>JANAVB010004622.1:117500-337110 GCA_029216955.1 Iris pallida | reverse complement strand
CCCCCCCCCCCCCCCCCCCGCTGTGTTGGCTCGAGTTCGAGCCCCCCCTCTTCTTTTTATTTCTTTTTCTTTTCTTTTTCTGTTTTCTTTTTCTTTTTCTTTTTTCTGTTTTATATATATTTATATTTTTTTTTTATATATTTATATATATTTTTTTTTATATATATGTATATATATATATATATATATATATATATTATATATATATATATATATATATATATATATATATATATATATTAGTATATATATATATGTATATACTGTATTTGACAGTATTTTTATATATATATATGTATATATCTTATAGTTAGTGAGTTTCATGTGTATATATTTGATATACATATATATATGTATTGTTATTTATTTACTTTATATATATAAACTATTTATATATATATATATAATATATATCTATATATATAATATATATTATATATATATATATATATATATATATATATTATTACTAATAAAAAATATATTATATATATATATATTTCACTTTAGTATTTTATAAATATATATGTTTTATGAATATATGTATCTATTTTCTTGTGTGTATATTTTCATAGTTAGTAAATATTATATATATGTGTTTGTATACTATATATATAATATCTTATATATATTATATCTATATATATCTGATATATATTTCATATATATAGATGAAACATTTATTATTATATTATATATCTCTCTATATATATATATCTATATATTATATCTCTAATAATATATATATATATGTTTTCATATATATATATAATATATATATATATTATATATATATATATATATATATATATATTTTCATATATATATATATATATGTTTTCATATATATATATATATATATATCTATATATATAATATATATATATATATATATGTTTTCATATATGGATTATTATACACTTTATAATTTTATGTCTCCTTATATATATATATATATACATATTTGTATAAATATATGTTTACTTTATAAATAAAGTATTTTCCTTATACATAGATATATGTACCTTTTCCATATGTATGTATATTTTTACTATGCATAACTTTATCATATTAAAATATAATATTTACTTGGCACTATTGCCAAATCATATTTTTAGTATATTTAAATTACTGCAACCATTTGGTGTCCAAGCCTAGCATGGGTATTTGGGCTCAAATGTGTTTTCACACATTCAAGACCTCTACAAGTCATATTGGACTTGATTCATGGCCTTGGGTCCTGTATTTGAACTTTGGTTCAATTATACATGGACAAAATATGCAGATAATTAATTATTGTGTGCAATGCTGTTTTTGATTTTCTAAAAATACTTAAAGTATTGTTAAAATTATGGAAAAATAGTTTTTTAGATACTATGTTAAGTTAGCTAATTTAGTATAAATTTTTTAGTATTTAAATTACGTTTTGCCCCTAGTTTGGCATATGAAACCAAAACTCATTTTCTGTATACTTAGGAAAACTGATTTTTATAAAATATTTGTACTGGTTAATAAATTCCAGAAAAATTATAATAAATTTCTATGATTAACAAGGATCACCTTGGTACTTTACTTTAAGAAAAACTAGGCTTTTTGTCTACTTCAAAAATTGTTAGAAACAATGATCTTTGATTTATTTATTGATTAATTACGACTTGTAGTTTTTGTTATTTGGAGTTTTAGTCGTGTTGAACCCCATCCCTCACTAGTGTAAAGACCCTAGAAAGTTAGTTAACATAGTGTGTCACCCCACATTGGTGTCCTATGCCAAGTCATCATTTTGGCTAGGTGTCCAGTCACAAGTCGTGTTTCACCAATTAGTATCCTAGTATTTTAGCTTAGTGTAAAAGCTAAGTTATTGCATTTACTTCTACAGTGACGAGCTACCAGACCCATAGTATTGTTATCGCAGCTTGTTTTGTTTTGCTTTGCTAGAGGCAAGTACTTTCTACGAACTTTACATACTGCTATCACAATAAACTGCGACTTACCAACCATGTTAAATGCTGATCCTTGGGGTCTAGTTAGAACTTTACATATTGTATTACTTTCAGTCTCTACCATGTTTAGGACAGTATCTCATATCTCTCACATGCTTTATATCGTTCCGTGTCTCCCACATGTTATTACTGTTTTCATATCTCTCACATGTTTAAAATAATGGGTTAAGGGGAAACTGCTAGTAATGTACGTGATCATGACCCCCTTCTCCGTATGTATTTACCGCGCTCAGTGACATTCTATATGTACCCTTGCCGTATGTTCTGATATCGCGTTTGTGTATGGATATACACCGATGCCGTTCGTGCACGTATGTGCATACCAGAAAAACTTGATATGTACCACAGTACATCCTGATCACCTATTGACCGATTCACGTACATGCTACCGTTTTAAACTTTTAAACTACATGCGGTTATCTATAAAATAACCAAATTAAACCATGATATGCCATGATTCCAGTTTATTATATTCTTGTTCATGCTTCGTATACTTAGTTTGCTAGATTCAGTACTTGCTCCGTCCTGACAGGATAACATTGTAGGTATACTTTCTGAGGAGGAGTTGCTCTGTGATTCGTATTATGGAGTTACTGCCGAGGACCCGGCTCTGCTTTACGAGGATGTTCCTGCGGGGAACCTCGCCTAGTTGTCTTTTGTTTACTTAGACTTTTTGAGAGTAGACATGTATTAGACTATATCATTTTGTAACTGGACATGTATCCAGTTTTACATTTCAGTTTACTTGTACTTGGATATTTTACTATATACGACGACTTTTGTGTTTGGAGCATTTATGATTCTTCTTCACTTATAGAACTGTTAGCACATTTTAGTCTTATCCTGTTATCTCTAGAACAGCTTACTGCCTTTATCTTAAGCGTAGGCTGGACATGGCTCGGCCCGGCCCAACAATTTGGGTAACGGGTCGTGACATGCCTATAGGCCATCCCCTAACACAAACACCAAGTAAGTTCTATATCTAAACAATACCCTTATTGATAATATATATATATATATAATTATATATATAATATATATATTATATATATATATATAATAATATTATATATAATCTAGAACATACATATGTATGTATACTACATATATTTAGTAAATACACACATTATATTATAATAACATTATATTATTACATACATTTACATAGGAAAAATTAGGATATATATATATATATATATATATATATATATATATATATATTATATATATATATATATATATATATATATAGAGGGTATGTGTGAGAGGAGAATGAGTGAGGGAAAGTGTGCATGTGTGTTTGTGTGAATGTGAGAGAACAAAGTATGTAGGTGTTAACAGTGAGTGATAGGGTGTCTACATGTGTGTGTCAACATGTTGCTTGTGACAGGGTTTAATATGATAGGGGTGTGTGTGCATGTGAGAGTGGGTGAGGGGAACTGTGAAGAGTGTGAGGGAGTAACCCCAAACAAAACACTAATCTCAGATTTCTAAATATCAGAACAAACTCAGTTTTTAGTTCTTAAACAATATAAAGTTCAGTTTTCAGTGAAAAGACAGGGAAAATAATTCATGAACCCCTTATGCAGTACACCAGTTTGTGTCAAAACACAAATTCAGATTAAATACATCTCAGGTATCAATGAACCCAGATTTTGAGTTCATAATAGCTGTGAACTCAGGTTCAGTTATTTTAGAAACTATTAAAAAACAGTCCACACACATGTCACCCCCCCCCCCATTTTGAAATCAAGACACATCCATTCCAACCCAAAATTGACACACTAGTAGATAGCTATTAGGAGAACATATTAGGGATTTAATTATGTGACTAATCACCACTTAAACTAGTTAAAAAGTATGGCAAAGTCCACATTTCAAAAACTGGAAAAATTGCAGGATATATACTGATTTCAGAAATAAAAGGGTAATGACAATTGATGGACAAAAATCAAACTAATTTGTAATTAAATGGTTGTTAGTGTACTATCAGCATGTGCACGTGTCTTATGAAGTATTTGTGCCCAGCAAGAGGACACAAACGTGTCCAATGGATTAAAACATAAAAATAGTGCACACAGACACAGCAGTTTGGCACTGCATCGTGCACAGGTGCACGCGTGTCGTGCACCCGACACAGGCCAACCCAGGCCTCGTGGTCGTGTCTCCATCTAGGCTAGGTCTAGGTGCTCGTGTCTAAGTGTCTGCATCGTATCCTCATGTCGCCGTGTCCGAGTAATCGAGCCGTATCAGTGAGGAAATTCCAGTGCACAGTGTCAGTGTAATCCCCGTACGCGAGGAATAACTCCCCAACCAGTGCACGAGACCCAATGAAATTTGGGGAGCATGGTGACAGAACATGCCCCATTGATCCCACAAAATTTCATGTCCAACAAATTCGTGTCGTGTCCTGTAGGAAGCCCGAACAGCAGGGGATCCGCAGGCCGCGTGGGAGCGTGTCTAAAACGTGTGCACGCGTGTCCAAAACGACACGACACGTTCACGAAACCATCCCAGTACTCAAGAATCGTGTAAGCGACACCAAGACACAAATTCCCATTCAAAAAGTTCTGCAAAATCAGAACGAAATGTCCATTGAGACATTTCGTCGAACACTTAGGGCTGTCTCTGATACGTGTCCGATACGACACGTACGGGACACAAATTCCACCAAATTCTATTCCTACACGGTCAGGGTACTTAGAGCTAGGCATTCATGCAATTAAAACCAAAATTTAATAGGTGGATTAGGATTTTACTTATGGTTTCTCCAACACAAAAACCCCTTTCAATGAGGATTCCAAAAAGCCACCAAACTCCTTCAAATTGATAGAAAACTGAGAACAACAAATTCCAACAGCAATAAAACAATAATTGAAACCTATTGCAATTTGTTTGGATTAAAAAAGGTAAAATGGATTTTCTAGGGATTTTTGAAGTAGGAAAAATACCTGTTTCTAAACTTGCTCCTTCCTAAAGAGGCTAGCCCTAAATGGAGGAGAATATTTATAGGAGGGGGTTTCCCAATGGGTTAGTGGCTGGACAAATAGTGTTAGGGTTAGGGTTAGGCACTAGTTAATGGGCTTTGGGCCTGTTTGGCTAGTTATTGATTTAATGATCAATCACAAGTTATGGCTTATGACTTAAAAGTCTAACTCAAGTCAAATAACCATACCATGGGTCAACTCTAGTCTAACTAGGGTTGTATAACCTAACCAAGTCCAAACTCAACTAGGATTAGCTCCTAGGTTAGTCTAACATGGTCATTGCTAGTCAAAGTCAACCTAGTCAACCCTCATCCAAACAATTCCAAAATAAATTCTAAAAATTCCCATAAATTCAAATAAATTATAATAAATTCAAATAACCCCAAAAATGACAAAAATACCCTCAAACTAGAAATGTGGTAGTGATAATGAATCCTTAATCACGTCTGCTCTCCTGCTTCAGTCCTCTCTCTAAGCCATCGAAATCTAGCATCAGTGGGCAATGCTGCCTTGATGCACTCTATTAATGATGATTGCACTTGAAGATTGGCTAATACGCTATCTGCTCCAGGCAATACTATCTTAATACCAAGCTTCTGCAAGTCTCTAATCAACTCTCGCTGTTTAGTCAAGAAATGAGCCGTGGGCTTACGGCTTAATGCGTCTGCTACAACATTAGCCTTGCCCGGATGATAATGTAGCTCGATCTCGTAATCCTTCATCAACTCCAACCAACGTCGTTGCCGCATATTTAACTCTTTTTGTGTAAACACATACTTGAGGCTCTTATGATCAGTGTAGATGTCAACCTTTTCGCCGTACAAGTAGTATCTCCATAACTTCAAGGCAAAGATAACTGCTGCGAGTTTCAGATCATGGGTCGAATAATTTTTTTCGTGCACGCTCAACTGTCTTGATGCGTGTGCTACTACATGACCATGCTGCATCAATACGCATCCTAATCCTTTCCCGGATGCGTCGCTGTAGATCACAAATCCTCCTGGGCCCGAAGGTAATGTCAAGATTGGTGTCATGGTCAAGCACTTCTTCAACTCGTCGAAAGTGGCTTGACACTCATCTGTACATACAAAATCCTGATCCTTGCATGTTAGTCGAGTCATAGGCCCCACTATTCGAGAGAAATCTTCTACGAACCTTCGGTAATAACCCGCAAGTCCAAGAAAACTTCTCACCTCGGAAGCTGATGTGGGAGCGGGCCATGCCTTGACTGGTGTGATCTTCTTCGGATCTACCAATATGTCGTCTCCAGTAACAATATGTCCAAAAAATGATACCTCCTTGAGAAAGAAAACACACTTGCTAAGCTTCAAGAAAAGTCGCTCATTCCTCAATGTTCCTAAAACAATCCGTAGATGTTGCTCATGCTCCTCTTGACTCTTGGAGTAAATCAAGATATCATCTATAAAGACTACCACAAATTTGTCCAAGTACTGGTGAAAGATCTTGTTCATTAAATTCAGGAAAACTGCAGGAGCGTTGGTCAAACCGAAAGGCATGACCAAGAACTCGTAGTGTCCATGCCATGATCGAAAAGCCGTCTTCGCAATGTCTTCCTTCCGACCTTCAGTTGGTGATAGCCCGATCGTAAGTCAATTTTGGAGAATACTTTTGCTCCATTCAGTTGATCGAATAGATCGTCTATACGCGGCAAGGGATACTTGTTCTTTACTGTCACTGCATTCAAAGCTCTGTAGTCGAAGCACATGCACACTGTCCCATCATTCTTAGGCACAAAAAGAACGGGCGCTCCCCATGGTGACGCGCTGGCACGAATAATGCCTTTCTCCAACAAGTCGTCAATCTGCGCCTTCATCTCTACCAACTCCTTGGGTGCTAGTCGATATACTCGGGACGAAATAGGCTCGACCCCTAGAAAAAGCTCAATAGAAAACTCAATATCTCAGTCAGGTGGTAGTCTTGGCAAATCCTCAAGAAATACATCTTCGAACTCTGTGATGACAGGATGCTGAGGGGTGTCCTGCATCATCATGTGAGTCCCCACTGTGGGTGCATCATAACTCTCTCCGTCTTCCTTGGTGAACTCAAACTCCATTGCATTTGGTGGTCTAAAGATAATACCGCCCCTATGGCAGTCTATAAGAGCAAAATACTGGCTCAACCAGTCCATTCCAAGGACCACGTCGAATGTCGACATAGGAAATACAAGAAGTCATACCTTCATCTCTCTTTCATATATCACTATAGGACAAAGTCTACAAACACCACTAACAGGTACAACTCCTCCTCCAGTGAGGATTCTAATGTTCTTAGTTAAGGGTATGACAGGAATGCTGTGTCTAGTGGCAAAACTAGTGGCTATAAATGAATGAATAGCTCCAGTGTCAAATAATATAATAGCAAAAAATGAAGCAACTAAAATAATACCTGCTATGACCTCTACCTCTGGCTCTATATCCTCAACAACAAGTGAGAATGCCGGCCCATAATTCTGTCCCTATCTCTGAGCTCTGGCCTTGTTGTACTATACGTCCTGAGGAGGCAATGGTGGACGAGGTGCTCCTGCTGCTGGCCGAGGAACTGGAAGTGTTGGGGCTATAGGCCTCGGGTTCAGCCATGGATGTACTATCGCCTGTTGCTCTGGACAGTCCTTGAGCATGTGCTGTTTGGATCTACATCTCAAGCACAATTCAAGGCGAGTCCTGCAGTCATTCTGGAGATATACTTGCTTTCCGCAGTAATGGCAAATGGGCTTATGATAAGGTGAGGGCCTCTACTGGTGCTGTCCTGTGGGCCTCCTGATAGGTCCTCCTTGAGTAGCTCGGGTTGGTGCAACTGCTGGTGTATGGCGTCCTGATGTCTGTTGCTGCTCCTTGCGACGAATATCCTGAGCGCGAGCTTCTTCCAAGACAGCTAAATGGAAGACTCGAGACTGGGTAGTCGTATAAGACTTGAGCTCTGGTACAAGCCTCTAATGGAATCTCCTCGCCTTCTCTAGCTCTGTCGGGATCAATCCCGTACCAAATCTACTCAGGCGATTGAATTTTGAGTCATACTCATCAACCGTCATATTACTTGCTTCAGATGAAGGAACCGGTCGTAGAGACCATCTCGAACATGGATGGGGAAGAATCTCTCATAGAATAGATTATAGAACTGCTTCCAGGTGATCCCAGCGCCTAATCGTCTCTCTTCTGCCTTCCACCAGTAGTGGGCATTATCCTCTAATAGTAGGTCCACTGCTGTCATCCAATCTCGAGCTGGCAACTAGGATGCCTTCAGTAGCTTTTTCGTACTAATGAGCCATTGTAACACCTCTAGTGGCTTCTTCGTTCCTCTGAAGGCCTTAGGGTTCATGTCTGTAAAGTTCTTGATAGAGCCTTCATAAGGATGTAGAGCCGGTGCTGGTGCCGGAGGTGGTGGTAGGGGTCTAGCCAAAGCTTCCATCATAGTCTGTCTCATTAGCTCAGTCTGCTGCCACTGAGCTTGCATCATAGCGTACATAAACTGGGAAGTAGGGCTCCCATCAGTCGGTGGTGGAGGCATCTGAGGTCCCGACTGTGGTGGAAACTGCTGAGGAAATGGGGGTGGTGGAGGCAGTGGTACATTCCCTTCTAAGGGCACAATAGTGGTATGTCCAGCCTAGCTGACTGGGGTGCCACAATCTCTGGATGCACCATCGTTGGCGTCATAGTAGGCTGCGACTGTCCTGGCTGGTATGGTGTCACCGGAGTCATTGGAGGATTCTGTCCCTCCAGGGTAGCCTCTTCACCAGATGTGAAGGCCAAGGCAGAAGTGCGTCCGCTTCTTAGATTCATACTATTGGCACGAGGAAGAATAGGACGATATTAGGAAAGGTTAGATACGAGGTAAATCAAATAATCAAGGAAGTTTTGAAAAGGTTGGAAGTCAAAGGAGGTAGTAGTTCTGGATGAGATACTATTCTTATTCCTATATGCAGGCTTATTGGACATAGTCATATAACCCAACAATATTTTCTGACCTGCATGGGTTACCACAAAAACATGTAACGCCCCAGTCCCAAAATACTTAGGATCAAGTATGCAAACATGCCAGCTGCACATATACGAAGAATAATCCAATATATGGAATCCTCGTATAAGTATATAAGCTGTATAATATAATCATAGGCCAGAATATAATATAATCTAATCTCATCATAATAAAACACAAAAAATAACAGAGTCCAGATAATAAATAAGTGTATCAAAAGATAGTCGGGTGAACATACTCACTCCAAACAGCTATAAAAATAGTCTCACAAGATCGGAGTCCAACCTCCACAAAATAGAAAGAAAAGAGATGAAAAATATCCACTAATGTCTCAAATAAGGAATAGACTAGAAATCAGTATGAACTGTCTCGTCATCAATGTAAGCTGGATCCAGAGCCGCTCCGTACTCCTGCGGAAAGTTGTCTAATCCTGGAGAGATAACCAGGTCCTCAGAGGGACGTAGCAAGGTACAAAAAAATACCATGCCATATAAATTGTGCTAATATAATAGAAAAGAAAGGAGGATACATGCAATAGTGTTTCTGACATTCTACTGTGAATACGCAATTGACAAACAATCCTTCGACGCATGATCCCTGGCTGTATATGGGATCGGCATAGTCCCCATATAGGGCACCAGGGGCCTACGTCCATAACATCTGAAGATCGTTAGCGGGCATCATGTGCAAGGGGTACGTCCATAACACTTTGGGAAATGTCAGAAGGCACTTAGAGCCTGCGTCTCCGGGGGAGCGCACAGGTAATCAGGAAAGTGCAAAGAATCCCATACGTCAGGTATTGTTCTCCCCACCCAATGACTAGTATCATCATCTCCATGACTGATATGAACCTCTAGTAACCATCAAGTCTTCTAACATGTAATTCTATTGGCAGTTACTCCTATCCATCGCACGCTCCATACGTATCGACGACCAGCCGACTACGCGGGTGCGTATCCTACATGTGACTCACAACACATGGTAAAGCAAGTGTCTAGGCCGTATGATATATACCAATAACTCATTAATAATGGGTGGTCACTAGACTAAGTCAATGCAAGAGAAATAAATAAAAGCAAAAAAAACGACCGATAGAGTCGCTTGCACCCAAGTATGACTTGGACGCACAGTTTTATAATCAACAAATAAGAAATGCTGAAAATAGCAACTGAAAATAAGAATATGTAATCACAGAGTAAGATGGAAAGGTATCTTGCCTTCTGAAGCGAAGGTGGCAAGTCCAAGAATCACTATATCCGAAAAAAGAAATGTCACAATCAACAAACGACTCCGGATGCTGAAACAAACATCAAGAATATACTCGGAATAAGAGATATATCAAGATAACGCCTGTCCAAAAGTCTAATTCTGGAACAGGAATAAAATCATAATTTAGGGTCAAAACGATGTCCACCGTTGGAGCCATTTTGTACCAAAATGTGTGCCAAAGTCTACGGTCACTAATGTCATCAAACTATATGTCTACAGATTCAGTTTGAGGAGACGAACCCAACCGTATGTCCAAAGTTGGATTCCGGCGGACCATGCACAAATTCGTCCGTTAGAGCGGGTCCCAGGTCCGCCAAATAGGCGTTCCGATCGACCTTCTCAGAATCGGACCAAACTTGGCACACAGGACCAGAAAAATGATTCGGTCCTGATGGCCCAAGTTTCGTGTCGATCCGACAAACGTGCACGAAGTTATGGCCAAGTTTGTAAAATGTCGATACGGGGGTATCTCGACGGATACGTACTGATTTCGACGCGCACACGCAACGAAATCGGGTTCCGTCAGTTCCCACACGTCGACAACATCCATATGCGCCTTTCGATGCATATAGTGTGCGATCACGTCGCCCGGTTTGTCGGGGTGCACGTCGTATCAGACAGAATTCTAAAAATTTTAATATTTTTAAAGCAGTTTTTATCTCAAGTTCATCAATCCAGAACTTTCTGTATAATAAGCTAAATTTGATTCTACGAAGTGCGTTGTGATCTCGGTTAGGTTGTCTATGACTGTCTTTAATTAGTTTGTCAAATTATCCATTATTTGGACCGAAAATTAGCTTCCAAGTTAGGTTTCGAAACTGGTTTGATGCTCTTTTTTCGGGGCTGTATCGACTCGACTTCGCATAGATATCAGCGTCCATCTAGGGTACGAGGTCGAAATCCCTTTAAAGGGTTTCGAAGAGGGTTATATGGTCTTCCTATAGCAATTCACAGATCGAAATTTCATTGCGTAGAATCGAAAAAAAGTTAGAAAGAAGAGGAGTACCTGATGGTGTACTCGAACAGGGGTGACTCGGGTTGCTGTCGGTTCCCTGGGCCTCCCCGGCATCACGCGGTGGCGCTGGCGGTTGTAGGCGCTCAGGGGGGGTCGCCAAAATGTGGGGGAGCTCGGGTATAAAGGGTTTTGGGTTGAGGTCGCAACACTCGAGCACGAGGTGGCGACGAGTTTGGCGATGGATACCTCGGCTATTTGGCCGATACTTATATATATGGTTCCTGGGATTTACGAGAGAGAAGAGGATTTTAATCCTAATTAATCTAGGACGTCTATATTAAGAGTAGATTTGAGGAAGGATTAGGTGTAAGGATTGGAGGAAATATTGGTTTGAAAAGATTTTCAAATCAAAAAATGCCCAAATAAATTCTATAAAAAAATATAAACAATTTCTCTAAAATTCTAATTTTTAATATAACTATATTTAGTAGCATAAGGTACGAGCTTGCACACATATACATTATATATACGTATATTTACTAAAACTAATGAATTACTACCAAATAAATATTCTAAAATTAATTAAAATACTAAGATTAATTGGGATAATACGGGGGTTTACACCGGCGGAGGCGTCACGCAGGTGGTCAGCGATGGGAAATGAGGGGAGATGATGAAGAAGGAAATGTGAGAAGAAGGAGGAGAGTGAGTGTGTACAAAGGAGGAGGTGGGAGTGGTGGTCGGCTAGCTGGTGGCCTGTCGACCATACGAGCATGGCATGTGCCGTGTCTGCAGGTTGGTAGATGGCACAGAGGCCTACGTGCTCGAAGACGAGGGAGAGAGGGATGTACAGTAGCATGTGATGTTGTTTCTCATTCCAAACAAAGGTGTAGTTAATAGGTTGTGGGCTCACAGAGTTTTGGGCTTGGCTTGGGATTAAGAAAATAAAATGGTATATACAAATACTTGAATTTATATGCGTACAATATTGGGTCCATTAGGTTGGATCGATGTCGAGCTCCGAAATTAAATTGGAAGTTAGGTCAAGTATTACGATAATCGATTAGTTGGCCTAAAGTGACCAGAAAGTTGTGCAATACAAATAGAATACAAGAAAACAAGTTTGAGTGGGACATGATATATCAAAATGAAGATAATCTTGCCTACTACAAAACTCATGAAGAAAGTTTCGAATGATTGACATCCTAGCGCTCCAAAAATCTCAGTCACGAAAAGTACATTTAATGATCAAAAGTAACTGTAATAAAATTGTTTATTAAAAATAATTCATTTAAAAAAAATAAAGAAACCCTAAAATTATGGGGGTTTACAAGGCCTCCTTGGGTGGTTGCACCTGGGTGAGGAAGGAATCGACGTTTGGCTGAGCCTTGCTGAGGGCGTCCCGAGTCTCTTTGGCGAGACAAAGGAGCTCGAAGAGTGACAGCCTGGCTGGATTATTGGCAAGTTGTGCCAATATCTAGAAGTTGTAGGGCTTGATTGACCCTACTGCCGAGTCTTTCCTTAGAGGTTTGTCAAAGCGCACCTCCTTCTGCCTCTGCTTATCTGCTGCAGGAGCTTGAGATGGACCTGCTTCCGATGCATCGGGTGCAATAGGAGCAGTAGGTGGAGGTACTTCTTCCTCCAAAGCCTGGTGTTCCTCTCGCTGGTGAGCCGACCGAGTGGTAACCAGAGTGTCATCAGTCGAGGTAGAAACCATACGACACGACTTGACTTTTTTCCTTGACAAATCATGCTGCAGTCCATATCATATCTGGGGAAAGATCAGGATGGATCCACATAACTTTGCCTCAGAGCGTCGTAAGTGGGATAAGGCCTTGGGTATTATCATAGGTCGTTCGAAGGTTGACTACTTCCATTGTGGTCCTTGGGATGGGGACAACACCGTCTTGAGTCTCTATTTTCAGAAAATATCTGAACTGAATGGTGAACGTACTGGTGGTAGTGGCAATAATTTGGATTGTCCACCTTTTCCACTTCATCAGGACGCTTAGGAGATGGGAGTTAAAGCTTGTCACCCTTTATCAACATGCTAAAGAGTTCTAGCGTGTCTTCATCATTGAAGGAGTAGGTTCCTTCGGCTTTGGTGCTTCTGCCGGCTTCTGGTTCATTGACGCTGAACCTTTGGAGATGTTAACGGTCATGGCTTGCTTCCCTTTACCGTCCTTGGGGACGGAGTTTTTCTAGATGAGCACTTTGTCTTCGAGTGAGGAGAAATTCAATCCCAGTTGTTGTGCATCCCGAGCCTTTCTTTTGGCTACATCTGCCTCGGTGATGAAAGGTGTCTACTCTATGCATGGAGCACTGTGCCACAACTTGATTACAGGTAGAATGTTTTTGCGGCACGAGTCCATGAGCATGGGTTTGGGCACACCAGGTGGTAACCTTAAAGCTGTCTGACGGAAGCGCTCGATATAAGCATGTACAGGCTATTTCTCCTTCTGGACAATGTCCATGAAAGTAGACATCGTCATGTCCATTCCTCCATAGAATCGAACAAGGAAGAGACATTTCAAATCGTCGAACGACGAGATGCAGTTGTCAGGAAGAGTGGAAAACCATTCGTAGGCTACCCCGTGCAATGCCCCTACGAATAAATTCGTGAGCAGAACATCATCTTTTGGTAGATGCCCAGTTACTAAGGCGAAGTACCTCAGGTATCGATGAGGTGACTCCTTTGCATTGAATGGCACAAGCGTCTACAGCTTGTACTTGGGTAGATATATCACATTATCCCATTCAACAGGATGTGGCAGCCGAACCCCCATCTTTTGGAGTGATTCTCGCTTTTCTTGGGCGTCGAAGCGAGCGTATAACTCCATTAGAGCCTGTTGCATGTCATTTAACATCGTAGGCCCAGTCGTTGACGGCGACTGCGGTATTATTTGGTTTATGATGGGACTTAGTGTAGGAAGAAGTGCATTGGATTCCTCATACGTTCTTGGGTCTTGATTTACTGGAGCAGAAGCGTTGGATGTCAATTTTTCCTTAATCTCTAGAACTACAGAAGTCAAGGCCTGCATAGTCTCATTCAAGGTACTCAGGCCTGTCACCAGGGCCTCTATACGTCTTTAATGACTGGTCACCTCACTGTTTTCTATGTTGTCACCTTCGGCCATGAAAATAGACATCAGGTGCGGATAGATAAAAGGGACGGTGGATTTTTCACTCTCTGGTTCAGACACCTGAGTCTCGTCATCCTAAGGGTAGACATGTAGATTGTGACCGTCCTCTGACTTATTGTAAATGCTACACCAAGCTTTTTGGTTGGTTGCACCTACGGAGGCATCTGTCTCAGTTCCATAAAATCTCTCCTCGGGTTGGAACGAGGGATTGTCATGGATGGTGGGGGTTGGCTACCCACAGCCTGCGTAAAGAGTTTGACCAGAGTGTGGGTGTACACCCGTATTGGGCACCGTCGGTCTGTTGCCTCCAAGTCGTCCTTTGGATTTGTTGGCCGAGGCGGGAGGGTTCCTGGCAAGCTTCTTGAGATATGGAGAACCCCACGTCGTATTACATGATGCAATGAGGAGTTCGTCTTCTTCTTCACTCGACGATCCTTTGCCGAGTCTCTGATATAAAGACGCCTGTAGAAGCATGAAAAATACAGTATCCATAGGCGCAGGAGGGTACCCTTATTACCCCATATCTTTACACAGGCGCAGGCGATCAGACGTACAAACTAGCCAAAGATAGAGACATTCTCAGAATAAAGTTAAAAAAGACTCTTTTTATTAATCATGGCTACAAAGGTCTCTCAAAAACTTGTCGTAATTACATAAGAGAGAAACTTCCTGAATCCTAATTACAGGGATCGATTACAAAGTCTTTGCGACATAAGTGAGAATAGAAACTCTATAGATCCACAAGAAGGTTCATCTTCACTGGACAGCCTCTACAGTGTGATCATCGTGGGCAAAAAGGCCAGAGGAGATGTATACAGTCTCCATAAAAGCCTCATTCCCGCTGACTCATAACATCGTCCGAACAAATCATCTCGCCGCTGAGAGAAGCTGGGGCTCCAATATATACAGAAGTAGTGGAAGACCCTGACCACAACACAACAAAGCCCCACAGCCTTCAATTAGTGGGGCAGAGCACGACCGGCTGCTCATCAGATGCGCAACCAATCCTAACCACGTAGCTTGGACCTCCAAGACCTCCAAGACGTCGCCCAGAGTCAAACTCCTTTGGGAGGATACTTGGATCCTTCTCAAGAGCGGTGACGGCTTCTTCGACAAAGAGTTCTTCTACAAGAACATGGCCCCTTCGAACAAGAGAAGCCCCAACCAAAAGTCGACTTATGCAAGGCCAGCGGCCGTCTGAAGCAAAGTCTGGATCAAACATGGTGGTAAAGGGTGCCAGGAAGAAGATAGTGACTCTTCAGAGGAACCCTTTTCCTTTTATAGGACCAGGAGTGGTCCAAACTATAGGTCACTTGGTCGACGGTCAAAATTCCCTCATTAATGGGATGAGCCTAGGACTCAGCATAATGGGTCTCAATTAATAGGCCCATTCAAGTGACTCTCCAAACTATTCAAATGTTTCTTGGAATTCTCCAATTAACGGTGGCAATTAAGAAGTCTGCATTCAAGGGTAGTCATTTACTTCTACTGAAAAAAGACTTAAAGGCCAAAGTTGTCTCCAACCGAAGGCGTAGGCACCCCACTGTGTTCTTTTGCCTCCAAGGCACAGATAGTACATCCCCCTCTCAGAAGCGCAGATAGCTGCTTCGATCCAAGTACCCGGCCCGTTCAACGGCCCTTTTTCTCAGCAAAGACTTGGAAGACACCGTTTGCCTCCAGCACAAGCCCGACTGCTACTCTAAAGTACAATAAAATGGTCTATCTGAAGGTGCAGCCTACTCGTCACCCTAAAGCATAGTGACTATACCCGAAACACAGCCTACTTCTTGCCCCTAAAAGCACAAAGGTCCCGTTGTCTTCGAAACATAGTCCACTTGTCGCCCTAAAGCACAGAGGCTCCATCGTCTCAAGAAGCCACTACAAGAATAAGGGCTTTTCTTGACGGTGATTCCCCGTCAAGAAATCGGTATCTTGACGGTTGCAGATCCCTCAACTAGACCGGGGTCAAGAAAAGCCCCCAACCAAGTCATGTGTCAGAAATCAAGTATGAACCCAATAATAATACTAGAAACACAAAAAAAAACCAACCAGCAAACCAAAAAGCAAAACTGGGACAAGGCAATATGAGGGGCAAGTGTAGTATCTATAACCCAACAAACCCAGGTTTGTAGCTACAATGGAACAAAAAAAATCAACATACAAATGCAAAATCACGGTTTCAGACTTGTCAGAGTAGGACATTTAAAAGTGTTATGTATAGTAGCTAAAAAAATAATTTTTTAATCAAGTTTAGATTAAAGAACAATTTGTGTAAAAGTTTAATTTGATTCAATACCTTGAAAAGAAGGCAACCAATTCATTATTATGGGAAGACAAGTTGTCTCGCAGACCCTCCCTGACATTATGGAGTCGAGCCAAACTACAATCCGAGATGCTTGATCTCTCCCAAACTGCAAACAATAATAAATTTAAGAGTCCAAAATAAACTAGACATTGATACAAGTAATCAAATTTAAATAAATCAGAAACCCTAACCTTTCCATCGACGTCAGAAAGTCGCCGTCGTCGTCGGAGTAGGAGTGGAATTAAAGGTTAGGGTTCCTAAATTAGGAACCCCACTGTCCCTTTTCTTCTTTTTGACTTTCTGCTTCTTCGAACCTTCCCGTCCTCTTGCCCCGTAAATTTACCGACAATTCTCTAGCAGACCTGAAGGCATTCATTCAACCAAAATTAAATTTATCGACAATTCTTTGGCTACTACTTCCATCTGAGACTCCGACTAGAGAGTGGCTCCAACGTGGTCCAAGTAAACTAGACCAAAAATCAACTAAGAAAATAAAACCCTAACAAACATAATTTTTCTAAAATTTGTGTATCAAATAAATTGCAAAAACAAAAAAAAGTATAACCTTCCAATCTTTTGAATTCGGAAGCCCTAATCTGATCGATGTTCTTGGGGGCATTCGGGTAGCCATAGTCTTCTCCGAACTGCTTCAGAAATTCCTCTTTCGAAATATCAAGAATAGGAAAAAAAATAAAGAGAAGAAATCGGACCTAGGTCGACGTCGTCCTCATCGAGATCCCCCTCTTTGTCGTTCGAATCAGCTTCGATGGCCACCGGGGAGAGAGTTATCGGTCCACTTGTCGGAGAGGGGACCACGCATAGGCCATCGGGGAGAGAGTTCTACTATAGGGGGACATGATTGCTGAAAGAGAGAGAGAGGGTTTTCATAGTGGAGGAAGATTTGGGGATTAGGGTTTGGGATTTAGAAAGGATCTATATGGAAGAGAAAGAAGGAAGATGAAGAAGATGAGAAAGAGGATGGAGAGGAAAAAGAAGGGTTTGTTGGTTTGGGCTCTCCTTCTCCATCTGCTCGTAGAAAAATAGAGCATAGAGGAAAGAATCGGGAAATAAAGAAAATGGGATTGAAAGACAACCCGTCAATATATATCAAATTTTAAAAAAATTTACCAAAATGGCAGCTGAAAAAATTATGCCAATTTTTTAGGCATATATTAGTTGACGGTTATTACCGAACTGTCATTAAATAAAAGGATGTTTCTTGACGGATCCTCTAAAACCGTCAACTATTATGCTGTAAGATTGCTAAATTACCATAAAATAAGGCATTTCTTGACGTAAGGCTAAATCCGTCAAGATAAGCCATTTTTTGACGTTTTTCATGACCATCAACTTATAAACCGTCAAGAATCGTCATTTTTTCGGTAGTGGGCATAGTTTACTGATCGCCCCAGAAGCGCAGCCAGCCTTGCCTGAAGCACAGACGGCATGGTTCCACCCAATCGGTTTGCTTAAACCGCCTCTCCCAAAGATAGGATTGGGATTGATCAAGTTGTTAAATGCAGATTGATTTAAATCTCGGACGAAGATTACATAGAATCCAAATCTGAGATGAAATTCCAAGATTTGTTCGGCTACATCCGAACAATCAAATCGGGAGACGCCCTGTGTCACCTCCTTTGGTTATTTTGGTAACCACCAGAGGTCTCGTTTGAGGGGAATCTCAACACCTGCCACGTGTCAGCGCCCCAGAAGCCCGTACCATGTAAGGACGGCAGATTCCTTCATATCTCGAAACCCTAATGCACATCGCATATGTACCCCTCTCTCCTATAAATAGGAGAGGTTTTCCTCCAACAACATGATCGATAAGGAGAAGAAGATCCACAGAATTATCAAAATCTTCAAACTTCGGTGTCCTCCTGATCGGCAACCCTAGAGTTCTATTAAAGGCACCAGAAAGTCAGAGCAAGTCTCATATCATCATCGAATCATCAACGGAGTAAAGGAGCCACTACAGTGCTCGATATCCACTGTCACACTTTTCCAGAAACTTTTGTACTTAGATTTCTTTGCATAAGAATCGATTGTACTTTTTTTACGTTCATAATACAAAAAGTTCACTCAACCTTTTGTCATATCGAATAAGATGGTAACTCAGCTGGGGACTACCTTCTCCTCCAACGAGAAGGTGGTGACACAATCGGATGATAACTTGCTAGGATCCTCTCAGAAGATGTTGGTCATACGCTTCGACCAGCAAGCTTTTGAAGATCTCCTTTCTGAATAGAAGTTGAGCCCTTCGAAGCGGTTCGTAAAATCGAAGAAGACTCGATGGACCTGGGTTCCTAAGGCCGCTACGACGAGCAGCACGACGGAGGGGACTACGTCTCAGACCCCCTCGTCGATGGAACCCCGAAGATCCCTTCGACTGCTGATGCCAGGCCATCTCTCTCAAATCCTATACTCGGGAAACACATAAAAGATCAAGGCTATCCTATGGCAAGCGTGATAAAGGCACAACGCCGAAAGGAGCAGATGACGTTCATATTACCCCTGAGTAGTGTGATTCTAGTAGAAGGATGCTTGCCATCTCCATATTATCTCTGAGTAAAGCACCATTTCCATGACAATACTCCACAGTTGTTATTTATAGAACCCTTCACGTCCATATTACCTCTGAGTCGTTCTATACCCCCATAGATTCTATCCTTACCATGTCCATATCACCTCTGAGTAAAGAAATTTTTTCCATAAAGATTCGGTGTTTGCTATGTCCATATTACCTATGAGTAGTCGTTCTCTCCGTATTGATCCTATGATTATCATGGCTATCGAGAAAATAGTTCACGTTCATACTACCTCTGAATTGTTGTTCTACATCCCAGTGAAGATTAGACCAACCATGTTTATATTACCTCTGGTTAGGCGTGTCTTCGATAATGACCCCTCCTTATGTTGAAGAAACAAATGAGGGAACAGAAGAGTTTTTTATACAGAAACATGTGGCTATAAAGACCTATTACAGACTCTTTATAGTTACATACACAGAGACAAGAATCTGAAACATTACCAAGCACGCCTACGAAAGAACACATATCATGCTTTTGTTCAAAGTATCCCGAGCTTGACTCAAGTTTGGAATACTTTGAAGGGGGTCTTATAGAAGCATGAAAAATGCAATATCCATAGGCGTAGGCAGGTACCCTTATTACCCTCCAGCTTCACATAGGTGTAGGTGATCAGACACACAGACCAGCCAAAGACAAAGACATTCTCAGAATGAAGTTCAGAAAAGACTCTTTTCATTAATGATGGCTACAAAGGTCTCTCACGGACTTGTCGTAATTACATAAGAGTGAAATTTCCTGAATCCTAATTACAGGGATCAATTGTAAAGTCTTTGCTACATAAGTGAGAATAAAAACTCCTATAGATCCATGAGAAAGTTCATTTTTTACCGGGCAACCTCCATAGTATGATCATCATGGGCAAAAAGACCAAAGGAGATGTATATTGTCTCCATCAAAGTCTCCTCCACGTTGACTCATAACATCGTCAGAGTAAATCATCTCACCGCCGAGAGAAGCAGGGGCTCCAATATATACAGAACCAGTGGAAGACCCAGACCATAACACGACGAAGCCCCATAGCCCTCAATAAGTGGGGTAAAGCATGGCCGGCTGCTCATCGGATGAGCAACCAATCCTAACCCCATAGCTTGGACCTCCAAGACCTCCAAAACGTTGCCCAGAGTCGAACTCCTTAGGGAGGATACTTGGATACTTCTCAAGAGCGGTGACAGCTCCTTCTAGAAAGAGTGCTTCTAAAAGAGCATGGCCCCTTCGAACGAAAGAAGTCCCAACCAACAGCCAACTTATGCAAGGCCAGCGGCCGTTTGAAGCTAAGTCTGGATCAAACATGGTGGTAATGGGTGCCAGAAAGAAGATAGTGACTCTTCAGAGGAACACTTTCCCTTTTATAGGATCGGGAGTGGTCCAAACTATTGGCCACTTGGCCGACGATAATTCCCTCATTAATGGGATGAGCCTAGGACTCGACACAATAGGTCTCAATTAATAGGCCCATTCAAGTAAGTCTCCAAACTGTTCAAATGCTCCATGGAATTCCCCAATTAACGGTTGTAATTAAGAAGGAGTCTGTATTCAAGGGTAGTCATTTACTTTTCCTAAAAATAAGAATAAAAAGCCAAAGCTGTCTCCAACCGAAGGCATAGGCACCCCACTGTGTGCTTTTGCCTCCAAGGTGCAGACAGTACATCCCCCTCGCAGAAGCACAGACAGCTGCTTCGATCCAAGTACCCGGCCCGTTGAAAGGCCCCCTTTTCTCAACAAAGACTTGGAAGACACCTTTTGCCTCTAGCACAAGCCCGACTGCTACTCTAAAGTACAGTAAAATGGTCTATCTGAAGATGTAGCCTACTCGTCACCCTAACGTATAGTGACTTTACCCGAAACACAGCCTACTCGTTGTCCCTAAAAGCACAAAGGCCCCGTTGTCTTCGAAACATAGTCCACTTGTCTCCCTAAAGCACAGAGGCTTCATCATCTCTAGAAGCATAGTCTACTCGTCGCCCCAGAAGTGTAGCCAGCCTTGCCTGAAGCACAGACGGTATGGTTCCACCCAATCATTTTGCTTAAACCACCTCTATCAAAGATAGGATTGGGATTGATCAAGTTGATAAATGCAGATTGATTTAAATCTCGGACAAAGATTACACAGAATCTAAATCTGAGATAAAATCCTAAGATTTGCTCGACTACATCCGAACAAGCAAATCGGCACACGCCATGTGTCACCTCCTTCGGTTATTTTAATAACCACCAGAGATCTCATTTAAGGAAAATCTTAACACCCACCACGTGTCAGCGCCACAGAAGCCCGCACCGTGCAAGGACGATAGATTCCTTCATATCTTGAAACCCTAATGCATATCACATATGTGCCCCTCTCTCCTATAAATAGGAAAGGTTTTCCCGTAACAGCATGATCGACAAGGAGAAGAAGATCCATAGAATTATCAAAATCTTTAAACTTTGGCGTCCTCCTGATCGGTAACCCTATAGTTCCATCAAAGGTAGCAGAAAGTCAGAGCAAGTCTCATATCATCATCGGATCATCAACGGAGTAAAGGAGCCACTGTAGAGCTCGATCTCTACCGTCACACTTTCTCAGAAACTTTTGTACTTAGATTTCTTCGCATAAGAATCGATTGTACTCTTTTTTACATTTATAATACAAAATGTTCATTCAACCATTTGTCATATCGAACAACACCATTAGTCGTAGTCTTTGGAAGACGGATCATCTCTTCGATGGTGATGCTTGTCACGCCCCGGTTCCAAAATATGTGGGACCAGGAACACGTGGCGTGCCAGCTGTACGATCAAGTATAGAAAAACCCCAATTTAATGGACTATACTCGATCATAGTACGCTGAAGTAACAACTAAATAACAATACAGGCAGGTAAAAACTAATCTCATCCACAGGAAAAATCACAGAATAAAGTTGGAAGGAATGAAAATAACTCTGAATCAAACTACAAGTCATGACTAGTGGAAAATAATCCACCAATAAATGTATGAATGAACTACTAAAAGAGTACAACTGAACCAGAAAAGAAATAGATAGCCACTAGCAGAAATCACCTAAGAACTCAAGAAACTCACGAGGCTCAACATTGAAGTCCTCGTCAGCAAAAGTCTCCAATCTCCGTAGTCCGTCGGTACCTGTGCTCGTCCCAATCTGGAAAAGGTGCCAGGTCCTCAGAGGGACGTAACAAGTACACAAGAAATTGACATGCATGATAGTACAGGGCAGTATATAAATAACTAGAACAAAATGTAACATAACATCTCCCCGACCAAACAAGGACAGGATATATCATGCAACATACAACAGGTAAACTAACCATCTATGTGTAAAATGCACTCGAGACATCTCTAGTGGCACATGAGAGGGGGAGAAGAAGAAGAAACGGCCACCAAGCGTTCTACGGTTTGAGAAACGAGGGGCTACGCGCATCCAGCGTCCATTGGAAACAGAAATTCTCATACACCACTAGTAGACTCTCCCCACCCAATGTATATCCATACCGTATACGCGGTACAAATAATATGCAAGACGTCATAGTATATATAAGTAGACCTGTACCAACCACTAGACCAGACGCGAACTCACGTGCCAATGATCAGTCGACACACAAATCCATGCTCTCAACTCACTCATATAGTGATCGTGTATGATACGGTGTCCGGCTAGAAGGTACCACATACCTTCACAATACACGGGATAAGTCCACTACTACTAGACGCGTGCACACAACTGAGAAGTAACTAGGTAACATAAACTAACTGCAAAAATATACAATCAAGCAAGGTGTACCTGCCTGTGTCCAGCAACTGAGTATCCGGGTCCAAGATAGAGTCCGAGTCCCGCGAAGCAAATAATCCTATATAAGCATTAACTCTAATTAATTACTAATTAACCAAATTAAACCATATATTGAATTGCTAATTAATCAATAATTAATATCAAACCATCATTACTAGCTAATCTATACCAATAATTATGAATAATAATAATATACAATAATAAGTATGAAATACTTATTACTATAATTTTATATTCTGAAATTATTAATAAAATCAATATATATCTAATAATTAATTAATTACTTATAAATAATTAATTAATCATTTAAATAACACAAGCGTTCACAATTTCCTAATAATACCAACAAAATTTGTAAGAATCCAGGAAAATCATTTTTATTCTAATAAGCTAAATAATGACAAAAATAATAGATATATATATTATTTGCAAAGAAACCATAAATAGGATTTTCTTTATTTAATATAAAAATCTATCTAATAACTAGATTAGTGCTAATAATTATAAATACTAGTTAATAAATAGTAAAAAGATCTAAATTGGGTTATAAAATACTTTTCCATGATAAACCTACTGTAAATAATATTTTTAATATTATTTACCTAATTATAAGTAATTAAAAACATTTAACTACTACATATATAAAATTACTATTTTAGCTATTAAAATTAGAATTAAATATTAAAAATTCACTAATAAATTGTGAAAATTCATATTTCACAGAAAATAACATTTTTCCAACAGTGACTATACTTTTATGAACATTACCATAATAATTTATATTTAATATAAATTAAAACTAGTAATGAACTAATTACATAATCAATAATATTTAACACTGATTTAATATAAAATAAATAACAAACATAATTATTTTATTCTGAAGATTTTACAGTAAATAGACATAATTATTACTTACAAGTTTTGTATAAAGCTCATTAATTAATTCTTAGTGAATTAATTAATAAAAATCCGAAACAGTGTAAATAATAGTCATTTAGATTCAGTAATTCACAGTTTAAAATATAATTAAAATATCTAAACTATTTATTAAATCCTGAAAATTTAACAGTAAATAGATTACATAATTACCTACAAATTATGTATAGATCATAACAAGTAATTCGCGATGAATTAAATTCTAAAAATCAAAAACAGAATATATAATACTGTGGAAATTGCACAAAAACTGCAGTAATACATTCCCTTTAAATGTTTAATAAATACTAATAAATTGTGTAAAAATCTGTCATAATTAATATAGGATCTAACCTAATGACTCTAATCATTAGGCTAATAATTTAGATACTTTTTACTATCAATTAATCATTAATTAATTGATTAACACAGCCATAATCACACAAATTAATTCATCAATGCAAATAACCTAATTGTTTCAACCTAATCACACGTGTAAGAGGACACGTGGGGGGGGGGGGTCGGGGCAGTACCTCGCTGAGGCAGGGCTCGACGGCGAACCCTCCGATCGTGGTGGCGCCGGTGGTAGCGGTCGGTGGTGGCCGCCCGGTTCGCTGCAGTCGCGGCAGTCCCGATCTCGCGGCCTCGAGCTCCTCCGGGGGGTCGTCGGGATCCTTTGGCCGACAGGGGGGGGGGGGTGACTAGGGGATGGCCGGCTATGCTCTAATGGTGGTGGCGACGGCTAAAATGAGTAAATCTGAGATTAGGGTTCGGTTTAGCCTACACAAGGAATAACTATATGTATATATACTAAGTTGAGGGTGATCCTTTATACAAGGAACCCTAACGGGTTTGGGGTTCGGTTTGGCCTATCGGGTTTGGGCCTAAGTTAGGGTTAAACTTAAGGAATGGTTTGGTTGCTAGGAATTTTAACACCACATCTATATAAGTATAGATATATATATAATCTAAAAATAAAACCAATTGAATGATAACACTATATATATATATATATATAATTATTGATGTAAATATAATCTAATAATAAATCTATATGAAACTTGGTTAGAGTTTATAAATAATTTAATAATTAATGTAACAGCATTTATTTAACAAATAACAATATTTAGTAATCTTGCATCTATATATATATTTACAATATAAATTAAAACCTGATTAGAAATAATTAATTAATTATTTAATTAAAATAAATTAACAAGCTATTCTTCAAATAAAAAAATAATTTTAAAAATTCCCTGAAAATTCTGGGGGGTTACAATCTACCCAACTTATAAGAATTTCGTCCTCGAAATTTAAAATAATTCTAATACCGAAGAAATAATAAGAAAATCAATGAAAAGTAAATATGTAAATTGTAACTTACTCAACAAGACAATTTACAACGATACTTGGGGGTTTATAGAGGGGTCAAAACTGGCATCATATCCTACAAGAATATGTTCTAGATCCGGCATAGGTCATAGGATTTCCAAGTGATCAGGGAATAGATCGATATTGCATGGTCAAATCTAATAGGATAAGGAGAGGACACAAATAGTCTATTCTAAGGGAAAGATTTGTCAAACAAGTAGAGTTATTAAAATAGAGCACATAAAGGTGTGTTTATGGGGGGCATAAATGTCATGTGTATGGTGCGGTTTGTCTAGATCATAATGGTGCAATTATTGGAAGAAAAATCCTAATATTTTGCTTCAATTACCCAAGTCATGGTAAGGGATCAAATGATATGAACCAAGGAAAGGATAATAGGAAAACTTTTATTTGCTAAATGTCCGACTAAAATCAGTCTAAGATGGCTACTAGGGTGCTAAGGGTATTAATAAAATAAGATATCATACAAGGTATACTTAACTGACTTAGTAGAAAGATGGTTCTACTATAAACCATAGCTAATAAAGGGTTATAAAGAGAAATTCTATACTAAGATGCAGAATAAAGAAGAGTCCAAGGGGGATGTGGTCGATTACAAATTTGGAGGTCAAATGCGAATAAATATTTCAAGCAGAAAATTGTCAAACGGTCGCAAATAAGATCCTAGGACAAGTTTACTATATCTTCATCTGCATAAAATAATCATATAGAAAGCGAATCAACATGCACTAGGTTGGCCAGACCATCATGCACCGATTCTGATTAGACAATATTTTAGTGGGTGCACCCAATAATATATGTGTCAAGAACAAGCTTGAGAAAAGAAGAAGCTTGTGAAAACTAGGCTATAACAGCAATATTAGTCAAGACGATAAAAATAAACGTACAGAAGAAAAGAAAGTACAAGATAGTTCAAGTCCAAAACACAAATAATGATTTGGCCTTTCTAGTTGCCCTATGAATCTCTAACCTTAGTTGAGCTAGGGGATAAGAACCCACAAAGTTATGTCTAGGTAACCTAAATACTTATACCAACATATAGTCAGTGATCCAATTATAATTTCTTAATGGTTCTGAGAAAAGTATGATGCTAAACTACAAGGTATACTACCCAACTTATAAGAATTGAACTAGTACCTCTAACTGTCTCTTTAGGGAAGCAAGTTTATCCTACCAAATTGTAGCAACAACATAGAATTTTCTAGAGAAGCAATATTAATCCTAACATGAGAAGAAAAAAAAAATCCTTTAGTCTATTCAAAAGGATAAGACGTAATGATCTGCTTTCCATTATTGCTTAAGAAAACAAATTTTGGATCGATAGTACTAGAATTATGCAGCACAATAAATAGTAAATCAGGAAAGAAAATAAACTAATTAGATAATAAAAAAAGTCCTTATAGCATTTAGCTCGGCAACCGTGGCATGAGCTAAAGGTGAAAGAAAATTTTTATTACGGAAAATATCAACCAATATTGTCTACAGGTAAAGTAACAAACAACTAAATAGATATTCCTAATATTAATACTAATAATATAATACTAAAATATAGGAGAAGATATACTGGTTGACGGATTTGGGGTATGGTCAAGAAAAATTTATAGACATCTATAGCTCTAAACAATTAGGGAATCATGATACTAGTTTAGGGTCGAGAACAAGGATGATAAAATTTTAAGAAGAAGACATAGTCACATGGGTCGATGACTTAACTATAACTGCATATAATCACTATCATGGCTATGAAAAATATGGCAACTAAGGTGTGACACTTCTATCTCATTAGAGTAACATCCTCTATGTTTATTTCCTCATCAGGATAAAAAAAATCAAATTCCTGTAAATAAAATTTCTTCATAAATTCCTTCAGTATAAAATCTTTAAATCAAAACAATCATCCACCAATTTCCTTAATCTTTTTAAGATCGTCGCATATAATCATAATTATAACTTTAAAATACACAACCAATCCTTTTATCATCACACCAACTCCCTTTTATTTTCCCCCTTTTTTTTTTCTCAACTTTAATTCAGTTTACCTAATATAAAATATTGTAATTCTCTTATGAAAATACTTAAATCAATCACCGAGATAAATATTATCATAATACTAAATTCTTCTCTCTTTTTTTCCAAAAGAAACATCAATAAAAATTTATCAATCTAAAAAAAAAGATTTAAATCTCAAATTTTTTTTTTTCAATCAAAATTTGTTCCATCAAACAAAATTCAATCACAAAAAAATACCTCAAATTTCTAAATCGATCCTCGAAATAAACTTTATTATAGTACAAACATCCTTTTTTTTTCTCCTCAAAATTTTTAGATTAAAATTATCCAACTCCAAATTTTAAATCACTTTATGAAATGCATCAAATTTCTAAATTCTTCTTAAATAAACCCTTTTTTTTCATCAAGGTCAAAATATTCAATCTTTAAAGAAATATAAATCTCATAGGCAACTCTTAACTATTTCTATTTACAATCATCTATCCTCAAATTTAAAAAAAAAAATTATTCTTCTATTTTGGAAACCAACATAAATCATCAACCAATTTAAATCTCATGTAGCAATGTGAATATTTAAATTTTTAATCATCAAGTTGATTTTATATCCTCTCTAACCAATCATAGAATTTTTTTTTTAAAAAACTCAAATCAGAACTTTAAATCATCCTCTCAAATCGATCATCGGGTTTATTTTATTAATCAACTTCTAACAGTCTTTCCCATATGAGTATAAGTAATCTTTCTCACTATCATTCGAAATTGATATATCATTACTACTCAACTTTGAATTAACTAATCATTCATGCAAAAATTATATCTTTCAAAAATATGGTGTTCATCAACCTGCAATATTTAGTACTTTCTAAGAATTCAATTATAGACTCAACCGCATAATTAGCTGCCAAGGTAACCCATCTAGCCATATAGTTAACTCAAGAGTGTATATAGTATAGCATCTTCCAAACCTCTATCAATCATGACAAGCAAGGGGTACGGTAAATTAGATCGAGAAGGATATAATTGCAAGGAAGTCAAAGAGTCAGAAGATATAAATCAAAGAAGAGATCAAGTATTTCGAGGAGTTTGAAATGAGTCGAACTCAAACGAGATCAAAGGATAAAAAATAATCAATTGTGGATGAGACACAATAGTCCTAATCCTATACGCAGGCTTGCTTGGTACGGTAAAGTAACCAAACAATATTTTCTCGACCTGCATGGGCCACCACTAAAAATATGTCACGCCCCGGTTCTAAAATATGTGGGACCAGGAACACGTGACGTGCCAGCTGTACGATCAAGTATAGAAAAACCCCAATTTAATGGACTATACTCGATCATAGTACGCTGAAGTAACAACTAAATAACAATACAGGCAGGTAAAAACTAATCTCATCCACAGGAAAAATCACAGAATAAAGCTGGAAGGAATGAAAATAACTCTGAATCAAAGTACAAGTCATGACTAGTGGAAAATAATCCACCAATAAATGTATGAATGAACTACTAAAAGAGTACAACTGAACCAGAAAAGAAATAGATAGCCACTAGCAGAAATCACCTAAGAACTCAATAAACTCACGAGGCTCAACATTGAAGTCCTCGTCAGCAAAAGTCTCCAATCTCCGTAGTCCGTCGGTACCTGTGCTCGTCCCAATCTGGAAAAGGTGCCAGGTCCTCAGAGGGACGTAACAAGTACATAAGAAATCGACATGCATGATAGTACAGGACAGTATATAAATAACTAGAACAAAATGTAACATAACATCTCCCTGACCAAACAAGGACAGGATATATCATGCAACATACGACAGGTAAACTAACCATCTATGTGTAAAATGCACTCGAGACATCTCTAGTGGCACATGAGAGGGGGAGAAGAAGAAGAAACGGCCACCAAGCGTTCTACGGTTTGAGAAACGAGGGGCTACGAGCATCCAGCGTCCATTGGAAACAGAAATTCTCATACACCACTAGTAGACTCTTCCCACCCAATGTATATCCATACCGTATACGCGGTACAAATAATATGCAAGACGTCATAGTAAATATAAGTAGACCTGTACCAACCACTAGACCAGACGCGAACTCACGTGCCAATGATCAGTCGACACACAAATCCATGCTCTCAACTCACTCATATAGTGATCGTGTATGATACGGTGTCCAGCTAGAAGGTACCACATACCTTCACAATACACGGGATAAGTCCACTACTACTAGACGCGTGCACACAACTGAGAAGTAACTAGGTAACATAAACTAACTGCAAAAATATACAATCAAGCAAGGTGTACTTGCCTGTGTCCAGCAACTGAGTATCCGGGTCCAAGATAGAGTCCGAGTCCCGCGAAGCAAATAATCCTATATAAGCATTAACTCTAATTAATTACTAATTAACCAAATTAAACCATATATTGAATTGCTAATTAATCAATAATTAATATCAAACCATCATTACTAGCTAATCAATACCAATAATTATGAATAATAATAATATACAATAATAAGTATGAAATACTTATTACTATAATTTTATATTCTAAAATTATTAATAAAATTAATATATATCTAATAATTAATTAATTACTTATAAATAATTAATTAATCATTTAAATAACACAAGCGTTCACAATTTCCTAATAATACCAACAAAATTTGTAAGAATCCAGGAAAATCATTTTTATTCTAATAAGCTAAATAATGACAGAAATAATAGATATATATATTATTTGCAAAGAAACCATAAATAAGATTTTCTTTATTTAATATAAAAATCTATCTAATAACTAGATTAGTGCTAATAATTATAAATACTAGTTAATAAATAGTAAAAAGATCTAAATTGGGTTATAAAATACTTTTCCATGATAAACCTACTGTAAATAATATTTTTAATATTATTTACCTAATTATAAGTAATTAAAAACATTTAACTACTACATATATAAAATTACTATTTTAGCTATTAAAATTAGAATTAAATATTAAAAATTCACTAATAAATTGTGAAAATTCATATTTCACAGAAAATAACATTTTTCCAACAGTGACTATACTTTTATGAACATTACCATAATAATTTATATTTAATATAAATTAAAACTAGTAATGAACTAATTACATAATCAATAATATTTAACACTGATTTAATATAAAATAAATAACAAACATAATTATTTTATTCTGAAAATTTTACAGTAAATAGACATAATTATTATTTACAAGTTTTGTATAAAGCTCATTAATTAATTCTTAGTGATTTAATTAATAAAAAATCCGAAACAGTGTAAATAAATAGTCATTTAGATTCAGTAATTCATAGTTTAAAATATAATTAAAATATCTAAACTGTTTATTAAATCCTGAAAATTTAACAGTAAATAGATTACGTAATTACCTACAAATTATGTATAGATCATAACAAGTAATTCCCGATGAATTAAATTCTAAAAATCAAAAACAGAATATATAATACTGTGGAAATTGCACAAAAACTGCAGTAATACATTCCCTTTAAATGTTTAATAAATACTAATTAATTGTGTAAAAATCTGTCATAATTAATATAGGATCTAAACTAATGACTCTAATCATTAGGCTAATAATTTAGATACTTTTTATTATCAATTAATCATTAATTAATTGATTAACACAGCCATAATCACACAAATTAATTCATCAATGCAAATAACCTAATTGTTTCAACCTAATCACACGTGTAAGAGGACACGTGGGGGGGGGGTCGGGGAAGTACCTCGCTGAGGCAGGGCTCGACGGCGAACCCTCCGGTTGTGGTGGCGCCGGTGGTAGCGGTCGGTGGTGGCCGCCCGGTTCGCTGCAGTCGCGGCAGTCCCGATCTCGCGGCCTCGAGCTCCTCCGTGGGGTCGTCGGGATCCTTTGGTCGACGGGGGGGGGGGGGGGGTGACTAGGGGATGGCCGGCTATGCTCTAATGGTGGTGGCGACGGCTAAAATGAGTAAATCTGAGATTAGGGTTCGGTTTAGCCTACACAAGGAATAACTATATGTATATATACTAAGTTGAGGGTGATCCTTTATACAAGGAACCCTAACGGGTTTGGGGTTCGGTTTGGCCTATCGGGTTTGGGCCTAAGTTAGGGTTAAACTTAAGGAATGGTTTGGTTGCTAGGAATTTTAACACCACATCTATATAAGTATAGATATATATATAATCTAAAAATAAAACCAATTGAATGATAACACTATATATATATAATTATTGATATAAATATAATCTAATAATAAATCTATATGAAACTTGGTTAGAGTTTATAAATAATTTAATAATTAATGTAACAGCATTTATTTAACAAATAACAATATTTAGTAATCTTGCATCTATATATATATTTACAATATAAATTAAAACCTGATTAGAAATAATTAATTAATTATTTAATTAAAATAAATTAACAAGCTATTCTTCAAATAAAAAAATAATTTTAAAAATTCCCTGAAAATTCTGGGGGGTTACAATGCTACTGTTTGGTAGCAGCAACAGTTGATAGTGATCTTGGTGCAAGTATGCCTTGGGCTAGCCACGTTGTGCACAGTAGAATCCTCCCTCGCCTTGTATTTGTGAGAAATCACTTTAAGCAGATCAGAGGCCTCCACTTCTATATTCCTTTCTTGCGTGCAGGGAAGCTGCGTGCATGAATGCGGGCGTGAAGGTAGCTTCTCTCATCTCAGTTTCTGTAAGTGAGATACGCTTAGGTCCTGATTAGAGGGTTGTTGGTGAGGCAGACTCACTTTATGCCTACAGCAGAGCTGCTCCTATGAGCCTGTTCCCACAATTTGTACCCCCTGGCTTGAATCATGCGCATGAACGCTCAAGTGACAGCAGGGTTTTACTAGTCGAGGCATCGAAGTACTCGAACCATTTTTGTACAGCTTTCCGTCGGCTGCATGTGACTGTCAATGCGGGCCTTTGGTCAGCTGTTGGTGTAGCACGTTGATCACGTAGGGCGCGTACTGCCTTGGACTTCTTTCTACTACCCTAGAAGGTGCGTAGTATTTAGAGTCCAACTGAGTGGTCAGCGTAGCACTTTGGCCGTATAGGGTGTGTGCTGCCTAGGACTTCTTCGTGTCATTCCTGGAAGGTGCATGGCACTTAGAATCCAATATTGGTGTTGGCATAGCACATTGATCGCACAAGGCACGTGTTGTCTTGGACTTTTCATGCTACCCCTAGAAGGTGCGTAGCATTCAGAATCCAGTATAGGTTCTCTTAAAGGATATACAATTATGTCAAAGACAGAATTTTTACCCTGTACAGTCGTCTTTCTGTGCGGGTGGGTAGCTGCACCATTCTTCCTGCGCTGCTCCTTCGTCGGTTGCGCGGCCAAGGAGTTACACTCTTCACTACGCTTTTTTGCAACTGAAGTCGGCTGAGGCAGTACAGCAATAGCGGGTGGAGGCCTCTTCTAGGCTTCTCCGTTCATGGAGGTTTTGAGTGCATCTCAGTCCATCTTGTTGCTCGTCGCAGCATCCTTAGGCACCTAGGCACGTCGTTTCTTCTTCTGTTTTACGAACCACTTCGAAGGGCTCGACTTCTCTTCAAAGATGAGGTCTTCAAAAGCTTGCTGGTCGAAACGTATGAGTAGCATCTTTGGGGAAGACCCAGCAAGTTATCATCAGACTGCGTCACCACCTTCTCGTCAAAGGAGAAGGAAGTCCCCAGCAGAGTTGCCATCATGTTTGCCATGACAAAAGTTGAATAAACTTTTTGTATTCAAATATATAAAAAGTACAAAAAACTCCTAAATAGGAGGATTAAGTACAAAAATTTCTAGGAAAGTATAACAGTGGAGATCGAGCACTGCAGCGGCTCTATTACTCCATTAACGATCTAACGATGGCTTGAACTTGCTTTGACTTTCTGATGCTCGAGAGTGGTACTCGGGCTAATCAGGAAGATGCCGACCTTTCTAATGAAGGCTAACTCCTTCTATTATAGGTCAGCATATATGCGACGTGCACAAGATTTTTTCTAGGCGCGTAGGAGCACTGCACGTAGAGATATGAGAGAATCTGTTTTAACCACAAGATGAGGGCTGCAGCTAAGCTGATATGTGGCAGATGCTGAGATTCTCTTCTATCAAGATCTCGGATGGTTATCAACATAATCGAATAATAACACATGGCGTGTGACTATGGATAGATAATATTAATCAGATGAAGCCGAGTGGGTTTTGCTCCTATCCATAGAGTCGAATTTTGTCCCCATCTTAGGGGTAGCGGTTTAAAAAACTGATTAGATATTACCCTTGTCAATAGAACCAAACCCTGTTCCTATCTTTGGAGCGACGGTTTAAACAAATTGATCGGATATTGCTCCTATCAACAAAACCAAACTCCATTCTTTTCTTAGGAGCGGCAATTTAAACAAACCGATTGGTTCATATCTGAAAAGATATAGATGCCAGAGTGGCCATGTGGAATAGTACCACCTCACAGAACTGTACGTCTATACGAGCTGCACTTCTGGTAAGGTTTCAATATCATTGTGCTTTAGGATGACAAAGAGACTGTGCCGAGGCAACAAAGTCATTGTGTATTCGGGCGACGAGGAGACTGTGTTGAGTTAATGAAATTACTGCACTTTAGGGCAACAAGGAGACCGTACTAAGGCAACAAAGTCATTGTGCTTTTAGGCGACGAGGAGATTATGCTGAGGAAACAAATTACTGTGCTTTCGGGCAATGAGGAGACCGTACTGAGGCAACGAAGTCACTTTACTTTCGGGCGACGAGAAGACTGTACTGAGGCAACAAAGTTACTGCACTTTAGGGCGACAAGGAGACCGTGTTGAGGCAATGACGTCACTGCGCTCTAGGGCGACGAGGAGACTATGCTGAGGCAACGAAGTCACTGCACTTTAGGGCGACGAGAAGACTGTGATGAGGTAATAAAGTCACTACATTTTAGGATGACGAGGAGACTATGCTGAGACAACAACGTCATTGCACTTTTGGGTGACGAGGAGACTGTGTTGAGGCAACAAAGTTACTGTACTTTTTGGCGAAGAGGAGACTATGTCGAGGAAACGAAGTCACTACACTTTAGGGCGACGAGGAGGCTGTGCTGTGGCTACGATGTTACTACGCTTTAGGACGACGAGGAGAGTGTCCTGAGGCAACGATGTCCCTGCACTTTTGGGCAACGAGGAGACTATACTGAGGCAACGAAGTATCAAATTAATGAAGGAGCCATTTAATGGGTTGTACTTCTGGATTGGATTTGAAGGAGCTACGCTTCTGGGTTGAACCAAAGAAGCTGCGCTTCTAGGTTAAACCGAAGTGGCTGCACTTCTGGGTTGAACAGAAGGAGTGAGTTCTGTCGAATTCATTTTCTCCTAAGAATATTAAATTAACACACTTGACTGGCTGAGTCAATGTACTCTTTAATTATCGATGTTTGGGGGTTCGAGAAGCGGTAACAAGGCTTAGTCAAATGAATCTATTAAATGATATTCATTGTGCTGAGTCCTAGGTTCATCCCACTACTCCGGAGTCCTTTGACTGACCGCCATGTGGCTTGTGGGTTGGACCACACAGCTTATATATAAAGACGAGCTTTTGGTTAATACTTTTCTTATAGTTTCTTATCATTTTCCTATCATGCTTAACCCCGACTTAGCTTTGTACGGCCATGGGACTTGCACAAGTCGACTGTTGGTTGTAGATCTCTTCGTTCAAAGAAGTTGTGGCATTGTAGAAGAACCATTACTGAGTTTTGAGATGCACTTGAGCATTTGGCATAAGGAGTTCGAACCTGAACAACAACTTGGAGGTCTTCGAGGTCCTAGCTACCGAGTTTGGATTTATTGTCAACCCGAAGCACCACAGGATATGCTCTGCCCTGCACAATAGCGGCGGTGTGCCCTGTTATGCTGGAAGAGCCGCAAGCAGTGTTGCGAGCAAGATCTACATTTTTGTTCGGTTCAATAGCTGCTTCATTAGCCATATTGGAGTTCCTCCGCGTCTGACTTGGAAGTGGCTCGCTGTGGTGTGGAAGTGATTCGCTCTAACACTGTTGTGCATTTTAGGATCTACGCGCTTTGCATACTTTGTAGGCCATGCTTTAGGGTTTAGTCTTTATATGTAATCCTGAAGAGTTTGTAAATGATCTTTTATAAACATAATTTTAATAAAGAACTTTTCTTTATGCACTTGTCTTTGTATGCCTCCTACGCTTCTATGAAGTATGTGAAATGACTGTTGTCTTCTGCGCTTTAAACAATTGTTGTCTTCTGCGCTTCTATGGAGTATGTGAAGCAATTGTCGTCTTCTGTGCTTTCGTACCACCTGCACTATTTTCATGCTTCTACTGTGGGATGTTTCATACAGCCTTGCTCACAACCCTGGTGGTCCTATTCCCATGGTTCATGATCCCACAAGACTTGGGTATCACATTGATGATCCAGAGGCTCAACAATAATTTGACCCTGTTGCTGCCCGTTATGATCCCAACCGTTCTGCTGAGACCGGTCCTTCCAGGGCGGCAGGTGCTGTTGATGATGATGATGAGGATGACGATTGAGGATATGTTCCTCGTGATAGACTATCACTAGTTATGTTTTAGTTTTTTTATGACTATGTATTAGTGATAAATGCTTCTTTCAAGCATTATCAATTTCAGTTTATTTGACTAGATGTATGGACTTTATACTATTTTAGTTTATATTAGTATTTCCTATTTTTAGCACTTTGTATTATTTAATGTTAATCATTAATATTCTGCTCTACTCTCGGTTGTGCTGAGTAATGTTATTAGATCGTTCGGTCATTTTGCTTATGTGACAAAATGGGGGAGTAATATGGATAGATACTTAATTTAAAATGTAATTGTGATGTGATTCATTACCTTACATTACTCTATCATATTGTTGCCATATGACTAACAAGTTTGAAGCTCTATTTTTTTAGAGTTCTTATTTTCTAGACTTTTTCAGATATTTAATCTATGTGTTTTGTTACGAGGGAGTAATAAGACTTGACTGTACATTATGGAGGAGCAAATACATTGTACCAGTATTCAAGGCCAAAGCTACTTCCGTACCTTATGTACCGCATCAGGTCTTCTTTCGAATCGAGATTAACAACTTCTTAAGTATCAATCGTAGTTTTGCCAAATTATCAAAATAGGGGAGATTTTGGCCCATTCAGCCATGGTCAAACTGATTTCGATAATTGACTTAACCTTCGAGCTCGATATGAAAAGAAACAGAAGTTCACAGATTTCGTTTCAACTAATTTTTTATATTTTATTCTGTATTTTTTCTTTATTGACTCTAGATAGTTGTACATCGGGATCACTAGCATTTAGAAGTCTATCTTGAACCAAAAATAAACCTATCTTTGATCACAAGTCAAACCAACATCCAAAAGTCTATCTAAACCAAAAAGACCCTGAAACCCTAGCAACCGAACTCGGGCCGAGGTCTGTCCGAACTCGGACCAAACTCGGTCCCCTAGGATCACTCCTGGTCAGCTGCATTTACCTATTCTTTTGGATCTACAACGTTCAAAATTATGAACGTTAGCCTACCGAGTTCTGCCCGAACTCTGTCCCAGAAAATCCTATAAAAAAGAGAAGAATTTTATGCACTCACTCATTCATTCTTCATCTTCTTTATCTATTTCTAAGCTTTATGTCTACTTTAAAGAGCTTAAATCTTCAAATCTCTAAGACAACTCCCATTCTTCTAGTGCCAGTGGTTTCTGATTAGGAGTATTCGACTTGTACAAGCTTGGCTTATAAAAGATTTCTTCAGAAAGGTGTTTGAAGTTTAATCGTGGGCTTCGGATAAAAATACGACGGTGTTGAAGTTGGCGTGTTCTTCGGAGTAAAGCATGCGGTGTAATCTCTATTCAAAATAGTTGATTATAGCAAGCAAGAGTTCTTGCGAACTGGACTAGTCCTCTCAGAGAAAAACTAGTATAAACCTTGTGTCCGCGTATTGCTTTCTTGCCTCCATTTACTTATTACTTTACTTCATTGCATTCAAGTTTATTTATATATCTACTTTACCTGCTTAGCTTTTAATTGGTAAATATTTTCTGCTGTACTCTATTCACCCCTCTAGAGGTGCCATCGATCCTACACTAATATCAGCTATTGCAAAGTATTTGGATGCAGATGTTTTATCTTAAACACTAAAGACAACTTAGGTATATTTGATGAAAAAGCTGATGAAGGTATATTTCTGGGATATGCTGTAAAGAGTAAAGGATACAGAGTATTCAACAAAATATTACTTGTTGTTAAAGAATCAGTAAACGTCACCTTCAATGAGCTAAACTGTCAACACAACAATAACAGTGACAATGAATGTGAGAAAACTCCCTCAGACAAAACACCTGAAGATACACCTACCTCATAGTTAGAGAGTCTACCGAATCAATTACGGTTTACACCAAATCATCCAGAAGAACTGGTAATAGGTGATGTATCAAAAGGTGTAAGTACTCGTTCAAGCACTAGAGATATAGTTGCAAATGTTGCATTCATTTCTAAGATAGAACCTAAGAATGTTGTAGAAGCTTTTAATGGTGAATTTTAGATTTCTGCAATGCAAGAGGAACTAAACCATTTTGAACGAAATCAAGTTTGGGAACTCGTTCCCAAACCTAGTGATCATCCGGTCATTGGTGCCAAGTGGGTGTTCCGAAATAAGTCAGATAAGAATGGTTTAGTCACACGCAACAAAGTACGTCTAGTAGCTCAAGACTATAATCAAGAAGAAGGTATTGACTATGATGAGACATATGCTATAGTTGGTAGACAAGAATCTATTCGTATGCTTTGTACTTTTGCAAGTCTTCATGGTTTCAAACTGTTTTAAATGGATGTCAAAAGTGCTTTTCTAAAAGGTTTTATAAAAGAAGAAGTTTTTGTCAAACAACTTCCCGGTTTTGAAGATTTTAAAAATTATGATCACGTATTCAAGATTCGTAAGGCTCTCTATGGACTCAAACAAGCACCTTGTGCATGGTATGTGCGCCTTAGTTCCTTCTTACTTGACCATAGTTTTTCAAAAGGAAAGGTTGATTCTACATTGTTTATAAAATCTTTGGATAAGAATATTTTATTAGTGCAGATATATATAAATGACATTATTTTTGGATCAACAAATGAGATGCTATGTAACGAGTTTTCTAAGTGTATGCAGAGTGAATTTGAAATGAGCATGATGGGAGAACTAACTGTTTCACTTAACAAAATGCCAGAAAAATTTGGCTTTTGAAAATAAAACGAAAAAAGTACAAGAAGTACAAATTTGATTCTGGGAAAGTATTGCTATGGAAGTCTGATCTGTAAATGATCACTTTGTTCCTTGGACCATACGATGATGATGAAGATCACTACTTGAAGATGAACACTTGGAAGAACTAAGTCACCAGAAAGGTATCGACGCACTTGGGCACTGATGGCGAGGCCGAATGCTTTCCTGCTTTACTTCACTCTGTTATGAAAGAAAGGTTGAAGAAGAATGCTCTGGAGAATCAAAGTCTCTGAGTTCTAATCTCTCTGTTTTCTTTCCTCCTGTCTCTCTGTCTTCGTCCGTCTGAGAAAAATAAGTCTATTTATAGACTTGGGCTCTTGTGCGTAAAAACTCAGCAAAAGTTCCGTCTTTACGCTAACAACTGCCACCCATGACCAAAGTCATCCTCTGTAAATGTTGACACGTGTCCTATTATTTCAGTAAGAATAGGATGCACGTACACACGTTCTTCGAAATATGTGGCATGAAAGCCATGTAGGCAAACCACGTTCCAAGTTGGTCAGAAAGAATAGGGCGTAAAAATAGCCCAAATGTACTCTGAGCGTAAAGCAGTAGACTAGGCGTAAAATAGCCCTGACATGGACTTCCCGCGTAAAGTGGTTGTTAAATAACCTTGAGCATAAAATAGCCCAAATAAACTTTACGCACACGTCGACCTTTGAGCGTAAAAACTCATATAGTCTCTATGCGTAAAAGAAGCCATACTGTGAGCGTAAAAATAGCTCAGTCCACATACTAAACGACAATATTGGTCTCTGTGTAAAACAAATCCCTTCGAATTCTGTGGTATATGCCATCATTAATATCTTCATGTCAGACTTTACATTAAATGTAAGACTTGACAGCTTTGTCCAGCGTAAAAGTGGCTAGCCTGTCCTAGGCGTAAAACCCTTGGCTTGACCCTGGCGTAAAATGATCAGCCTGCTTTAGGCGTAAAGTGATTAGCCTCTCCTTGGCATAAAATAGCTCATTTTGAGTGGAATGATCCATCTCTTCGACTCATTCTGTGAAGCACTTTTTACGCTCCTACAAGACCCCCTTCAAAGTTTTCAAATATCTTTAAAATTTGTAACACTTTGAACAGAAGCGTAAAAGTCAGGATTTGACCAGTCAGCATAATATTCGGGATACACAACAGTCATCCGCGTAAAAGTGGGGATATCCAACAGTCGGCGTAAAATCAAGAAATAGTGTCGGTCAATACTTAACCGTCACAATGAATTTTCTTCTCGAAACTTTCGAATGCTTCTTCATCTTCCCGAGTTTGCATTAATAATGAGCAGTTTCCCATAAGGAATATGAAGAGTTGTTTTGATTGTATAAATAAGGAGAAATTCTTCATTCTTGCAATTCATCCTCCTATTGTCATGGCGCCAAAGAAAGAGATTAACAACGAAGAGGCTCCGAGTTCCAGGATTGATTTTGAGCGAGCACGCAACTTTATAGAGTGCTTTGGACTGACTCCAGCAGTCTTTGGTCGTATCGATGGCGGTCCTTCAACTGCGTATGAAGGATCAGGAGATGCAGAAGCATTTCTTAATCTGATGTGTCGTTCCGGGATTCGCAACATGCACGAGTTAGGTGTCTCCCTTCGTTAGCCCAGCGAAGGATAGAAAAAATAATATTTTATGTAGAATTGTCGTCTATGTTTTGCGACTTATCTGTAGGGGCCAACTCTCCTTTTAAATAAAATCTTAATATTGATCTTATCTGTTGGTAGGAAGAATTGTTCTACTCCTTCTTTGACTGCATCTATGGTTGTTCATTCCCAAGAGAAACAAAACAACACGTGGCATCTGTCTTGTGGTCACGAATGCCTTTTAGTAGGATCTTTCCCGAAATAGGCTCACGTCAACCGTTTCTTCAACCCTTATAAATAGCTGAGTTAAAGAATGTTTTATACATTCTCATTCTTCTGAAGATAGCTTTTTGCAATATTCATTCTTCAACAAGAGATTGATAATGGTGATGATGTCCGATGTCGTTCCTCTGTACGCCCGGTAGCTCTTTGCAAGATTTCACTCTCCAACAAATGATGATCCTTTCTGATGTCGTTCTTCTGTACGCCCGATCACCAGATATTGATTCAACCATTCTTGGAGCCGAATCATTTGACCTTAATGGTAAGTTTGATCGTAAACAATTTTCTGTCTTTGAACTTTTTGTTGAAAACAGATGTTCACGAGCGTAAATCCCTGTCAGATGTAGAATCTTATAGGTAAGATGTACGGGCGTAAAAAGCCTTGTTGAATAATATGCTCATGAAACAATGGCGTAAAAGCCTTGTTGAATAGGGTGCACATGAGACACTGGCATAGAAACCTCAGGCGTAAAACCATTGTAGTCTGTTGAAGATAAAATAAGATGCGTAAGCATCTAATGATACTTCTGTTTAAAACAATTTTTTTTTGTTGTTTTCTGCAGAAGTTTGGCTGAAGAGCTTTTCCAGAACCGGTATTGGCGACTTTGACGCTATGAGGAGCATTCTTCTGACATCAACATCAGGGAGCTCATGCGCTTGTGACGCGCAAATCAGATAACTCAGCACTCTTCGTGGGATAGAAGGGTCTTCATCTGTTGGTAGGAAGAGCCTTTATACACGGAGAGTTGGATGGTGGAGTCAACTCTAACCCAAGAAATTAGGTATTAGTGTTTTTTTTACGGCAGAACTAGGAATCGTATCCCAATGCTGGATACATTCTTATCTCCTTTGAAAGGCCGCCACTTCTCCACCAGTTATATTGGCAGCAACACGTCTTCGGGCTGCCATACTCTGGGATTCTCCTCTCGTCTGAGAGAGAAGACCAGAGTTAATTCCTACTGTACTGGTCACAACTGAGGCTCAAACAGCAAGGAATTGACACCAACAACGAATCCGACAAAGAAGATCCAAAGAAGAAATAGATCTCTATTAGGTTATCGTTGTCGTATAGAATGAAAATCCAAGATTGTAATAGATTTCTATTATGATTTGTAAGAAAGTCTAAGAAATGTAATAGACTTTTATGATGATATGAGAATGGAAATGATAAGTCTTCTATGCTCAATAATTTGTATCTATCTAGATGTAATATGGACATGATAGATAATGAAATCTTATTTTCTGTTTTAGAGTATACAATACTATCAGAGGTAATATGGACATGACAGTATGTAAGAACTCAAAAGAAAATTAGATTAATATCTATGCAGAGGTCAAATGGAAATGATAGATAAGAAAAGTAAGTAGATTTAATATTTATCCAGAGGTCATAAAAACATGATAAATAATGAATCCCACTTTTTAATCAATTGATAAAATAGAAGATTTAAAATCCCTCTCCAAGGAGACAAGAAATCAGCTTAACCAAACCTTGGTAGCTGGAGAATAAGGAGACAGATGTCATGAGCATATACGTTCATATCAATGGATGAATGAACCAGCATAACTTTCGGGAAAAGAAAATATTGATTCAATTCCATAATTAAATGGATAAACCTGATAAAATGAACGGACAGGCCTTTTCGGGAATGAAAGGTTGTTTTCCATTTCAAAGACCGATTCATTTATAGTCCTCTTCTATAAATAGGTGAGAACTCATTGTAACATTTCATTCTTATTCCCACTCCTCTATTGGAAATGTCTTCCAAGGATATGCAGCAAAAGAATGAAGTTGCCATGAAGGTTGACGACGTCATCGAGACACACCCCGTTGAGCCAATTATGTTAGGCCCAACCGAAGTAGGCGAAAGCTCTTCTACGCCCAAGCCACCACAAGATATCCTTGCTTTCTTAGTAGAGCCAGGGAAAACTCCTGAAGAAGAAGCACTGAGGATGGCTGCCTGCAAATTTTTTATGAGCTCTGGCAACGATGCTTTCTATGCATTGGCTGACTATGTATTCAATAAGGAAGGCGGTGGTCCTCGTCCTTAATTTCTTTATTCAGAACAAAAATAATAATAAAAGGAATTTTATTTTCATTCTTCTCTTTTTTTATACATAGTATTTCTTAAGAAATTTGCCATTGATCGGCATCATGAGTAGATCTCCATTGGGCTTCGATAACCGATAGGTGCCATTGGAAAACACGGTCTCAATTACATAAGGGCCTTCCCATTTTACACGGTCTCAATTACAAAAGTGTTACAGCTTTTGGTGTTACTACTGGTGGAGGGGCTGAAGATCCTTCTCCTGGATGGACTGAAGAAGAACCAACAAGTTGATCCTCTTCAATCAAAGTGTCATCTTCTGGAGTATGGGCTCTTGGTTTGGAAGGCCCTTTGGTGGTAGACTTCTTCTTCTTCTTCTCCGGAGACTTCACCGAAGAAGTGGTAGCTGTGTTCTGCTTTTGTTTGCGGATCTTTCCAATAATTATTGGTCCCGCGGCTATCTCCCCAGCTCCTCTAGGAATTACTGCCAGAAATTCATCTATGGCAGCAGTATTGTCTGGTACGTCAGGGGTTATCCTGATAGGTTCTTCAACATTTCCCTCCCAAGCCACCACAAGACATCCTTGCTTTCTTAGTAGAGCCAGCGAAAACTCCTGAAGAAGAAGCACTGAGGATGGCTGCCTGCAAATTTTTTATGAGCTCTGGCAACGATGCTTTCTATGCATTGGCTGACGATGTATTCAATAAGGAAGGCGGTAGTCCTCGTCCTTAATTTCTTTATTCAGAACAAAAATAATAATAAAAGGAATTTTATTTTCATCCTTCTCTTTTTTTTTATACATAGTACTTCTTAAGAAATTTGCCATTGATCGGCATCATGAGTAGATCTCCATTGGGCTTTGATAACCGATAGGCGCCATTGGAAAACACGGTCTCAATTACATAAGGGCCTTCCTATTTTGCTTGTAATTTACCTTTGCTTTTATGTGTCATCACCATCGGTCTTCGAACAGCTAATACCAGTTCGCCAACCTTGAATACCCTCTCTTTAACTTTACGATTGAATGTTCGAGATATACGGGCTTGATATAGCTCAATATGCTGTTGTGCTTGAAGACGCTTCTCATCCAATCCTTCAAGTTCTTGGAGTCGTAAGCGATCATTATTCTCTGTAGTTAGCTCATTAGTAATGGCTATTCGAAGAGATGGAATCTAGATTTCCAATGGGAGGACAGCTTCACATCCATAAACCAATAAGAATGGTGTAAAACCAGTAGGAGTCCGGACTGTTGTTCAATAAGCCCATAAACATTCTCCAAGTTTCTCATTCCAATCACGTTTATTAGAAGAGACAAACTTTTTGAGAAGTTTGATGATCGTCTTATTGAAAGCTTCGGCTAAACCATTAGCAGCTGGATTACAAGCCGTAGAAGCCAAATTCTGAATTCGATTCTTATCATAAAACCGATAAAATACCTGACTGGCAAATTGTGGACCATTGTCATGAATTATTCGTCGAGGAACCCCGAATCGATAAATAACATGATGTTTAATGAAGCTGATCACATTAGATGTTTTCACTTCAGCAAGGGGAACTACTTCTGCCCACTTAGAAAAGTAATCGGTTATAGCTAACATGAACCGATGTCCTTTAACAGAAGGAGGGTTAATAGGACCAATGACGTCCATACCCCAAGCTTCGAAGGGCCAAGAAGCTGCTGTAGGATATAGAAATTCAGACGGTTGATGAATAAAATCAGCATGAATCTGACATGCTTTACATATTCTGGCATAGTCTACAGCATCTGCTATCATAGAAGGCCAATAATACCCTATTCTTCGAATGCGATCTTATAATTTCGGACCTGGTTGATGAGCACCACAAACGCCATCATGAGCTTCTCGAAGTGTTTGTTTGGCTTCACTTTCTGAGAGACAGTGCAGCAATAGTCCATCATATGAGCGACGATATAACATATGTAAAGATGAATCATAATACAATCGAAATGATCGTCTCTTGATTGATGCAGCTTCTTTTGGATCTTCAGGCAAAATCCCATGAACCGCATAATCAATGAATGGAGTTCTCCAATCCCTCTGTTGGGAACTTGACTCTGTAGCATAACTTTGTTCAATATACAGATTATTCTTGACACAGAACAAGTCTCAGTCCAACAAAGTAATTATATTTTGCCTTCGGATTGGAACAACCAAGTCTGCAGCTAAGCTAGCAAGAGCATCAGCCTCCACATTATGAGAACGTGGTACGAATTCAATGAAGAATCCTTTGAATGAAAGGACCAATTCGACTACCACTTGATGATAAGGGATGAGATCAGGATTTCTGACTTCATAAGTTCCTCTAACTTGATTAACGATCAATTGAGAATCTCCATAAGCTTCTAGGAACTTAATATCCAATTGTTTTGCTACTTGAAGACCAATCAATAGAGCATTATATTATGCTACATTGTTGGAGCATGGCTGATTGAGAGAATAGGCACGGTATATGACCATTTTGTCGGGAAAAACCAAGACGATTCCTACCCCAGAAATAATATTGCCTTTAGATCCTACCCGTGATGCTCCATCAAAATATAATTTCCATATGTCATTCTTCAAAGTCATGTTACAATCTGCAACTTCATCTGGAATGTCCTCGTATAACTTCGATGTTAGGTATAGGGTGAGCAGCTAAGAAATCAGCTAATGCTTGGCCTTTTACTGATTTTTGAGGTACATAAACCATGTCATAAGGAGTGAGCAACATCGCCCAGGTAGCTAACCTGGAATTAAGAATGCTCGATTTTCTCATCAATACCCAAATGGGATTTATTCTGGAGATGACATGAATAGTTTGTCCTATCACATAATGTCTTGTCTTTTGGACGGCAAAAATCAAAGCCAGACATTCCTTTTCCACAGGAGTATACCTGTGTTCAGCTCCAACCATCATTCTGCTAAGATAATAAATTGCTTGTTCATGACCCATATCACTTTTCTGTGCAAGAAGAGCACCAAGTGAATGTTCCAAGGCTCGAACATATAGCAAAAATGGTCTCCCTACCACTGGAGGTACCAGAACAGGTGGATTTGTAAGGTATTGTTTAATGTCATTGAAGGCTTTTTGACATGCTTCATCCCAAATAAATGATACACCCTTCTTTAATAGACGGGAGAAAGGTTGACATCTTCCAGAGAGATTAGATATAAATCTTCTGATATAAGCAATGCGACCCTGAAAGCCACGGAGTTCTTTCAAATTACGAGGAGGACGCATTTCAAGAATTGTTTTAACCTTATCAGGATCAACATGGATACCCTGAGAAGTAATAACAAATCCTAAAAACTTGCCACTAGAAACCCCTAAGAAAAATTTAGTAGGGTTCATTTTCAATTGATGTTGACGCATCAATTCAAATACTGTCTTTAAGTCTTGAATATGATCATCTTTTGATCGACTCTTAACAGCAATGTCATCTACGTAACATTTAACTATTTTCCGTAGATGCTCTTGAAAGATGTTGCTCATAGCCCGTTGATATGTGGCACCGGTATTTTTAAGACCGAATGGCATAACCGTATAGTAGTAAACCCCAAGGGGTGTTCGAAAAGAAGTATGCTTCTCATCTTCTGGATGCATCTTGATCTGATTGTATCCTGAGAATCCGTCCATGAAAGACATGCGTTCAAAACCACATGTATTGTCTATCATGACATCAGTAATGGGAAGTGGAAATTCGTCCTTTGGACAAGCCGCATTAAGATCTCGATAATCTATACAAACTCGGACTTTTCCGTTCTTTTTCATAACAGGAACAATATTAGCAACCCAATCCGGGTGTTGCTCTTCACGAACAAAGCCACATGTAATCAACTTTTTGACTTCTGCTTCAATTGCATCCATCATATCTGGTCTAAAGCACCATTGCTGTTGTTTTACAGGCTTGACATTAGGCAAAATGTTGAGCTTATGAGTAGCAACTTTAGGATCTAGACCCGGCATATCCTCATAACTCCATGCAAAGATGTCAATATACTCTTTGATCAGTTTTATCAACTCCTCCTTTTCATCTTCAGAAAGGTTCTTACTGATGAATATTAGTTTGGACATAGTTCTATCTCCGACATCAATCTGGATAACCTCATCTTCTGTAGGTAGTTGTCGCTATTCAAAACGAAGTTCCCATTGAGTGTCCATTTGTTGAGCCCAAGGATCATTTTCAAATAGCTCAGATTCACCATCGATTTGAACCATATTGACTGAAAATATTTGTTCGGATTCATCATATGAGGAACGAGACATATCAGATTCAATGAATTGGATTTCTTCTGAATCCGATAATTGCGAAGAACTAGAAGAGAATTCTTCTTGTATATCGTCATTAAACATATGGGACGGATCATATCCCAACCCATGACGAGTCTTCTGATAAAACGGATCACCACATAATGGTAGTCGTCTACCCTTGCCTTGATTGAGACCTTGCATAGTCTTCAAATCATACCCCATATTCTGGATAATCTTGATAGGTTGTTGACTATATTTGTCAATTCGGATTCTTTCTTTATCTTTATCTTTCAGATCATCTGTCTGAGCAACAGGGATATTTCTAGCCAGGCCAAACATAATTTGGCGCTTGTTTTTCTTATCAGACGGAACCACGAAATAAGATTCTTCGTGACGTCTATAAGTTACACAAGCTCGCGATGGAGCAACTACAGGTAGAAGATAGGGAGAAGATGTTAAGAACTTCTGAGCATAAGGCCCAACATCAACTTAAAGAGGAAAGGAATTTTCCTTATAGTTAATGTATAAAGTTTCTTCTGGTTCTATGTCGTCTGTATATTGATGACTTTGTTTATTAGAAGATAAAGTCATTCTTTCAATAAACTTGACAGCCATATACTCGAAAAGGAAATCTTCATTGATATCAAAAAGTACAGAATGATCAATATTTACATCATTTACAATTTGAATGCTACGCTTCGGATTAATCATTAATGGATTATTATCCGTTTTCTGCGTAGATTTGCCAAGATTGACAATCAATGGTGCTTTTGGATCATTCGTACAAGAAGTACGCCCTTTGACCTTGATCATAAAAGGTTGAACTTGGCTCTTAGCAGGAACATTTACTAATTCCTCAGATGAATCTTGAGTTCTTCCTTTAACCTTGATTATCAAAGGTTGATCATTGACAGATTGGGATTGGATTCGTCCCTTGACTATGATCTTCAAAGGTTGCTCTTCTGGCGGATCTTCATTAATAGACTGATCCTCAGTAGATGATTGATCTTCAGCTATATCTGATATCTCTTTCATATGCTCTTGTTTATAAAGCCTTGAATCAGAAAAATAGGCTTCGACACCCTTAAAAGGATTGATATCAGTAAACTCAGTCTTTACAACTCCTTGGGAATCCACATACTTGAAGCATTGGTGGAGAGTTGAAGGCACGATATTATGCTCATGTAACCATGGTCTTCCTAGAAGAATATTGTAGGATACGTCTGAGTTGATAACATAAAAAGTTACCATAGTTCGAAGATCACCAATCTGAATCGGCAGACGAATCTTCCCCAGTGGTTTACTCTTGTCCGAGTTAAAACCAACTATTGTAGTACTAGTATAAGTCAAATCACTAGTAGGAATCCTTAGGGGTCTTAGCATACTCTGAAGAATTATGCTAATTGAAGACCCAGGATCAATGTAGATCCTGTCAATTTCAGTGGATCCAATATATCCAGTGTAGCACAGAGGCCTGTCATGTTTGTTATGCTTCAACAGCATATCTTTTTGTGTAAAGGTGATATTGGGAATTGCTTCCATCACACTATGACATTACGGACATGACACTGGAGTATTATTAGGACTCTTGAGTTGAGCCAAGCATGAATCTGCTTGAAGTAAAGCTTCACTCAAAGTCTCCCTGCTTTCTCTAGAAAGACGAAGCAGCTCAAATATAGATAGTCTAGCCGGAGTATTGGCTAACTAAGCTAGAATATCAAATTTGTAGGGTTTCATTACTATCCCCTGACTGAAAGCAGACTTCAATGGGACGTCAAAGCGTACTGCTTTCTGTTTCCCCTTTTCAACCACAGATGGTTTAGCAGGAACAGAAGAAGGTTGAGCTGGTAGTGTTTCCACTACGTCTTCTGCTTCTCTGGAGGATCCCTCATAATCTTTGTGGTACTCTTTCCCAGATCTTGTACCAGCAAAAGTTTCTTCTTCGGATTCAGGAGAAAGAAGTACCATATTACAGGATTTAGTCTTCCCTCCCTTAGCCTTCTTCTTGTAAGGATTGTTTTGAGGAACTTCAGAACCCAACCCAACAGTGGAGTTTTGATTTTGAATCTGTAAAGGAAGTCGTATTCCTTTATCATAATTTAAACCTTCTACCTTTTGAAAGTCATAACCCATCTTTTTCATGAGAAGGATTGATTGCTGACTGTATAAATGAATAGGCAGTGGACTTTCAACAGGTGGTTCCACAGAGGAAGAAGAAGAGATCTCTGTAACTATAGGAGAATGAGGAATAGACGTCTCCATGGCTACGGAAAGAGAAGGATTCAGGATACGAGAAAAAATCCCTGTAGGAGCTTTTTCATAAGAAGTGAAGACTTGTTGTGCCCGATATAAGGGAACACTATTCATGGCTAGCCACTGCTGATGAGTAAGCTTGAGCTTGGTAGGAGGAGCTAGACTTGGAGGACATATGTTCAGTCCTCTCAGTCTATCTTCTAAAGAAAGGCCATCCCATAGATGATCCGAATCGTCCGGATCTGGAATAACATGAGAAATCATGTTGCAGGTTTTAACTTTCTTACCTTTCTTGGATTTTGAAGTTTTACCTTCATTTTCCAACTCATGTACTAAGTCAGGATGTACCCACATAATTTTGCCATTCTTTAATGTAAGAGGCACCAATCCTTCATTTTCTTCTCTAGGAGGCGGGATATTCATAATCTTCATCGTCGCCTTCGGGATTAGGATAATTCCATCTGGAACTTGCTGTGGAGGAAAATCTCCGAATTGAAAAAAAAACATATTGGTTGTAACCGTATGGTCATCATTGGTTAAAGCGATAGCACCGCCATTTATCAGCTCTTGGATTTTCTTCTTCAAGACATAGCAAGCACTGGTATGATGATTAATGTATCTATGATAGATACAATATTTGGGATTGTCAGTCAGATTCACCTTATTAGGCCTCTTTGGCTCCAGAATCTGGAGTTTGCCACTCTTCACCAGACATTAGAATATCCCTGGGATATCACTTTCGTCAAAAGAGTATTCTTCTTTTGGCCTGGAAGATTCCTGATTATTCGGCGTCATTTTATTCCTGGAAAGATTGACCATGTGGGTATCTTTTCCTTTCATATTACGATTACCAGGATTATTACCAGGATTACTTTGCTTTCCTCTATCTTCTGAGGCAAAAATCATCCCATGTTCACGAGCCAACCAACCATTGGTCTCGACAGAAACTGCTGCTATGATAAACGAAGCCCAATCTGTGAATTAGGAACCCGTGAAGACAGCAATAGACGGTCACAGATTCATCTTGTATGTATCAATTAGCGCTTAATCTGGCATACCAGGAGGCATCTTTAGAGTAGCCTGTCGAAAACATTCGATGAACGTTTGATGAACGTCCGAGTATCTTCCTTCTCCTTTTATTTGATTTCTATTAAGGAGGACATGTTCATGTCCATACCTCCTTCATAGAAGCGGGAGAGAAACATTGCCTTAAATTCGTCAAAAGACGAAATGCAATTGTCAGGTAAACTACGATACCAGTCGTAAGCTGGACCCGTCAAGCATCCAATGAACACTCGAGTGAGAAGAGCATCATTTGTCTGCAGATGTACAGTCATAATATCAAAATAATTGATATACTGACTAGGAGAAGCCCTTCCATCAAATAATACCATAGATTGTGGCTTGAATTTTGGTGGAAAGAGTACATCATTCCAATGAGGAGGATAAGGTTGCTTAATCCCTAACCTCTAGAGCTGATCCTTGTGCTTCAAAACTTCAAACTGTGCTTTGAGCTCACGCACTGCTTGAATGGCTTCACTAGTTTGCGGAAGCATATTTGATTGAATGGTTGTTGGATGTACCGTAATCCCCACCGGAGATGGTACATCTTCTGGCATAATAGGATCTGGAGATGCAGAATTTTGATTAACAACAGGCTCTTGAATATTCAAAGGTATATCAGCCCCCTAACTATCTTGAGTTGGTGCTGCTACTGGTACTGGGGTTATTACTGTCGGCTGAGCAGTTTGCTGATTCAATATTATCTGATGCATGTTTTGTACCATGTTAAGCATGTCTTTCAGTGATTGCTCAACGGTAGTGAGATGTTGTTCTGTATTAGCAGATGACGTCTCTGGCTCATCTCTAATAGCGTAGGATTCAACCTCTCTTGAAGATATAGAAGGATTAGTATAGAAGTATGAATGGACACTATTAGTTTCGGACTCAAAAGATTGAGTACCCCCAGCTTCTGAATCAGAAGTCTGTAATTGTCTTTGTCTTCTTGATCGAGTGTTATGATATACTCCCTCAAAGGAATCAAGAAGTCTGTTGAACTGTTGTTGACCTGGAGTTTGGGACATATTTCGTCTTGGGCGTCGTCCTCTGTTAGTATGAAATGCCATGTTAACTGACACATATGACGGCTCATGTTCTTGGCCCTCAACTTGTTGTTGAGGCACATTAAAACTCAATCGATAAAAAACTGACCGTTTTGAAGCTGAACAACAACAGTTGATTACAACCTGGTGATATTCACAATGGTGTTTTTCATGGGGAAATGTCACCGGAGATTGTCTGTTCTTACGCTTTTGCATTAGCAATTCACGTAAATCAGAAGGAGTAGAGGGAGTAGTCTTCTTTATTACATTTGGGGTAGAGAAACGTTTAGTCCCTTGTGTATAAAGAAGATTACTGGCTGCATTCGCAGAACCAAACCGTACATTTTTACGCGTTTGGAGTTGTGTGCGTAAATCTTGAGATTTTTTAGCACGAAGGACTCCATTTTCATTGCGTGTAATTTATAGGTTTGGTACTTTGCGTAGAGCAGTATAAGAAGGTTGTTGGTGTAGAACTGAAGCTTTACCAACAATATTTTTACGTTGTACGCGTTTATGTACATTCACATTAGATGTGAAAATATCGTTGCGAATTTTATCTACACCGTCAAAGACAGGAGACTTACCTTTACACGTAGAGCGTAAAAATTGATTATCTACCATGTCACAGACGGGAGATTTTCCTTTACGCGCAGAGCGTAACTTATGTGTGTCTACCACGTCACAGACGGGAGACATATCCTTACACTCAAAAGCACAAGCGTTAGAGTCTGCCTCATTACAAATGGGAGACTCGTTCTTATGTACTGAGCATAAAATTTGGTTTTTATCCACTGGGCGTAAAACATCATTTTTACGCACCGGGCGTAAAACTTGGTTCTTACGCAGTGGACGTGAAACCTGATTACCTTCACCGTCATAGACGGAAGATAAATTGTCATACTTAGAGTGCAACACTGAAGTAAGGACTGCCTCATTACAAACGGGAGCCCCTACGACAGGAGTGGGAAGAATTCCCTTGCCATCAGCAGCAACAGAGAGATCAGAAGCTATTTTGGATTTAGAAATCCAAACTTTTCGTGCTTTACGAGATTTTTGAACATTGGAGTAGCGAGAACCACCCCCAGTTCGGAGCATCCCTTCATAAGCAGTCTGGTCGAAGTATACAACCAGAGTCTTCTTTGTCGATCCAATCGACACATCGTCGTATTGAGCAATTGCCTCCTCGTCAGAGGAGAAGGTCGTCCCCAGCAGAGTCGCCATTTTGTTTCACTTAACAAAATACCAGGAAAATTTGGCTTTTGAAAATAAAACGAGAAAAAGTATAAGAAGTACAAATTTGATTCTGGGAAAGTATTGCTATGGAAGTCTGATCTGTAAATGATTACTTTGTTCCTTGGACCATACGATGATGATGAAGATCACTGCTTGAAGATGAACAGTTGGAAGAACTAAGTCACCAGAAAGGTATCGACGCACTTGGGCACTGATGGCGAGGCCGAATGCTTTCCTGCTTTGCTTCACTCTGTTCTGAAAGAAATGTTGAAGAAGAATGCTCTAGAGAATCAAAGTCTCTGAGTTCTAATCTCTCTGTTTTCTCTCCTCCTGTCTCTCTGTCTCCGTCCGTCTGAGAAAAATAAGTCTATTTATAGACTTGGGCTCTTGTGCGTAAAAACTCAGCAAAAGTTCTATCTTTACGCTAACAACTGCCACCCATGACCAAAGTCATCCTCTGCATACGTTGACACGTGTCCCATTATTTCAGTAAGAATATGATGCACGTACACACGTTCTTCGAAATATGTGGCATGAAAGCCATGTAGGCAAACCACGTTCCAAGTTGGTCAGAAAGAATAGGGCGTAAAAACAGCCCAAATGTACTCTGAGCGTAAAGAAGTAGACTAGACGTAAAATAGCCCTGACATGGACTTCCCGCATAAAGTGGTTGTTAAATAACCTTGAGCGTAAAATAGCCCAAATAAACTTTACGCTCACGTCGACCTTTGAGCGTAAAAACTCATATAGTCTCTATGCGTAAAAGAAGCCATACTGTGAGCGTAAAAATAGCTCAGTCCACATACTAAATGACAACATTGGTCTCTGTGTAAAACAAATCCCTTCGAATTCTGTGGTATATGCCATCATTAATATCTTCATGTCAGACTTTGCATTAAATGCATGACTTGACAGCTTTGTCCAGCGTAAAAGTGGCTAGCCTGTCCTAGACGTAAAACCCTTGGCTTGACCCTGGCGTAAAATGATCAGCCTGCTTTAGGCGTAAAGTGATTAGCCTCTCCTTGGCGTGAAATAGATCATTTTGAGTGGAATGATCCATCTCTTTGACTCATTCTGTGAAGCACTTTTTACGCTCCTATACTAACGTTCTTCCTTGTGCTTCAAATCAAACAAAGTTCAGAAGAGATTTTTATCAATCAAGCAAAGAACACAAAAGACCTGCTAAAGAAGTTTGATATGGACAATGTCAAACCATTTAGAACTTCTATGGCAACGTCTACAAAGCTTGATATAGATGAAAGTGGTACACCAACTGAAGTGCGTAAGTACATGTATGATTGGTAGTTCACTATATACCCATACATTATTTTTTAGTATGCTTATGTGCTATATATCAGGCTTGTCCTAAGGAATAACATGTGAGCGCTGTTAAGCATATCCTCCAATACCTTAAAAGTACTTTGACAACCGGTCTATGCTATCCCAAAACTGACTCATTTGACCTGATAGGTTACTCGGACACAGATTTTGCAGTATGCAAGGTCGATCGTAAAAGTACTAGTGGCACATGTCATTTTCTACGAAAGTCCTCAGTTTCATGGTTTTCTAAGAAGCAAAATTATATTACATTATCGACAACTGAGGCTGAGTATATAGCCGTAGGACGTTCTTGTACACAGATTTTGTTGATAAGTGTAAAACCCCTAAATTTCTACTATATTTTTAGTACTAATTTTTTTTGTATTTATACGTCGCGTAGTCGTATCGTACGTCGCGCGGGAATTTTCATTTTTTGTATTACTCGTTGAGTGCGAATATGTGCGAGGTACATATTTTTAGAAAAATGGTATTTGATTTTATTATCGGTGATGGTTTCAAAATAATATATATAATAATTATTTTATTAAAATTTTTTGAGGTTGGCAAAACTTATTATTTTATTTATTTATAAAATGCTATCTTATTTTAATAGTGATAATTTAAAAAACTAGATTTATGTGAATATTCTACTCGTGTAAAGCACATGAAAATTATTTCATGTATATTTTCAAAATTTATTTTTATTATTATTTATAATAAATTATCTAGCAAGAAGGTATTTTAAATATTTGAATATTTATGTTTATTTTTGAAATTATTTTATCTAAATTATAAAAAATATATTTTAAAGATATTTCCTATTACTATTTAAAATATTTATTCTAATTTTTGAAATTAATTATTTTTATTATTCATCATAAAGATATTTTGAATTTGTGAATTTAATGCTTACCATTTTTGGCAATTTAAAATTTGATTTTTATTGAAATTTTTTAAAATAGTTTAAACTTATAGATAAGCTTTATATAAATATAAATTGGATTTAAAATTTGATTTTTGATTTCTCAAATTGATTTGAACTAAGAGAGAATTATCTACTGGGATTTTAAATCAATTCTAATCCTTATCCTAATGGGATTCCCACCTCCTATAAAAGGAGAGGTACTTGCCCTCTTTTTTCATGAACTCCACAAACCAAATTCCCACCATTGTTCTGCATCGTGTCTGTGTCTGTGCTCTTCCCATCCATTATATTCTTTTCTTCCACAGGTACAATATTTTTTTCCGTCCGACAATCCCGGATGTCGGGTCGGACATTCCCCTAGACGATCCAATCCCAAATCCTAAACCTAACCCAACGACACCAACACAGCCACCTTCCCTTCCTGACAAAGTCCGTCATCACCACCACTGTCTCCTGTCCACAAATCCGGCCCAAACCCCATCCGGCCATCTACTCCGACCCTACCAGTTGCCACCACCATCTTCATCATCATCGCCACCACCAACGGAACCACAAATCCACTGCCAACACCACAGACCTCCGCCACCGCCACCAAAATTTTGCCGCCATTCAAAATTTCCCATTCATCATCCCTACCACCGTCGGCACCATTTTCGACTACCACATCCTGACCCCTGGACATCATCACCAACCCCACGAAAACAATATAGAAAAGGAAATACTAACCTTACCGCGCGCCCGCCCCAGGCTGGCGCCACCTCCAGCCGTCTCTGCCGCATCTGGGAGTCGCGCGTCACCCCGGGCTTCGCCGGACGACCGCCCGCCGTAACACCTTATTCCCGATGGGTTGCGGCCAGTGCCGCCGAACAAGGAACTCCGGCAAACCCCCATCTCACTTGTCTGCGACCACCGTGTCCGCACCTCTCCGGGTCGCGCCACCTTCTTCGTCGATGGCCGAGCCCTAGGCCGAGCTACCCGTTCTAGCGCGCGGGCATCGCCCTCTTCCTTTCGCGGCCGGCCATCCTGACCGCTGCGTCGAGCGGCCGTGCTTAGCCCCAGCGCCAGCGACGCGAGCATCCACCGCCGCCTTGGACTTCCGATCGCCGCGCCTACACCCAACTCCACCGCGTCCTGACAGTGCCCAACAGCTCCGGCCGAAAAACCCCCTTTCGCCCCTTCTCTCCGCTCCATTTTCTCTGTCCGCTTTTTTCTCTCTCTCTAACTCTCTCCCTCTCCCTCTTTCTAATGGAAGGGAAATAGTGAATGTTTTTATTTGGTATTTTGATTTGTAAGGATATTCTAGTGGGCTATTTAATAGGTTTGGGTCTGTGGACCTAATCCAAGAAAAAAAGAAAAAAAGTAAAAAAAGGGGGCTTTTTATTACTCATTAAAATTTGATTTAAGTTATTTTTAAAATACATATATTAATGGGCTTTTATTTGATTTCTAAAATATTATTAAGGATCTTCTATTTAATAATTTTATATAAGTGTTATATTCAATATAGTTTCTTAAATGTGTTTGTTTCCAATAATCCCCAAAATATATGTTCTAAATAGTAAATTATTATAATGTTTTGAGCCTAAATAATCTTTTTGGGTTTTTCTATAAATTATAATAATTTCTAGGTAATTTATAGATACTTTACAAGTATTATTTTGACCCAATATTAATAATGGTCATTTATTTCTTGATATAATTACTTAATAAAGATAAACATTTTCTAAATAAATATATATTTTCTAAACAAGAAATTATTTTCTTAAATGATTTTCTTGATTTTAAAGTATTTATCAAAAAACTCTTTTAACCAATAAAATATAGTTTTTCATTATTATAAATATTTTCTATATTTTACGAATTTTCTTTCGATTATAAATCTTTGATCGATACTGGTTATATTCCTATTTTCTTGCGAATTCGAAATCCTTTACATCAACCCTAGCCAGTTTGGCTATCTTGGACTCAATGACATGGTATGTCCTATAATTTGAGTATTTTTTGCGTACTTTTGACATCTGTGTGCGATCTGTGCCAACAAGATCATATTGTGCGCAAGTCGATTGCAACTTAATTCAAGTCCATGCCATCATCAGAGGTCGTCATGCATAGTTGTAACATCGCAGTCATGCTCCATGCCACATGATCATAGTACCATACCAGGCAGCACAACAGGCAAGTATACCTTGCTAATTTACTGTCATATTATTTATTTTTCGTATTATTTACTTTATTTCATATTGTTAGTTCCCTTTGTTATAAACTGCACGTCCAAGTCATACTTGGGTGCAAGCGACTCTATTAGTCATTTTACTTTACTATATGCATGTTAACTTAGTTGTAGTGGACTACCCTCCTATTGCGGGATATTTTTATATCTCCGCTGGCCATGACACTTACACTACACGATTTGAGACATTTTATTAGGGGCACGGCTTACATATTGACTAGCTATCTCTAAAGTCATATGACGGTAGATATTCGTAACTGCTATGACTAGGGTTTAGAGACTCAAGCAGTTACAAAATTGAACGAGTTATGGATATGACTTGGATAGTGTGAGAGATATTGGAGGAGGACAGTCGCTAGTGCGTATGGAAAGCCAAACAGGTAAACCATAGTCTCCGGATGGAACTATGGCAATATATTTGCAGATACCCTCTGACGTTTTGGACGTTACAGTCGGATACAGATGACTGGATGCCAGTTACGTACACATAGCCTAAAATCCCACCCATGCGCATGAAAGTTGTCCTCTAAATTGCACATTAGGCGGTTAGAATCTCCTTTGCATATTTGTGTCTAGGATAGTCTTTTATATATTATTTTATTATTCTGACAGCTCATATTAGCTTGTTCTTCCTGTATCTTGCTACGTCCGTCTGAGGACCTGGTTATTCCCCAGGTGTGTGCTTTCATGATTCACTGCAGGTGTTCTAGCCAAGGCCGTGATTCTCTCCATTCCTTCGAAGACGATTGCGCTTGGTTCGTCTTGCCATTTTATGGATCGATTCTTGTACATTTCTTTCATTGAGATAGTTGGTAGTGGACTTTGTCTCCGGCCAACGATTGTATCATAAATATTCAAGTTAATTTTTATATTATAATTTTTTTTCATTGTGGATGAGATTTAGTTTGTCTTGGATTACTGCATTTTACAGCTTATGTATACATACAAGGCCCTGTACTTCTTATGTATACAGCTGGCATGTTTACGTACTTGGTCCTACGTATTTTAGGATTGGGGCGTTACATATTTTTGTGGTGGCCCATGCAGGTCAAGATAAATTGTTTGGTTACTTTACCGTACCAAGCAAGCCTGTATATAGTATTAGAGTCTAGGATCTCATCCACATACTTGACCCCCTTCTCGCTTGACTTTTCGAGTTGCATCTTGCTTGATCCTTTCTATCATAATTCATGCCCGTCTTTCGTGCTTGATAGAGATTAATAGGGTAACCCATACTAGGTGGACATGACCCATTGTTCCATTACCATACTAGTTTAACTCTTGTAAGTTGGGTAGAATGCCTCATGACCTAGCATTGCCTTCATCCTTATGACTCATTATAGTTGATACTAAGTGGATTACCTAGACAAAAAAAATTTAAAGACCATACCTTATTGGTCGACCAAAGCCTTAGACAAGGAGACAATAGGTCGACTGTATAGGCACCAAACAAGACTTAGATTCTTAAGTAGTTCGAACTAATTCTAGTCTCTTTTAATAATAATCTCACGTGCCTATATTTTACCATCTTGACTAAATGTTGCTACTATAGCCTAGTTTTGCAAGTTTAACCGTTATCAAACTTGTTCAAGACACATGCTATTGAGCGCGCGCTCACTAACATATTGTCTAGTTAGAACCGGTGCATGATGGTCTGATCAACCGAATGCACTTTGGTTCGCTTTTATCTATCGTTCTACGTGGATGGGGACATAGCTAAACTTGCCCTCTAGAGTCCCATCCGTGACAGCCTTGGCAATTCTTTTTGAATTACTCACTCGCCTTTGAACCTCATATTGGTATTCGAAAACAACTTTTTTGGACTCATTTTGGTTTTCGTCTTTCACCTATTTTAGACGAAAACTCGTACTTAATAGATAGACCCAAAGTATCACCCTTAGTTGCCCTACCATCTATTGACAAGATAGTTAGCCACTGACCAACCAATATGACTATATCCTTGTCTAAAGTTACTCGTCCTTTTCTCGACCCTAGATTCATTACCGCAACCTTTTAATCATTCTTGAAACTTGAGGACGATTCTAACCATTCTCCTAATCGTACCCTCAATCTAGACGACCAATACACAACTTTTTCTCAAGGAACTCTCTCTTAAGTCTTTAAATTATTTTGATCTACTTAAAACCCTTAATCTTTTCCCTTTTGCGTTTATTGGCCATGTCCGTGATTTATTATCTAAATCACGAATTTCTAATGCTTGTTTATGTTGTTTCTTTACCCCGTCCAGTGACTTGATCGTATTCATTACCGATATACCCATGTGACCTTCTCACCCTCCCCTATTATTCTTAATTTCGAGGACGAAATTCATGTAAGTTGGGTAGCATGTAAAACCCCTAAATTTCTACTATATTTTCAGTACTGGTTTTTTTTGTATTTATACGTCGCGTAGTCGTATCGTACGTCGTGCGGGAATTTGCATTTTTTGTATTACTCGTCGAGTGGGAATATGTGCGAGGTACATATTTTTAGAAAAAATGGTGTTTGATTTTATTATCGGTGATGGTTTCAAAAAAATATATAATAATTATTTTTATTAAAAGTTGTCGAGGTTGGCAAAACTTATTATTTTATTTATTTATAAAATTCTATCTTATTTTAATAGTGATAATTTTAAAAACTAGATTTATGTGAATATTCTACTCGTGTAAAGCACATGAAAATTATTTCATGTATATTTTCAAAATTTATTTTTATTATTATTTATAATAAATTATCTAGCAAGAAGGTATTTTAAATATTTGAATATTTATGTTTATTTTTGAAATTATTTTATCTAAATTATTAAAAATATATTTTAAGGATATTTCCTATTACTATTTAAAATATTTATTCTAACTTTCGAAATTAATTATTTTTATTATTTATCATAACGATATTTTGAATTTGTGATTTTAATGCTTAACATTTTTGGCAATTTAAAATCTGATTTTTATTGAAATATTTTTAAAATAGTTTAAACTTATAGATAAGCTTTATATAAATATAAATTGGATTTAAAATTTGATTTTTGATTTCTCAAATTGATTTGAACTAAGAGAGAATTATCTACTGGGGTTTTAAATCAATTCTAATCCTTATCCTAATGGGATTCCCACCTCCTATAAAAGGAGAGGTACTTGCCCTCTTTTTCCATGAACTCCACAAACGAAATTCCCACCATAGTTGTGGATCGTGTCCGTATCTGTGCTCTTTCCATCCATTATATTCTTTTCTTCTACAGGTACAATATTTTTTTTTCGTCCGACAATCTCGGACGTCCATTCATGTCGTGTCGGACATTCCCCGACACGATCCAATCCCAAATCCTAAACCTAACCCAACGACACCAGCACAGCCACCTTTCCTTCCTGACAAAGTCTGTCATCACCACCACTGTCTCCCGTCCACAAATCCGGTCGAAACCCCATCCGGCCATCGCCTCCGACCCTACCAGTTGCCACCGCCATCTTCATCATCATCGCCACCACCAACGGAACCACAAATCTACTGCCAACACCACAGACCTCCGCCACCGCCACCAAAATTTTGCCGCCATTCAAAATTTCCCCATCATCATCCCTACCACCGCCGGCACCATTTTCGACCACCACATCCCGACCCCTGGACATCATCATCAACCCCACGAAAACAAGATAGAAAAGGAAATCCTAACCTTACCGTGCGCCCGCCCCCGGCTGTCGCCACCTCCAGCCGTCTCTGCCGCATCTGGGAGTCGCGCGTCACCCCGGGCTTCGCCGGACGACCGCCCGTCGTAACACCCTGTTCCCGATGGGTTGAGGCCAGTGCCGTCGAACAAGGAGCTACGGCAAACCCCCATCTCACGTGTCTGCGACCACCATGTCTGTACCACTCCGGGTCGCGCCACCTTCTTCGTCGGTGGCCGAGCCCTAGGCCGAGCCACCCGTTCTAGCGCGCGCATCGCCCTCTTTCCTTCGCGGCCGGCCATCCCGACCGCTGCGCCGAGCGGCCGTGCTTGGCGCCAGTGACTCGAGCATCCACCGCCGCCCTGGACTTCCGATCGCCGCGCCTACACCCGCCTCTGCCGCGTCCTGACAGTGCCCAACAGCTCCGACTGGAAAACCCCCTTTTGCCCCTTCTCTCCGCTCCCTTTCCTCTGTCCACTTTCTTCTCTCTCTCTAACTCTCTCCCTCTCCCTCTTTCTAATGGAAGGGAAATAGTGAATGTTTTTATTTGGTATTTTGATTTGTAAGGATTTTCTAGTAGGAAAAAAAAGAAAAAAAAGAAAAAAAAGGGGGCTTTCTATTACTCATTAAATTTTGATTTAAGTTATTTTTAAAATACATATATTAATGGGCTTTTATTTGATTTCTAAAATATTATTAAGGATCTTCTATATAGTAATTTTATATAAGTGTTATATTCAATATATTTTCTTAAATGTGTTTGTCTTTAATAATCCCCAAAATATATGTTCTAAATAGTAAATTATTACAAGGTTTCGAGCCTAAATAATCTTTTTTGGTTTTTCTATAAATTATAATAATTTCTAGGTAATTTATAGATACTTTACAAGTATTATTTTGACCCAATATTATTAATGGTCATTTATTTCTTGATATAATTATTTAATAAAGATAAACATTTTCTAAATAAATATATATTTTCTAAACAAGAAATTATTTTCTTAAATGATTTTCTTGATTTCAAAGTATTTATCAAAAAACTATTTTAACCAATAAAATATAGTTTTTCAGTATTGTAAATATTTTCTATATTTTACGAATTTTCTTTCGATTATAAATCATTGATCGATACTGGTTATATTCCTATTTTCTTGCGAATCCGAAATCCTTTACATCAACCCTAGCCAGTTTGGCTATCTTGGACTCAATGACATGGTATGTCCTATAATTTGAGTTCTTCTTGCGTACTTTTGACATCTGTGACTATTCTGTGCCAACAAGATCATATTGCGCGTAAGTCGATTGCAACTTAATTCAAGTCCATGCCATCATCCGAGGCCGTCATGCATAGTTGTAACATCGCAGTCATGCTCCATGTCACATGATCATAGTACCATACCAGGCGACACAACAGGTAAGTATACCTTCCTAATTTACTGTCATATTATTTATTTTTCATATTATTTACTTTGTTTCATATTGTTAGTTTTTTTTGTTATAAACTGCACGTCCAAGCCATACTTGGGTGCAAGCGGCTCTATTAGTCGTTTTACTTTACTATATGCATGTTAACTTAGTTGTAGTGGACTACCCTCCTATTGAGGGATATTTTTATATCTCCGCTGGCCATAACACTTACACTACAAGGTTTGAGACATTTTATTAGGGGCACGGCTTACATATTGACTAGCTATCTCTAAAGTCGGGCGACGGTAGATATTCGTAACTGCTATGACTAGGGTTTAGAGACTCAAGTAGTTACAAAACTGAACAAGTTATGGACATGACTTGGACAGTGTGAGAGATATTGGGGGAGGATAGTCGCTAGTGCGTATGGAAAGCCAAACAGGTAAACCATAGTCTCCGGATGGAACTATGGCGATATATTTGCAGATACCCTCTGACGTTTTGGACGTTATGGCCGGATACAGATGACTGGATGCCAGTTACGTACACATAGCCTAAAATCCCACCCATGCGCATGAAAGTTGTCCTCTAAATTGTACATTAGGTGGTTAGAATCTCCTTTGCATATTTGTGTCTAGGATAGTCTTTTATATATTATTTTATTATTCTAAGAGTTCATATTAGCTTGTTCTTTCTGTATCTTGCTACGTCCATCTGAGGACCTGGTTATTCCCCAGGTGTGTGCTATCATGATTTACTGCAGGTGTTCTAGCCAAGGCCGTGATTCTCTCCATTCCTTCGAAGACGATTGCGCTTGGTTCGTCTTGCCATTTTATGGATCGATTCTTGTACATTTCTTTTATTGAGATAGTTGGTAGTGGACTTTGTCTCCGCCCAACGATTGTATCATAAATGTTCAAGTTGATTTTTATATTATTATTATTTTTCATTATGGATGAGATTTAGTTTGACTTGGATTACTGCATTTTACAGCTTTTATACATACAAGGCCCTGTACTTCGTATGTATACAGCTGGCATGTTTACGTACTTGGTCCTACGTATTTTGGGACTGAGGCGTTACATGAAGGAAACTTTGGAAGACTATCAGTTATCTTATAACCACATCCCTATTTACTGTGACAACACTAGTACAATAAATCTCATAAAAAATCTTGTTTGTCATTCTCGTACTAAACACATAGAGATTAGACATCACTTTCTTAGAAACCATGTTTTACAGGGAGATATTAGTTTAGAATATATTGACACTGAACATCAATTAGCTGACATTTCACTAAACCCCTAGCTGAAGATCGTTTTAACTTCATACGAAGAGAATTAGAAATTTTAGATGTTAAAGTTTTATAATTAAATATTACTTGATCTAAATTCACAAATTCGTATAAAATATTTTGGTTATAAGCCGAAATGGCCCTTCTGACAAAAAGATGTAAAAGGCTAAGTGACACGGTGCCAAGTGTCTTCGGACTACAGCTAGCTGGAATTCAGCCTCTACAGCTAACCCAAAATATTCTATACGTTATGTGTATTTTGGTTAAACAATATAAATTATTGTTTCTTCAACACAAGTATTTCTAATTATACTATGTATTTATGTTAATACCTATATCATTTTCTTTCCAATTTTTCCCTGACTACCCAGGGACCGAACTCGGACCGAGCTCTGTCCGAACTCAGGTCGAACTCAGTCCAGAGTAATCAGAACAGAAGCAGGACAGTCAAGTTTTCCTCCTTTAAACCCCCATACAACTTCATCTTCTTCATCACAGCAGCCGAAATCCACACAAAAACCCTAACCCTAGCCACCTTATAACTCCCTATTCCAAGCCTCTTAAGCCCTAAAAACTCATATTCTAAGCTATCTCGGGGTTCTCTTCTACTATTTCTAATCAATTTTGTTATATCTCTACTCTTTCTTTCTCTTTAAATTTCTATGGCTCCCAAAATTCCTTATTCTTCCAAAAAAATTGGAGAAAATTCTTCCTCTACTGCTTCCGAGGAAGGTTCATTTTCTCTATTTAGTCCCGCCATGCCGGACGAGGACTATTTTGATGATTTTACATTCGTATCACAAGATGCTTCGGATGAATGGTTCCATGATTTTCATCAACGAAAAAATTGTTTGGGAAGTCCAGTCAATTTCAACTTGTTTCCCGATCATACAAACGTCTTTGGATACTTCGACCTTGTCGACCTACTTTAATCTAGTTTTTCTATCTATTCTAGTGCTATTAGAATGTTTTATTGTAATCTCTCGATCACTAAGGGCACGGTTAAATCAAAAGTTGGTGGAATTGGCATTGAGTTTGATGTTGAAGATTTGGTAATTATGCTTCACATTCTTAATGTAGAGAAAGCATTAGTGGATATCACCTCAGTGCAATTTCTAGCCCATATGACTTTTGACTCTTTCTGTGATTCTTTATGTGTACCAAATTCATTTCCCAAAGGCAGTCTTCACCCCAAGCATCTGACCAACTACTTTTATGATTTGCATCGGATGGTGTTTTCTGCTATTCTTCCCAAACAAACCTCCACCGATGAGATCACATACTTGGAACTCTTTACTATTTACCATCTCCACTTCCAAGTTCAATTCAGTCTTCCGAAGACTATTATCGTTGCTATAGAAAAGTGTCGTAAGAAATTGCGACGACCTCTCTCTGCAATGTATCTGCCTTACATCTTTTAGTTCTTTGAGGTTATCTTAGACGATTATGCCCAAAATGCTCCACCTGCCCATTTTCATGAGCATCGTCGAGTTGCTCATATTCCAGCGGTTCAGGCTCCTCCTTCTCCTGTTGACCCATTAGCCGACAGCTCACATCCTTCTCATCCTCTCAGTAGTGTTACCCTTGAGTCTCTTCAGGCCTTGACGTTGGATCAGTTCAGGTCTATGGATTTTTGTACCACTCTTCAGTTACAGGCCATATCCAACACCATGAAGGAGGTTACCTACAGTTTTGCTCACAACCATGACAGTCCTATTCCCATGGTTCATGACCCCTCGGTGATTGATTATCATATTGATGATCGAGAGGTTCAGCGATACTTTGACCATGCTGTTGCCCGCTATGATACTCACCATAATGTTGAGTCTGGTCCTTCTAGGGCGGCAGATGCTGATGACGATAAGGATGATGATTGAGTATGTTCCCTAGTGATATAGCGTCACTTTTTATGCTCTACTTAATGACTTTTCATGTATTAGTGATAAATGCTTCTTTCAAGCATTATCAGACTTAGTTATTATGAAACTTTTTTAGCTGGCTTGCACAAGTGTATGCACTTTCTGCTTTTCATTTATATACTAGTTTACTATTTCCAGCATTATGAGTTATAATGTTTTTATGCAATATTTTCTATCTGTGCTGAGTACATCACTTTATAGTTATGTTATTTTGCTTATATGACAAAACGGGAGAGAAAATATGATACATTCATTAGTTTGTTGACTATCCTATTACACTAATAAGTTTTGCTCTAAAGGTTTTTGGTTTGAGATAAGATAGTCAATAAACTAATGAAAGTATCATATTTTCTCGGTCCGAGTTCGGTCCACCTGAATTGTTCCTGGTCAGTAGCAAAACCCTACTCCTTTGGATCTCTGTTGAAAATTTTGAAAGTTGCCCTAACCGAGTTCTGCCCGAACTCTGGTTCAAAAATTCCTATAAATAGAGAAGAATTTGTCATTTTTATTTACTCATTCATTCATCATCTTCTCTATCAATTTTAAAGCCTTCTTACTCAAAAAGAGCTTTCAATCTTCTTATTTCCAAGACAACTCCTATTCTTCTATGTGTCGGTGTTTTCTGATTAGGAGTATTCGAGTTGTACAAGCTTGGAGTATAAAAGCTTTCTTCAGAAAGGTGTTGAAGTTTGATCGTGGGCTTCAGATTAAAACATGACGGTGTTGAAGTTGGTGTTTTCTTAGGATTAAAGCACGCGGTGTAATCTCTATTTCAAATAGTGGATTAATAGCGAGCAAGAGTTCTCGCGACTGGACTAGTCCACTGAGAGAAAAACTAGTATAAACCTCGGTGTCTGTGTATTGCTTTCTTGCCTATTTAATTACTTCTTTACTTCACTGCTTTTAAGTATTTACTTATATCTGCCTTTACCTGCTTAAAGTTTTTATTGGGGATACTTTTCTGTTGTACTTTATTCACCCCCTCTAGAGGTGCCATCTATCCTACAAGAAGATGTTATAGAAATATTGTGAGTGAATGTTGTTATTTAAGATTAGTATCAAAGGAGACCCACTGATACTTGACTGATACAATAAGTATGGATATGCAGATTTAATAACAAGTCAATTATCAATCTGTCAATTGGTTGTCAAGTATCTCTTAACACTAGAAACATATCTAATTAAAAGTGAATATGCCATTAAGGTGTTGTACCTATATGCTTAATTGGTAGCAATTTCACTAGTGCTTGAGTATTACAAAGGCCAAAAGTTTAGTGCACACACATATTCACCTTGATTCACACTAGGATACATAAAATTCGATTCCAAGATATCAAGATGTCAAGTTATCAAGATACCAGATATTCAGGTACCAAGATACCACTAAATCCTATATTGCTACTGCTATCCTCCTTACTGAATTTACTACATTTCTATACACTTAGCATTAGACACCAACACATATATATACATTCCAGATTTATCCTCATGTCTTGCACACACTCATAGACACATCAAGACACATTCCATCTAAATATCCAATTGCACATACATCTTCATGTTTCCTACATACTCAAATCACCAACAGAACACAACTACACTGTACACAGATAATTGCGCACACCTACACTATCTGGACACTCTGAACCATATTACAAGGCTAACATGTTGCTGTATTTGCAGGGAAGTAGCTGCTCACTGCTATTACAAAACACTCACCTACTCTGCAATCCCTACACAGGTACCTTCAAATCACATACCCTATGCATACACACTTGGACAAGTTAAATTTTACAAACTCATATGTTTTCTTCTCTATTTCAAGAGGATTGAATCAAGGTGTTAGTGGGCTACCTTTGAATGGTTGGCCATTAAGAGTAAGTTGATTCTAGAGTACTCAAGTTCTAGTTTATTAAACCTTTAGAAGCAAATTTTTGCTCTCTCTTTTTCATTGTTATTATTATTAAAATTTCTTTGCAGGGAATTGACCAAATACTGCCAAATTTAGGCCCACAAGTGTCGTAGCCTTTTTTATCTGCACAAAATCAGTTTCTGCTTTTGTCACTACAGCAATAACAACAAATTTTGGCACAGGCACAAGCACAGAGAAATCTTGGTTCCTCACCCAGCTTCGGGGATATGAATCCTCAAAGATTTAGATGTTTACCAAGGGGCAATTTAAATGGAAATAATGGTCAACTCTTTAGAACTTATGGGTCCTTAGGTTCTCCAATCCAGCCAAGCTCTCCAAAAGTTAAGCAGGATTAACCAGAATATATGATGAAGGTGAGTCTTTGATGTTATAATAAAGATCTCTTGTTCTTTGGAATTGTCTAGAGAGAATGGCACAAATGACAAAAAAAATTAAACCACCTAGAAACAAGGGCGTAACCAATTTATGCTTAAGCATGTTCATTTGTCTTATGTAGTTGGAATGATACAATTTGTGCTATATATGTTGTATTTTGGGTGTAAAATGTTAGGTACAAATGAATTTCTAGCCTTACAATTTGCTATTTCATTGTTCCAAATATGCTCTCAGTATTGCTATTTATACTTAAATTATTAATAAACCATTGTAAGAAGCAACAAGCCTGGATTGATATTACTTGAAGCTATGCTCTTGCAATCTTCCAAATATGCTCTCTGTATTTCTATTTACATTTATTTTGGTTTACTTATTTAAGTTGGCATTGCATTAGCTAAGATAAAGGATGGCTATTTACTGAAACTTTTGGTTGTTTATTTATATAACATATTTTATAGCAATTCAAAGACAAAGGGCGGTTTGGAGTTTATGTTTGGGGTTATTGGATTTGGATTGTCATTCTTTCCTAAAAATATAACAAAAATAGTTTCACTCGTCTGAATCCGATTGGTTATCTGCATGATTGTTTAGGCGCTTTAAAACTTCTGGTCATGGGAAGAGCTCTCAAATGGAAGTATCTTCGAGTGAATGGCTACGAAAGAGTTGACTATGTCCAAGTACCGGTTGTTCAAGAAAAAGCTCTCAGATGGTGGTGTCACTGCTATCAATTCTAACTTGTTTTATTTTGTTAAACTCGGTAGTATTGTAAAATATTAAATTTTGTTTAATAAAAGTTTATTTTTTTAATTATATACTGTTTGAACTTATAATCTTAAATGGAATGTGGTTTAATTACTCATTAGGAAGGTAGTTGAATACAAGTGCATGGCTAATATATCCAAATTACTTTTTTAAAACTTTCTTTACCTATATCGACGTTTATGTTAAAACATTGGGAAATGGTTGGAAAAGCAAATCCTAATGTTTTTTAAAAAGGTTGGGAAAGAAGATTAGTTTTTGAAATTTCTATTATAACATTGGAAAATTAGTAGCCATTACTTCATAATTTTTGACATTTATTAAACGTTGTTGCAAACGTCATCTTTACCTATACCGACATTTATCTAAAATGTTAGAAATTCCTGACTGCGATAACGACGGCATTTTTCAAAAATGTTGAAAAAACGTCGAGAATTCCTATGCCAACATTTTTGACATTTTTCACGACATTTATAAAACGTTGGGAAAAATTAATTTTCTTGTAGTGTCCAATAGATACCAATTGATGGAACTGGGATCCTTAAGACCACAGATTGATCCATGCGACGGAACTGCGCCCATGCGGCAAAGACAGTTTGTCGCATAACAATTCCTTATTCATGTGCGCATGACGATTTTCGTACGGCAAAGTCCTAGTTTTTCCTAGATTACAAATTGGTGTGCATATCGATTGATAAAGTACAAATAGGTTTAAATCGTGATCTAACTATTCAATGGCAGAAACTAGGGTTCACGAATTATACCTAAAGAGATGAGAAGTAGATAACAGTTTCCAGCTACCTCTATCAATCAGTGACCTCAAGATCTTCTGTCGTATTCCTTCCTCGGGTTGGACGTCGTATAGGCAACAATCTTCCGACCTTTTCTTCTCCTTGGCCGACCTCTACGTGAAGAACGAATGTAGAGAAAGTTGATCTTTTTTTATCATTATGACGACTAGAGAATATAGGGTATATATAGCCTACAAAATAGACCATGAGGAGAAATTAGGCTTAGGTCTCCTAATGGATCTAGTATCCCGTGTTCAGCTCAAACACACAACCCAGACCCATTAAAAATAGCTCGTGTCACGACCCACACCCAGCATTTGTATATGAATCGTGGGTGGCCTAGCCTACACCGCAGTGTCGGCGGTAGAATGTTGTATATTCATAGTATGATGACGACCCACGCAATATATATACTTCACTTGGGAGGACCATCACACATAACCAATCAATACATAGATTGATGGAATAGAGAAAAAGAAATATAAAATCATAAATCCATACAATAGATAAACTCCAAACTACATGTCCATCAATGTTAAATATCAAATGTCACTAGATTCGGAGACAAATTCGGCCTTAAACTAAAACTAATTCTAACAGGCAAAGGCAGCTGCTGGGTCAGGTGTTGTAAACTCCTTTGTGACGTAAGGTCGGGCTCAGCTACATCTCCCATATATGGACCGTACTGATTAGGGTACCCGTCCTCATCATAATCACCTAAAATGTTTATCTAGTCAGGATGGAACGAGTACAATTCATTGAATGCAGTTTCAAATATATGATAACAACTATAAGACAATGGTTAGTCAATAAATACATGATGAGAATATCAAGACAAATATGGGAGATGTAGCTGAGCTCGACCTTACGTCACAGGAGGAGTTTGCAGCACTTGACCCAGCTACATTTTCTTAGTTAGAATTAGTTTTAGTTTTAGGCCGAATTTGTCTCTGAATTTAGTGACATTTGATATTTAACATTGATGGACATGTAGTTTGGAGTTTATCTATTTTATGGATTTATGATTTTATATTTCTTTTTCTCTATTCCATCTATCTATGTATTGATTGGTTATGTGTGATGGTCCTACCAAGTGGAGTATGTATATATATATATATATATATATATATAGATTGTGTGGGTCGTCATCATACTATGAATGTACAGCGTTCTACCATCGACACTGCGGCGTTGGCTGGGCGTGCCCATGATTTATGCCCAAATTTTGGGTACGGGTCGTGACAGCTCGGTCCACTAAAGAGTTCTTGTTGCACTACCGTCTTAATCCCGAATTTGGTTTATGGGCTCCTTCTTATTATATGCATATTCGTCTCCCCATGTTAAGATACAAATGTCCATCGATCAAATTAAGTTACTGACAACTATATTGATCAACATTTTTTATCCTTAAGTAGTATCACTCAACTTCATTTGTTCTGTCGGATATAATTCTCCTGCAGGTTTATATGACAATTCTTATGAGCTCTTTAAGAGGACATCATCAACCCGATATATCAGATATGGATTCCTTTTATAATCAATAGCTCATCATACACATAATGCCATTACCCAATTCATAGAGGTTGTTGACCCGTAGTGATTCTCACTCTTTTATGAGTCAAAGTATTGCACACTGCATATACATGTTTGTTATTATATCAGGATTAAGAGCACAAGCATCCATAACAATAGAGGTGTTATGTTATCTTATGTAGTCAGTACAAAAAGAATAACCTCAAGTGGTCATGTTCAATACACACAAAGTGTACTAGTGTAAACCTATAGTCAAGACAGACTAATACCAGATTATACTACAACCTTACCAATGACTTGTCCAAATCCATCTAGGTTGTGAATCATTTATATATTCTACAGGAAACTTATAATATGATCTTCTGTGTGCCACCACACACCATATTATTTATAAAATATTAAACACTTTCTTTAATATATAACAAATATAATATACAAACATTTGTATATATGATTCTCATTCAAAAAAGGTAAGAAAATATAGTGAATACAAAAGTGATTCTTTTAGTATATAACCCTAACACTATTATGCCATAAAACTGCTACATGCTTGCTATATTATTCATGATATAGAACTGTGTTAAGCAAAAGATTGACTCATTGAATAAATGTTACCACGACAAGGTGGAACACAATAAAAATGGTTAAGTTTCTTATAATATATACCATGCTTGAGTAACTAGTTTAGTCTAGCACGGTCATTGACAACTTGTGCACAAAGTTTTACTTTCTCAAACGGCAACCCGGGGCCACGGGATCATTCGGCCTAGAAGGAAACCAAGTTAGCTGTGTTGGATACTAGCACGGGTTATTCAAGAACATTCAGCAGACTCACAACCGTGTTGAAAGGGTCATCGTCTAAACCAAGCTATATGTCCATGATGGCTTGAAATGTAGTAACCCTGACCTACACACCATTTTAGCTAATTATATACTCTAAACCAGGAGGAGCGTGCCAACTAACAAGACGATGCTTGTGTGTTTTTGAAGCCTCGCTTGTGTGCCGAAGGCTTGAATCAACTTTTGAAGACTATGCATCAGTCCAGCGGGATATGGCTCAACTCTTTCCAATCTAAGGTGTTTTGTAATATTTTGGTTTTGTGTAAGTAGAGGTAAATGTATGGAACGACTATCTCATCTGTGTTCGAAATTTGAGTCAAGTTTGTAAGCCCAGGTGACAACTCTTGTAATCAATTCATGTAATATGATGTTTATTATCAAGGAAGTAAAACTTTCCTTCTGTGCAATGCGTTATTCAATTTACTCTGTGTACAATATTTTTATTTTGTTGTTTTTCAGATTACCTTATGACTGTGCCTTGTGCGAGCGCCACTTAGGCTCATACAGCATCACACCCGGGGGACGACTAATGATTCTACGGAATCGGGACATGACGTAATGGTATCAAAGCATGGCTTTATGTCCTTTGGCTTTTAGTATTGAGTCTCAAAACCTTTGACCTCGTGTCCGTGAGATGAGTTGTTCCATATGGTGAGTTCATAATATTTTCTGAGACTAATATGACTTGACTTCTAATTTTAGAAGTTGGAGAAGCTGCGGCCGTGAACAAAGAGAGTGATTCGAGGGGCTCCAGTAGCTCAAGGGGTGAACCCTAGAACGCTCCAATGGAACGGATGTTGGGCATGTTGGAGCCGCAACAACGACAAGTCGAGACCAATCAGCGCTAGAATAAATAATACCTACGGCAAGTCAAGAATCAGCAGGGACAAACTAAAACAAGACAGACTTAGTTTGAGACCCGATTCGAGGCGCAGTTCAAGTTGAAGCAAAAGCATCTTGATACTCTATAACATATTGTCCAGACAATTATGGCCAATATCAACTCTGTGAAAACACATGCCACAACCAAGCCTATGACCCGACCGATTGAAGTCAAACCTGAAAAACCTGAGCGTCAGTCTGCAGCACCAAGAAGTTACAACTTTAAGGTGTCAAAATTTCAGAAAACGTGTCACTACCACTTTTTTGGACTAGGGTTAGTTTTGACCAAATTAAAATTTTCCATTAGTGTGCTATCTAGCATGATAATTAAACCAAACTCTTAAATTAGAATTTCTATTTAGTTGACCCTAGTCATGGCAAATTAAGGTACAAACATTAGTTTAGGGCTAAACCACTTAGTTCCATTAAAGACCTTCCTAATACAAAGTGTCATGATGAGTTTAGGGCTTGGCAAGACTCTATATAAACCCTCATAAGCCATCAATGGCAGCCACCATATCAACCTAGGGCTTTCCACTCATTCTTTCATTCCACACTCTCCCAAAAATTCATTTCTTTCTTCCCTTTGGTGTGCTAAGGACTTGGGGAGATCAAGGAGGCTTGGTGGAGACTCTAGCAAGGATTTGGAAGCCACTTCTTCCTCCATCTTCCTCAAATTTGTGGGTCTTTATGTAGGCTCCTTTTTACATAGGCATAACCTTCTAAACTCTCATTTCCATAGTCAAAGTTTATGTATTCATGTAGGAGACCCTTCTAATGGCTAGATCCAACCCTATAGGTAGTGAAATAGGTATTAGAGGGCTCATTCCCAATAGTTCTATGGATTAGAATGGTGTCATTTGGCTAGTTACGGGATTGTGACCACAAAGTGTTTGATAAAAGTCCTCAAAGGGATTTTGTATCATGTTTTGGTGTAAAACTTGGTCCATGTGTCCTAACTATGGTATCGAAGGTTGTTCATGACACGGAGGGATATGCTTGACCAAATGGACAAATCTCTACTTGCAACGTGTCTCTAAATGAGCCCAATGCCACAACATTGGCCATTGTCACATTGGAGTAGGGTTTAGGGATGGTGAAGTGCATTCACATGTTATGGGACTTTCGTATCATAGTCATGTCGCATTGTCATGTGTACCAATATGTGTTATTTTCCTTCATGATAGATAGCATGAATGTTTTAATTTGGGTTTGAGTGCCTTATTATATATTGTGCATATAGCCTTCCTATAGGACTGTGTCACGACCCGCACCCACTGTGAGGGTACGAGAACGTAACAACGCCCAGCCTACGCCGCAGTGTCGGCGGTAGAACGCTGTCCTAGGTCAATCATCTAACAATGTTTCTCTAAACAGTTTATACTCCCCGAATGGGGGTGACATAGCAGTAATGAACTCAATCACAACTAAGGAATAGATAACACGATATAAAATAGAACTCAAGGAAAATAGATGATAAAATAGTCTAAGATAATCCCAGTAAATATCCAGAGGTACAACTCAGCTACAGAATATGAAAGAATATACAACTCAACATCTCTGAACAGAAGATAAGTCTAGCTAAACATGTCTCAAGACTACATAAAATAAGATAAGCCTAACTAAACTAGTCTAGGCAATGGGTGTGTTGTCCTCAGCTAGAGCTGGGTCCTCCTGAGGGTCCAGCTCGTAAGTGTCATCTAAGGATGCCCCGTAGAAAGTGTCCAGACAGGCCTCCTCCTCGTCCTCTGTAATATTTTCAACAGGTCCAGTCAGGAGAGGAGCGAGCACAATACATCTCATGCAGTTCATATCATGTCAGGAAATATAAAGCAAGCAATAGAGTAAGATACATGAAATGCTGTAAGAAGATATACATGAAAACAGGAGAGATATTTGATAACTGGAAATATATACATGATAAGTAAGAACTGTAAGTGACTAGTGATTTAGAGTATGAGATGGCATGTAATTGGCTTAGGTTGTACATGATAAAACATGAAAGTAACAGAGTGAACATGATGGGTAAATCACATGACCATTTATACTCACCCCTACCCATAATCAATACACAAGAATCCGTTCAAGTTACGTTACGGATATGATGTTTTGGTTATACAAGAAACACATGAGGAAACATGAGCATTCATGAAAGAACATGAGAGTACATGAACGTACATGAAAGAATATGAGAGAACATGAGTGTACATGAATAACGCAGAAACAAAGAATATATGATGTACATGAAACACATGTCATAAAGTATCCGATGCGCTCGCTAAGGGGGATAACATCCCAAGAAGAGATTCGTATAGTACCAATCCGTGATGATAATGTGACAGCATCAAGTAAAAGTAATCTAGGGCGAGAATATAAGTCGTAACAAGTATGAAACGATCAGAGAATGTACTCGCCTGGTATCTGAGTGTCCGATATAAATGTACTATCCGAGGAGTGGTGTCTGGCTCCTAATCAGAACAGCACAAGTCACAACAAGTCCAAAATAGAATAATGAAGTCCTACTATGCATTCTACATGATTCTAGGTCAATCTAGGCCAAAGTCAACTCTTGGTCAACTCTGGTCAACTCTAGAAGTCAAACTAGGTCAACCAAGTCTAAAATAGATCAAACTAGACTATACTAGTCTAACAAGGCTATACTAGGTCCAAATAACTGTACAAGCCCAATCTAGGCTCACTAAGCTATACTATATTACTTAGGCCTATTCTTTAACACATGAACATATTTTACCTAGGTATAATACATACACAAGTTGTATATATATATGACATACACATACACTTGTATAACCCACACATCCCATGTAGGTATCTAGACTAGATACCCAAAACACGACCACCAATTACATATATATATATATATATATATACATTACCTCTATATATATTACCCATAGCAAATAATCACATAGAGAAAATATGATACCATAGAGAGGGAAACAGAAATGTGTGTGTGGGTGTATGATGTGTGAACATGACAGAAATGTGTCACGACCCGCACCCACTGTGAGGGTACGAGAACGTAACAACGCCCAGCCTACACCGCAGTGTCGGCGGTAGAACGCTGTCCTAGGTCAATCATCTAACAATGTTTCTCTAAACAGTTTATACTCCCCGAATGGGGGTGACATAGCAGTAATAAACTCAATCACAACTAAGGAAGAGATAGCACGATATGAAATAGAACTCAAGGAAAATAGATGATAAAATAGTCTAAGATAATCCCAGCAAATATCCAAAGGTACAACTCAGCTACAGAATATGAAAGAATATACAACTAAACATCTCTGAACAGAAGATAAGTCTAGCTAAACATGTCTCAAGACTACATAAAATAAGATAAGCCTAACTAAACTAGTGTAGGCAATGGGTGTGATGTCCTCAGCTAGAGCTGGGTCCTCCTGAGGGTCCAGCTCGCAAGTGTCATCTAAGGCTGCCCCGTAGAAAGTGTCCAGATAGGCCTCCTCCTCGTCCTCTGTAATATTTTCAACAGGTCCAGTCAGGACAGGAGCGAGCACAATACATCTCATGCAGTTCATATCATGTCAGGAAATATAAAGCAAGCAATAGAGTAAGATACATGAAACGCTGTAAGAAGATGTACATGAAAACAGGAGAGATATTTGATAACTGGAAATTGTTTGCCATTAAAATTGTTTGATTGAAAACTTTAATACAAACAGAACAGTGTTACAATGTAGGACTTAGATGTAGTCCTAGGAGTACACTTTTGTTTAAGCTGGGTCCTTAGTGCCAATGGAGCGAGTGGTAATGCGTTGACTCCATTGACCGGCTGACGACGGTTATCGGTTCTCTGAAGGTGTTGATTGCTCTGGGTGCTGGAGCTTGCTGAGAGGAGGAAGACGTTGAGTGTCTAGAACTGCCTCTCCGGTGATTCTTTATTGTGGATTCTCTCTGTATTGTGTCATGTGTGTGTGTGAAGGAGATGATCCTTCTATTTATAGTTTTGTAGGCTGGCTGCTCATGCGCGCATGTAGGATGCGCCGGTGTGGGGACGCCACGTGGAGGTTGCTGATGGAGGCACATGGATGCTGCACCCTGATCGAGGGGGAGAACTCTTCATACTGCTGTTGTGAGCCGGCACGTAGCAGAGAGAAGATCTTTCCGTTGCTGAAATCTTGGATGAGTTGAGTCAAAGGACACGTGTCGTCGACTCATGGTTCGAAGATCTCGGATTTGGTGGAGAGGAGTGATCTGGTGGGCTGCGCCTTGGATTGGGCGTAGAAGGAGGCTGCGGCTCATAACCTTTAGGAGTTACAAACTATTTGGGGCGCATAGCTTTTGAGGCACATGTAGGCGACTTTCCTTCTATCTTTTGGGATCAGAGAGCAGTCTGAGGCGCATGGCTTTTGAGGCGCATGCTGATTTGGACGCATGGCCGTAGAGGCGCATACGGATGGTGGAGTGGTCACGTGGCAGTAGCCGTCGAAATAAAGTCATGATGATGCTGACATTGTCGACGCTTTATTTTCTGAACTGTTCAGACTTTGGGAGGCATGCTGCCAACTCTGTCAGTTCAGCATTTAATGTTGGTGACATTTGATGGACAACTGAGTGGGCGCGTCGGTTGGCGTTCCACTCGGTATGGAGATGTGTGGGGGCGCACCCTCTGTAATACGCCGAGTACTGTAGGGCGCGTCTGTGTGATGCGCCTGATGTCGAAGGGCGCGTCCGTGTGATGCGCTGTCTGGCTGGCGCATCGGACATGTCTTTTAATGATGCGGCTGTCTCGCTCTTCGAGTGCTATAAATAGCCGTTTGGCTGAATTCGAGGCGTCCGGTTCATCCATTTAATGTAAATTCATTGCACGGAATTCGGAGAGCCATCCACTTGGCGCGTGGGTTTGACCTGCCCGGCCTATAAATAGTGGCATGGAAAGAAGGTTTGCTTCTCATTCCCTCACGTACTTCCAATATGAACTTGAACATGCGGGTGCATTCTGTTGACGAAGTGCTCCCGAGGGTGAAGATGAGACACTGTATTGTCTTCGATGCACTTGAAGGTGACTGTTACATCCAAAAGACGGAGTCGAGGGCTTCCGAGGCAGGCGGAAGGTGCCTGTTGCATCCAAAGATAGGGATGCTCGGGCCTTGTCTCCGTTATTCCGAAAGAGCCGTAGATCGGAATGGCGGTGCTAGGCTTTCTCTTCCTTCAAAGTGGGTGTCGCCCACTCTGGTTGTGTTGAGAGCTTCCTTGTGCCATGATTTCGATCACGGTCTTCCTTGGGCTTTGGAGGCTCTTTCGAAGTCTCCCCTGGCCACAGTTTTGCCGTGCTCCTCTCTTCCTTGGTTCCAGCCAGAGGGTTAAATGCTTTATGGAAGCACTTATCCGGTGATCCTGGCTGGAAGAGCGGCGCATAACTGGGCTCTGCTCGGCCAGGTGAGCCTGGCTGGAAGAATTTGGCTGAAGGGATGCACATAGCTGGGCTGGATGCACATAACTGAGCTGCTGAAGAGATGGCGGGATGCGCCTGGATGGAGGCGCATAGTATTTGCTGCGCCTCACTGGTGGCGCATGGTGATGCTGCGCCTATCTGGAGACGCATGGTGGCCGCTGCGCATATCTGAAGGCGCATGGTGGCCGCTGGCTGTAGACTTAGGATCTTTCCTTTGTAGAAATTCTCCTTTGTACAACCTTTTCTAGACATGTAATAGACTTTTATATATAAAATAAAAAGTCCTTCTTCAAATGTCTATACTTATTGACTTTGCTGTGAAGTTCTTCGTCTGAGTTCTAGCGCATGTAGTGTCTGGCGCATGGGCTTTCTGGTTGTGAAATTCCATGCTTCTACAAGACCCCCTTCAAAGTTTTCAAAACTTTTGAATAAGTTTTGGAATACTTTGAATAAAAAGCATGGAGGTCAGGGCGCATGATTTCTGGGCGCATGCCTGTTCGGGCGCATGCTCTTCTCAGTTAATGATGATGGTGCCTCGGTAACCGAAAAGATTAATGATGATCTTTTGGTTTTATTTGCTGCTATCCTTGCACAGAACCCGAGGCGACGGCTGAGATCATACGTCATCTGTTCACGCGTGCGACCAAGCCCTATAAATAGGTAAGAGTTGGAGAGAGAAAGGGTTCTTCTTCTCTGTGCCTCTGCTTCTTTAGAGTTTCTTCTTCAAAACCCTAACTTCTCCTTCCTCGAGAGAATGGCTCCCAAGACTCCTCGCGGTGCTGCCGGCAAGGGGAAGGAGAAAGCGAAGGAGTCCGCGGAAGTTGCGGCGGCTGTCGTTCCCCGTCGGCCTGTCGAAGTTCGGCCGGAGGTGGTTGGTAAGTCTCATTGTCCGTACGCCAACGCACATAGGCCTTGAGTCTTTAATGATGTGCCGCGGTCTTTGCCCGCCGACGCGTATGGGTTTAAACCCTGGTGATGCGCCGAGGCTATACTGCTGACGCGCATGGGTTCAAACCCTGATGATGCGCCGAGGCCATGCGCATGGGTTCAATCCCTGATGATGCGCCACAGTTTTTCTCCTTTAGACGCATTGTGTGTTCTCTTCTGACTTTTTCTGATCTTTTGCTAGTGTCGATGGCAATCCCGCTTTTGAGTGAAGTTTTCTTGGAGGCTGCCTTCAACCAAATGGGAGTAGAGCATAACGAGGAAGTGATAAACCCTGCTCAAGATGCTCTTATGCTGGATCAGCCTCCTGAGAGAATGACCCTAATCCGTGAACAGCAGTATTGGTTCCTCAAACGGATGATGGAGCGTGGAGTCATTAAATCTTCCACATCTGATAAAGTGACCTTCCTGAAGCCTGAGTTCCTGTTTGGAGACCGTCTCACTTCTACTGACTCGTCAGTACTGAAGGTCAAGGAGGACTGGTTCTTTACTGCGAATGGAGTGCATATGACTGTTAAGCAACTTGAACGTCAGTGGCCTTTGACGTCCTTCTGTCGCCTTGTTTCCCAGAGGAGGATGTCTTGGGAGCTTACCCCTTCTCAGGGGGGAGCGGTGACTGGTGTCATCCAAATTGATTCTACTTCCGACCAAAGGGATGCTTTGACCGTTGTACGGTCTGGGTCTTCTTACATTTGGGGACTTTACGTCCTGGGAGCCTCTACAGTGATGTACCCATTGATACGCTTGCTTACAGTGCTTCGACTTTTACACATCGTATGTTTTTGATGGAACGCTCCTACCCGACAGGAGAGTTTCGGGTGGAGGGTTGGTGCCATTACGTCTCCAAATGGGATAAACTGACGCTCTGAATCTTGTCGCGATTTCGGATTGAGCTCCGAGAGATCGGTGCTACCCAGGCGGGTGTTGACCTTAATAGGCACATGTTCCTCGCACTCCTGGAGATGTTTGATATCCATACCGGGACCTTCTTTACTCCGGTAGGGGAGTTAGGGCTCGCACTTCATGAGATGTATGAGGTGTCTAAACTCCCTTGGGGGTCGGAGCCCTATGAAGAGTACTTTCCAACCAATGAGGAACTTCAGGTCCTGGGGGACAGAGCTGATGAGATGACGGCCGTCTTCAAGGAAGTGGCGAGTCATCATTACTATGTGCAGAGAAGGGATAAAAGCGGGTCACAGTCCCATGTGACCGCTTGGAGAGATTATATCTTTAGACAAGACAAAGAGGATTCTTCGAAGTTTTCTACTCCGCCGGCGCTCTCTCGTAGCGAGGTGCTGTCCGAAATGAGCACGTTAGGGGAGAAGAATCCCCGAGAAAATGAAGACCAGCAGTCGGATGCACGCTCCTACAGCTGCTTCTGTCACCTTGCTTATCTAATGTCATCCAAGGCGGTTTTGGTCGCCTATCTGATGATATGGCTCCGGGATTGCGTGTTCGCAGGTGGATCCGGTGCCGTCGAGAGGGTGACTCGAAACTTAATCCTGCCAGCCGTAAAATTGGTCTTCGGCCGGCGCTTGGCTCTCCTCCCCGCAATGGTATGTAACCTGCAGCGAGGTTTGCGAGAGTTTGCTGGAAATGTGATTCAGGCAGAAAAAATAACTTCTCGTGCGCCGAACTGCCGTTTCACTATTTGATGGGATGGCTGATTCTGCATCATCCCAGTGTGATGAGCCCAGGCTCGGAAGGAGATCATAAGGCTGGGGATGCATTCCTTCGTCGTTTCCATCGGAGGAGCTGGTCGCATACTGGTGTCCCGGTTTGTAGAAAGGTTTTATCCCGTCTTCAGGGTTGGAAGATCACCAAAGTTGGTCCCATCTATTTGGGTTTTGAGGCCAACGAGGATTTAAGGGACCTGGGCGAAGGTACCACCACTCTGCCTCAATGGGGATTTCGCTGGTTGCAAAGTATCCGGCCGTCCCATCTGGTGTACCGGAACAGGAATCAGTGCTACCTGGAACCGTACTTGCCGAGCCACTTTGCGCGGCAATTTGGTTATGCTCAGATGATGTTGGATAACCCCAGTATTACCCTGGGATACGTTGGAAGTTTGTTGGATGGTGCACGAGCTTGGCATTACTATAATGCCGGATGTACCGGAGCTCGTTTTACGTTGCCCGTCCCCGATCCGCGGCCGCCCATTCTTTACTCGGCCGCCAAATTTTACTGTGTTATGGCTGCCCCGCCCTCCGGATATGACAGGGAGACCAGCCTTATCGCAGGCACCCAGTTAGCAGCGACTGGAGATACGCCAGTGAAGGCCCGGCCGCATCGTCCGTCAGGGGTGGGTCAACGAAGTGCCCCCTCCGCATCACAAGCAGAACCCTCGGGCGATCGATCGAAACGATGTGCAGATACAGGGGCTGAATCTCTTGTGTCAAAGAAGCAGAAGAAGGCATCGTTACCGACGGTGTCATCGGATTCGACGTCCGAAGAGGTAAGGACATCCTACTAAATCTGATTTTGGTTTCGCCACTTACGAGGCCCCATCTTCTTTTGTAGGAGCCGCTAAAAAGAAAACCTCGTACCCCAAAGTCGGGTGGGAGTAGGCGAGAAGAGATGGCGAGCTCGTTTGGAGTGTGTATCCCGCCGACAATGATGTCTCTCATGGAGGAAGATCCGGAGGATACTGTCATCGTGGAGGTTCCGGTATCCCCGGGTTATGTCAGAAGGGAACCTGAGGGTGCAGCAGCTTCCGAGGTGACGAAGGCCACAGCGGAGGCTTCACATATCGAAGGTTTAGCAAGTGCGCAGCTTCCTGGTGATGAAGAGGAATGGAGTTCATCATCTTCCGATGACATCGCTCCGGAGCTGCAGGAGTCTGTTGCGGGGGCAGCAGAAGCAGTGAGGATAGAGGAGAGGGTTGATTCCCCTCCTTGTCATGATGAAGGGAGGTCGGCTGAATCATTGCCAAATCCTTCCTTGGCTTCAACCATGGACATAGAGATGGCAACCGATCAGGCGGTAGCGACAGATTTTGTCCCTGTAGAGGGACTTGAGAAGAATGAGACCCTTCTGCCGGTCTTGTCTCCTGGGGCTGGCCAGGAGATAAATGTTGATCTCCCCGTTTTGTCGGGGGAGGTAGCTGATGCTGATAGAACGTCGGGGGTAGAAGAGGTGGCCGTTGACGTCGGTGATTTCTCCGGGCTTGAGAAGGGTAAGCGTGTGGAACCCTCTGTTGCTCCTTCCACTTGGGGTACTATCACGACGCATGTGCCGGCTCCTTCTGTTCCTTCGGCTCCTCGGGCTAGCAGTCTGGCCCCTGTTGATGAAGAGCCTATTGCTGTCGAGGTTCAAACCTCTCAGATCGAGGTTGGCGGATCTTCCTCCGGTCCGCAAACTGTAGTAGCTCCCCCAACTCCTGCTATGACGCCGCAGGTGCTGGCGGATGCCGACGAGTATGTGAAGTTCCTCGTCGAGGGAGTGTACAAAATGCTGGAGAAAGGTGTATCTGCAGTGATGGATGCCAAGGGGAGCTTTGCGACAGCAAAAGCTTTGGCAATGCCTTGTATCGAGCTGATCCGCGTTCACCAAGGCCATGACCATATGGCCGAAATTCTGGAGGTTTCGGTGATTGAGCTGGACGAGCGGCTCGCAGAACTGCAGCGCATCCAACGAAATAACCTCTCTGTCCTGATAGATGCAGAGATAGGGAAGTCGATTGCTGAAATCGAGGCTTCCCATCGAGCCGATGTGAGCAGTTGGGAGCGTGAAGTGGCTGGGACTGAGGCTGCGACGGAGCAGTTGTCTCAATCTATGAAGAAGACGACGGAGAAGCGGGCTGCGGTGGATGCTAACATCGTAGAGGTTGATGCTCAGATGCGCCGTCTTGAAGACCAGCGGGCCCAACTTCAACTAGAAGCTGATCGTGTCCTGGCTGAACACGTGGCATTCAAGCAGGAGGAAGCGACTCTTACTCAGCGGACCCTTGCTTTGGCTCAGCAGCGACGACAGCTTGATGAGAAGTATGAGAGTAAAACTTCCGCTGAGGCTGTCGGATTAATGCGTCAGGAAGCCGAGCTCCGAGTCCAGGCGACTGTGGAAACTCGTACTGCCGACCTGAGACGTCGAGTCAAAGAGCTCTCATCCCACCCTGGAGAGGATCGGGGACTGTAGTTTCTCTTCTTTTTATGTGTTTTTGCAACTCTTGCTGGGGAAATAGCATATTTCTGTACTCCCTTTTTTTGAAAAAAATAAAGAAATACACTATCTCTTTTTTTTGTGATGTGTTCATTTTTGATTTCATGAACTTGATGATTTATGTGGACCTATTATCTTTTGCGCACCTTGGTTTTTAGGTACAGATAATAAGTTTGAAGGAACCAACATGTTTGCTTAGAGGTAATGTGGACATGGCAATCATTAGGTTCAAATGATAGAATCTTCCTACTCAGAGGTATTTATGGACGTGGTAGGAATGATCCTGGGGGATACGCTGAACAACTCAGAGGTAATGTGGACGTGGAAGTTCTGCGATCAATGTACGACAACACAGGAGTTGTTTGTACGGGATGTTTACTCAGAGGTAATATGGACGTAGTAAACATGAAGGATAGCGTAAGCTCACGAAATGTAAGGTTCCGCTTTGTAGGATGTAGAGAGACAACTCAGAGGTAATGTGGACGTGGTTATCTTTCTACGGAAGGATGCCACGGAACAGCTGGGTTCCGGAAGCGTTTGATTTTGTGAAAAGAGGTTGTTTGGGGAAATACATGTCTTGGAGGATGTCAAGAATAGTACTTCTTTAGGAACTTACCGTTGATGGGCATCATGAACAAGTCCCCATTAGGTTTGGCGAGGCGGTAAGTACCATTTGAGTATACCGTCTCAATGATGAAGGGTCCTTCCCATTTGGGCTCGAACTTCCCTGGTGTCTTGTGAGTTAACACCATTGGCCTTCTGACTGCTAAAACCAGGTCGCCAACTTGGAAAGTTCTTTGCTTGACCTTCTTGTTGAAAGCCTGTGATATACGGGCTTGGTAAAGTTCGATGCGTTGTTGAGCTAGGAGACGCTTTTCGTCAAGTGCCTCCAGTTCTCGCAGACGACGACGTTGATTATCTTCTTCTATGAGTTTGTTTGTGATCGCTACTCGGAGTGAGGGGATCTGGATCTCGAGAGGCAGTACCGCTTCACTCCCGTAGACCAGGAAGAATGGTGTGTTGCCTGTTGGGGTCCGTACCGTTGTACGGTAGGCCCAAAGACATTCGCCAAGCTTTTCGTCCCAGTCGCATTTGTTGGATGACACGACCTTTTTGAGCAGCCTGACGATAGTTTTGCTGAACGCCTCGGCCAATCCGTTTGCTGCCGGATTGTAGGCGGTTGAGGCCACGTTTTGAATGCGATTCTTGTCACAGAACCTGCTGAAAATATGGCTGATGAACTGGGGACCATTGTCATAAATGATTCGCCTGGGTACTCCGAAACGGTAAATGACATGGTGTTTGATAAAGCTGACCACCCTGGAGCTTTTTACTTCCGCTAGTGGGACTGCTTCCTTCCATTTGGAGAAGTAATCGGTGATGGCCAGGATGAAACGATGTCCTCTTGATGAAGGAGGGGTGATTGGTCCTACAATGTCCATGTCCCAGGCTTCGAATGGCCAGGAGGTGACTGTAGGATGTAGAGGTTCAGACGGTGTATGTATGAAGTCTGCATAAAGTTGGCATGCATGGCACTTCTTAGCATATTCTACTGCGTCGGCGGCCATGGTTGGCCAGTAGTAGCCCATACGTCGCAGTCGATCTTGCAACTTAGGACCTGGTTGGTGAGCTCCGCAAGTTCCGTCATGAGCTTCTCGAAGAGCTTCGGCCGCTTCTTCGTTAGACAGGCATCGAAGGAGAAGCCCGTCGAAGGAGCGTCGGTACAGCGTTTTAGTGGCTGTATCGTAGTAGAATCGAAGAGAGCGTCTCCTGACTGAGACGGCTTCCTTCGGGTCTTCCGGAAGGATTCCGTAGACGGCGAAGTCGATGAACGGGAATCTCCAGTCTCGGACATTAACATCGGTGTTTGTCGGCACGGCGTGAGCCATTTGCAAACATAGGTTGTTTCTGGGACAAATCAAGTCTCGGCCAGTTACCGTGACATAGTGTTGAGTCCCAAGGGGCGCGGCTAATGAGGCTGCGAGGCCAGCCAGAGCGTCAGCCTCCAAGTTTTATAGACGGGGTACATGTTCGATGAAGAACCCAGTGAAGGTTGAAATGATGTTCAATGCAACTTCATGGTAAGGGATCAAATCTTCATGGCGAACCTCGTATTGCCTCCGAATCTGGTTTACGACGAGTTTCGAGTCGCCGTAGGCTTCCAGATGATCCACCCCCAGCTGTTGTGCTAGCTGGAGTCCCATGACGAGTGTGTTGTACTCAGCAACATTATTGGAGCACGGCTTCGAAAGAGAGTATGCACGCTGGATGACCAGCTGATCGGGGGAGACCAAGACTACCCCCACTCCTGCGATGATTTGGCCGTTGGGGCCCGTTCTTGAAGCGCCATCGAAGAACATCCGCCAAACGGGGCTTCCTTCAGTGACGTTTGATTCTTGGACTTCATCCGGGATGTCTTCATAGAGTTTTGAAGATTCTGGGATGGGGTGTGCAGCTAAAAAGTCAGCCAGAGCCTGACCCTTGACCGCCTTCTGCGGGACAAACACCATGTTGTATGGCGTTAGTAGGATCGTCCATGTAGCCAGCCGGGAGTTTAATGACCCTGGCTTCGTCATGAGAACTCTAAGTGGATTGACTCGAGAGATGACGTGAATTGTCTGGCCCGAGACGTAATGACGAGTCTTCTGAATGGCAAACACCAAAGCCAAGCACTCCTTTTCAACGGGGTTGTACCGGTGTTCGGCCCCGATGAGTGTTCGACTGAGGTAGTAGATTGCTTGCTCGTAGCCTGCATCGCTGTTTTGAGCCAGTAAAGCGCCGAGGGAATGATCCATGGCACGGACGTAGAGGAGGAATGGTTTGCCGGCGACAGGTGCCACTAGGACTGGCGGGCTTGTCAAGTAAGCCTTGATGTCGTCGAAAGCCTTTTGGCACTCCTCTGTCCAGACGTAAGAGACTTCCTTCTTCATGAGCTGAGTAAAGGGTTGACATTTACCGGAGAGGTTTGCTATGAACCTCCGGATGTTTGCCAGACGTCCCTGTAAGCCCCGAAGTTCTCGAAGGTTCTTCGGAGGGTCCATGTTGAGGATGGCTTTAGTCTTCTCGGGATCGACATGAATGCCTTTTGCCGTGATGACAAAGCCCAGGAATTTGTCGCTAGAAACCCCCAGGAAGGATTTAGCGGGGTTCATTTTGAGTTGATGTGCCCGCATGAGATCAAAGACCGTCCTCAGGTCCTGTAGGTGATCTCTTTTGAGGCGGCTCTTGACTGCGATGTCGTCAACATAACACTCAACTGTCTTGCGAAGATGTTGACGGAAGATGGTACTCATCGCTCGTTGGTATGTTGCACCGGCATTCTTCAAGCCGAAGGGTATTACTGTGTAGCAGAAAACACCTTTCGGAGTCCTGAATGACGTGTATTTTGCGTCATCGGGGAACATCTTGATTTGATTGTAGCCTGAATACCTGTCCATGAAGGACATGCGTTCAAAGCCACATGTGTTGTCGATCATTACATCGGTGATTGGGAGCGGGAATTCATCCTTCGGGCAAGCAGAGTTGAGATCCCTGAAGTCGATACAGACTCGTATCTTCCCGTTCTTCTTGGTGACAGGGACGACGTTGGCTACCCAGTCCGGGTGTTGTTCCTCACGGATGAAGCCACTGGTCAAGAGCTTGTCCACCTCCTGATCGATGGCATTCATGATGTCCGGACGGAAGCGTCGCTGTTGTTGTTTGATAGGTTTGGCATCTGGTAAGATGTTCAACCTATGCATCGCGATCTGTGGATCGAGACCCGGCATGTCTTCGTAGCTCCAGGCGAAGACGTCAATATACACTTTAGCCAGTTGGACTAAAGATTCTCGGTCTTCTCCTTCTAAGCTTTTGCTGATAAAGATGGGTTTAGAAGAAGACCCATCCCCGAGGTCGATCTGCTCGACTTCGTCTTCGGTGGGAGGTTCTCGTAACTCAAAACGAGACTCCCATTGTTCTCCTAGGCGTTGAGCCCAGGGTTCCTCTTCGAAGGGTTCCGGCGGTTGGTCTTCGCCTTCACCTTTCTGAGGTTGCGCCGATGTCATGTTAGCTGACAGCACTTTCCTGAAGACTGATTCGATACTGGTATCGGAATCCCACGTCGATGCTTCAGACGAGTGGGAATGTTCTATGTCTTCTGCGTCTGAACTCTCTGGAGTTGATGGCGGCATGACATAGCCTAACCCCCGTCGAGTCCGATTATAGTAATCCTATGGCTTTCCATTGGGCATCGAAAGCCGGACAGGGAGATGCCGACCCTTGCCCTAGTTTAGGCCTTTATTGCTTTTCAGGTCGTAGCCCATCTTTTGGATGATGCGCTTTGCCGTATCCATGTACCGATAGACTTGTACTCTGCCGGTATCAGGTTCGGGCTCGATTGACGGGAGGTCCTGATGACGCTCGACTTTGCCCGAGATGATGGTGCCTTCGTCTCGGCTTCGTGGGGGGATTATGAAGACTCCTTGAGACGGGACCACTCGATTATGGTGGGCGGTCGTTATTTGTGTTTGCAACGACCGTAGAGCGTTATCTAATGTATACATGGCATTCCAGTGTGGAAGACAAGAATAATTGAAAGACACTCTATTATTGATAAAGTACGAGATTTTATCCCGTGGGATTATATTGTCTAAGGAGGGTGCGTCTACATCAGCAGAGATATATTCGCCAAGCTCCTCATCTGTAAGCACTGGGGCCGGATCAGGAGAGTCCTCCACCGCTCTGACTTTAGGGTCTGAGAGGGTTATGTGAGCCCTCTCCGGCATTTTGGATGACTGCGGCGGCTTGCCTTTAAGACGTACCTTGAGAGGTGCCTCGGTTGCGCCTCCGATGAGTGGCGCCTTCCCTTGTAATTTTACCACCAGGGGAGCCGCTGTTTGAGGTGGCTTTCCCTTGAGTCGTATCTTCAGGGGAGCTTCGTGAGTCGGTGCTTTCCCTGATAGCTTGATGCTCATTGGAGGCGCCTTCTGGGGAGGCTTGCCCTTCAATCGGATTTTTAAGGGGGCGTCGGGAGTCATTTCGGGCTCCAAGTCCGGCTCTGTTGCCGTCTCTGCTTCATCATCGGCGTCGTTGGCTTCCTCCTCGTCAAGTGGCTTGTACAAGTCGGAATCGGTGAAGTAGGCCTCAATCCCTTTGAAGGGATCGATATCTGCAAACTCCGTCCGGATGACGCCATTGGTGGATACATATTTCATGCATTGGTGGAGCGTGGAGGGCACCACCATGTACTTATGTAACCATGGTCGTCCGAGTAAGATGTTGTAGTTGACCTCGGCATCCACCACATAACAAGTCACCTCAGTTTTGAGACTGCCGATGTGACACTTCAGCCGGATCTTGCCCAGTGGCTCGCTCTTGCTAGCGTTGAAGCCACTGATGGTCGTATTGGAGGGCGCTAGCCGGTACATTGGGATCCCCAGCTTTGATAGCAGTGCCTTTGGAATGATGCTTAGGGAAGACCCCGGATCGATCTGAATCCTGCTCACCTTTACCGAACCGATGTACCCTGTGTAATACAACGGTCGGTTATGTCGGTGATGCATGAGCAGCATGTCTTGTTGGGTGAAAGTTATGTTTGGGATAACTTCATCCGCACAATGACAGTGTGCACAAGTAGTTGGGAGGTCTTCAGGCTGCTTGATGTGACTGAGAAAGGATTCAGCATCCTTCAGAGCTTCGCAGAGAGCTTCTCGGGAGTCCTTGGAGAGACGCAGGAGCTCGAACAAAGACAAGCGTGCAGAAGTACTGGCCAGTTGTGCCAGAATGTCAAAATTGTGGGGTTTGGCTAGCCCCGAAGCATTTTCTTTCCGCAGAGGTCTGTCGAAATGGGCCTCCACTTGCTTTTGTTTATTGGCTGCTGAGGGTTTGGATGGACCCTCCACAGGGATGGTGCCAGGAGGCACCACTTCGGCGGCAGCTTCACCGGACTGGAAGTTCTGTTGTGCACGCGTCTGCACAGGAAGCGCCTCTTCCGTTGAAGAAGAGACCGTACGGCAAGACTTGATCTTCCTGCCTTTTGCTTTGGAGGTAGGGTGTACCTCCGGTTGAGTTACCTCGGAGACGAGGTCGGGGTGAACCCAGAGGACCTCTCCTCGAGATGTGGTGAGTGGGACAAGTCCACTCACATTGTCACGGGTGGGTGGCAAGTTCACCACCTCTATTGTCGCCTTAGGGATGGGGACGACGCCATCTTATGTGGTAGTCGGCGGCAAGGTGCCGAACTAAAGTGACACCACATTAGCTGACACCGTCTTCTCTTCGTAGTCGACGGAGATTACATCCGCATTGATCATGCGCTGGATGTAATTTTTGAGGACGTAGCAGTCCTTGGTCGGGTGTCCGACAAACCGATGGTAGTGACAGTACCTCGGGTTGTCCGCTTTCCCGACTTCATCGGGCCGCTTCGGGTCCGGAAGCTTGATCTTGTCACCCTGCTTCAGTATCTCAAAGAGTTGCAGGGTGTCGTCATCATTGAATGAATAAACCTCCTTGGGTCTCGGTGCCAGTGGAGGCTTTTGAGTAGGCGCAGATGCGCCCTTCGAGGCATTAACAGTCAATGCCTGTTTCCCCTTTGTTTCTCGTCCGGAGTTGTTGATTGCGGACTTTTTCCCCTTATCGTCAAAGGCGGGGAAGCTAACACCCAGAAGACGTGCATTGGCCGCCTTCTTCTCTGTAGCTTCAGCTTCGATGATTAGGGAGCTCCAGTCGGGAGGGGGAGTAGAGTTAAGCTAGAGCTTTACTGCAGGCAGCATGTTCATACTGCAAGCGGAGAGAAGCACATGCTCCGGCATGCCTGGAGGTAGCCTAAAGCAGGCCTGACGGAAGCGTTCGATGAATGCCCGAACCGTTTCCTTGTCCTTCTGGCGTATCTCAATGAGAGACGCCATCGTCATGTCCTTCCCACCGTCGTAGAAGCGGTCGAGGAAGAGGCGTGTCAGGTCGTCGAAGGACGATATGGAATTATCGGGGAGGCTGCAGTACCAGTCATACGCCACCCCTTTCAGGGCCCCAACAAAGATGCTGGTGAGGAGCACGTCCTCTTTCGGAAGATGCCCTGTCTGCGACTGGAAGTACGTCAGGTACCGTCGTGGAGAGTCCTTCCCGTCATACGGCGTGAGTGTTTGTGGTTTATACTTTGGGGGATAAACCACCTTGTTCCACTCAAGGGGATAAGGCTGGGGAATGCCCATCTTCTGGCGCTCCTCCTGCCTGTTCTTGGACTCGAAGCGCTCCCGCAGATCTTTGATCATTTCGACCACGTCCTCCGTGGAGCTAGGAGTCGGGGAAGGAGGTACCACCTGGAGTGGAGCGTTTGAGGGCTCCGACGTCCGGGGTGCTTCTGTGTCTGAGGGTGTCCGTTGGAGGGGCACACTCGACTCTCCATTGGCTCCTGGGTTGGGACCATTTGAAGGTGTCCTGATGAAGGCCGACCGCATCTCAAACACTGCTTGAGTCAGTGCTTGCATTGAGGCAGAGAGGGTTTTGAGTCCTCCCTCTAGCGAGTCTATGCGCTGGACAATGTCCTGTGGCGGCGCATCAGTCTCAAGATCACCCCCGGTCATGTATACTGTCATGACATGGCCGGAAGTGGATGGATTAGTTGAGGCTTCGCTCTCAGCCTCGCTCTCATGTGAGGGAGTCACTTCTCCTGGTGTTTGGCCACCCCCAGCCATATTCTGGAGTTCGTCTTCGACAGGCGCATCTGCAAGGGCCTGACTGCCCTCAGCTCTGTCTTGAAGGGCCTCTTCGTTTCCAGCACTACCCCCGGCGGTGTCCTGGAGGACATCGTCATTTTGAGGGGCTTCAGGGAGGCCATCTTCGTCTTGATGAAGATCCGTCGCAGCTGTGCTTTGGACATCTTCGTCTTCGGAAGGAGGCTCGACAAGGGTCTGGCTACCCCCAGCTTCCTCCAAGAACTTCTTCCTCGACCGAGTGCCTTCGAACACTCCAGAGGTCGAGACAGCTGCCTTGGTTTTCCTCGGCTGGCTTTTGGATGAAGACGAGGAATTGGCAGTCGTCTTCCGGACAGATGAGGAGTTGGAGATCACGTTGCATGAAGCAACCTTTAGCTCCTCTTCTGCTGACACCTTCGTCCCAAGGTGATGTCGGAGGGGTATCGATGATTGTAGCCGTTGGAAGACCGACTGCTTTGGTGGTACTGCCGTCTTGCAACAGCAGTTGATGGTGACCACTGCACAAGTATGCCCCGTGAGAGACGCATCGTGCTTGTTGGTCAACTCTCCTGACCGGCGCTTGTGAGTGATCACGTTGTGCAGGTCGTTGGAGGAGAGTGCTGCCCTCACACCCCTCTCAGGCGCATGGCAGGGCCAAGCGCCTGGGTGGTCGGGTGAGTGCTGCGCCTCCTGATCTAATACCAAGCAGGCATCACGATCAGTAGTGGGGGAACCACAGCATTTGAAGTGACTTGAACGGACCTCAAACGCACAACCAGAGGAGGCGCGGGAGTTCAAGACCACTGAGTTTGCCTCTCTCGGCTTGGTTGTGCACGCAGTGAATGCGCCCAAGCGAGATGAGGACTTTGAAGGTCGACTCGTTGTTGGTGCAGAAGCACTTGAGTCAACCTTGTACAGCTTGCCATCGGCAGCGCGCGTGATTGTAAGCGCGTGCCTCTGGCCGGCTGCTGGCATAGCACGTTTGTGGCACGTGGCCCGTACCGCCTTAGATTTCTTCGTACCAGCCCGCTGGGGCACATAGTACTCAGCATCCAAATTCTCCTCGCCATTACAGCGAGTGAGTCTGTCAAAGACAGAGGCTCTTTGTGGCACATCAAAAGTGATGCGCGGGGCATTGGCTGCGCCCCTGCTCCGTCGACGTATCTTTCTCGCCTGAGAGGAAGATGGCTGAGGAACGTGGTCAGCCGCACGCTTCCCCGAGAGATGCGCTGCATCAGCGGGCGCACCTTGACTGCTGAGGACGTCAGCAGGAAGGGAAGGCTGGACGGGCGCATCCCCTTCAACGGTGGTGCCCGAGGCGTCGACTTTGCGCACCCAGACTGCGTGGGTCTTCTTCGGCTTCGACAGCCGCTTCGAAGGACTCGTACTTCCTTCAGAAATGAACTCCTCGTACGCCTGTTGATTGAGGCGCACTACCAGCATCTTGTGGGAGGAGCCCACCTTCACGTCGTCGGCCTGTGACACAACCTTCTCGGTAGAGGAGAAAGAAGTCCCCAGCAGAGTCGCCAGCTTGTTTGCCATTAAAATTGTTTGATTGAAAACTTTAATACAAACAGAACAGTGTTACAATGTAGGACTTAGATGTAGTCCTAGGAGTACACTTTTGTTTAAGCTGGGTCCTTAGTGCCAATGGAGCGAGTGGTAATGCGTTGACTCCGTTGACCGGCTGACGACGGTTATCGGTTCTCTGAAGGTGTTGATTGCTCTGGGTGCTGGAGCTTGCTGAGAGGAGGAAGACGTTGAGTGTCTAAAACTGCCTCTCTGGTGATTCTCTGTTGTGGATTCTCTCTGTGTTGTGTCCTGTGTGTGTGTGAAGGAGATGATCCTTCTATTTATAGTTTTGCAGGCTGGCTGCTCATGCGCGCATGTAGGATGCGCCGGTGTGGGGACGCCACGTGGAGGTTGCTGATGGAGGCGCATGGATGCTGCGCCCTGATCGAGGGGGAGAACTCTTCATACTGCTGTTGTGAGCTGGCACGTAGCAGAGAGAAGATCTTTCCGTTGCTGAAATCTTGGATGAGTTGAGTCAAAGGACACGTGTCGTCGACTCATGGTTCGAAGATCTCGGATTTGGTGGAGAGGAGTGATCTGGTGGGCTGCGCCTTGGATTGGGCGCAGGAGGAGGCTGCGGCTCATAACCTTTAGGAGTTACAAACCATTTGGGGCGCATGGCTTTTGAGGCGCATGCAGGCGACTTTCCTTCTGTCTTTCGGGATCAGAGAGCAGTCTGAGGCGCATGGCTTTTGAGGCGCATGCTGATTTGGACGCATGGCCGTAGAGGCGCATACGGATGGTGGAGTGGTCACGTGGCAGTAGCCGTCGAAATAAAGTCATGATGATGCTGACGTTGTCGACGCTTCGTTTTCTGAACTGTTCAGACTTTGGGAGGCGTGCTGCCAACTCTGTCAGTTCAGCATTTAATGTTGGTGACGTTCGATGGACAGCTGAGTGGGCGCGTCGGTTGGCGTTCCACTCGGTATGGAGATGTGTGGGGGCGCACCCACTGTAATGCGCCGAGTACTGTAGGGCGCGTCTGTGTGATGCGCCTGATGCCGAAGGGCGCGTCCGTGTGATGCGCTGTCTGGCTGGCGCATCGGACATATCTTTTAATGATGCGGCTGTCTCGCTCTTCGAGTGCTATAAATAGCCGTTTGGCTGAATTCGAGGCGTCCGGTTCATCCATTTAATATAAATTCATTGCACGGAATTCGGAGAGCCATCCACTTGGCGCGTGGGTTTGACCTGCCCGGCCTATAAATAGTGGCATGGAGAGAAGGTTTGCTTCTCATTCCCTCACGTACTTCCAATATGAACTTGAACATGCGGGTGCATTCTGTTGACGAAGTGCTCCCGAGGGTGAAGATGAGACGCTGTGTTGTCTTCGATGCACTTGAAGGTGACTGTTACATCCAAAAGACGGAGTCGAGGGCTTCCGAGGCAGACGGAAGGTGCCTGTTGCATCCAAAGATAGGGATGCTCGGGCCTTGTCTCCGTTATTCCGGAAGAGCCGTAGATCGGAATGGCAGTGCTAGGCTTTCTCTTCCTTCAAAGTGGGTGTCGCCCACTCTGGTTGTGTTGAGAGCTTCCTTGTGCCATGATTTCGATCACGGTCTTTCTTGGGCTTTGGAGGCTCTTTCGAAGTCTCCCCTGGCCACAGCTTTGCCGTGCTCCTCTCTTCCTTGGTTCCAGCCAGAGGGTTAAATGCTTTGTGGAAGCACTTATCCGGTGATCCTGGCTGGAAGAGCGACGCATAGCTGGGCTCTGCTCGGCCAGGTGAGCCTGGCTGGAAGAATTTGGCTGAAGGGATGCACATAGCTGGGCTGGATGCACATAACTGAGCTGCTGAAGATATGGCGGGATGCGCCTGGATGGAGGCGCATAGTATCTGCTGTGCCTCACTGGTGGCGCATGGTGATGCTGCGCCTATCTGGAGATACATGGTGGCCACTGCGCTTATCTGAAGGCGCATGGTGGCCGCTGGCTATAGACTTAGGATCTTTCCTTTGTAGAAATTCTCCTTTGTACAACCTTTTCTAGACATGTAATAGACTTTTATATATAAAATGAAAAGTCCTTCTTCAAATGTCTATACTTATTGACTTTGCTGTGAAGTTCTTCGTCTGAGTTCTAGCACATGTAGTGTCTGGCGCATGGGCTTTCTGGTTGTGAAATTCCATGCTTCTACAGAAATATATACATGATATGTAAGAACTGTAAGTGACTAGTGATTTAGAGTATGAGATGGCATGTAATTGGCTTAGGTTGTACATGATAAAACATGGAAGTAACAGAGTGAACATGATGGGTAAATCATATGACCATTTTTACTCACCCCTACCCACAATCAATACACAAGGATCCGTTCAAGTTACGTTACGGACATGATGTTTTGGTTATACAAGAAACACATAAGGAAAGATGAGCGTTCATGAAAGAACATGAGAGTACATGAACGTACATGAAAGAACATGAGTGTACATGAATAACGCAGAAGCAAGGAATACATGATGTACATGAAACACATGTCATAAAGTATCCGATGCGCCCGCTAAGGGGGATAACATCCCAAGAAGAGATCCGTATAGTACCAATCCGTGATGATAACGTGACAGCATCAAGTAAAAGTAATCTAGGGCGAGAATATAAGTCGTAACAAGTATGAAACGATCAGAGAATGTACTCGCCTGGTATCTGAGTATCCGATATGAAAGTACTGTCCGAGGAGTGGTGTCTGGCTCCTAATCAGAACAGCACAAGTCATAACAAGTCCAAAATGGAATAATGAAGTCCTACTATGCATTCTACATGATTCTAGGTCAACCTAGGCCAAAGTCAACTCTTGGTCAACTCTGGTCAACTCTAGAAGTCAAACTAGGTCAACCAAGTCTAAAATAGATCAAACTAGTCTATACTAGTCTAACGAGGCTATACTAGGTCCAAATAACTGTACAAGCCCAATCTAGGCTCACCAAGCTATACTACATTACTTAGGCCTATTCTTTAACACATGAACATATTTTACCTAGGTATAATACATACACAAGTTGTATATATATATGACATACACATACACTTGTATAACCCACACATCCCATGTAGGTATCTAGACTAGATACCCAAAACACAACCACCAATTACATATATATATATATATATATATATATATATATATATATATATATATATATATATATATATATATATATATATATATATATATATATATACATTACCTCTATATATATTACCCATAGCAAATAATCACATAGAGAAAATAGGATACCATAGAGAGGGAAATAGAAATGTGTGTGTGGGTGTATGATGTGTGAACATGACAGAAATGTGTGTGTGTGTGTGAGGGGTGAACATGAAAGCAATGTGTGTATGTGTGTAACTGAACAATGGTTAGATAGGAGGCTATGTGTCATGTTGCATTACATTAACCCAAATCAGTGTAAAATAACAGTGTCAAAATCAGTATCATGTGTGTGTTTACATGAAATGAGTGAAAGGGTGAGTGTTACATGTGTGTACATGAATGCAAATGTGTGCATTTAAAAGACAGTAAAAGAAAGGAAGGAATTTGGTTACTAATTCAAATCAAAACCTCCTTCCCATTCTCAGTTCACAATGAACCCAGCAACCAGTTTACAGTTAATAGAAGGGTTTTTAAAACACTAGTGGTTGGGAATCATTGTCATAAGAAAACAGTGAGCCAAACAACAGTTAAACAGTACCAATCTCAGGTTTTAGTCTATACTAAAACTCAGATTTCAGATTATGAAGAGCATAACTCCTAGGAAACATTCCTAGATCAATAAAATCTGAATTCTCAGATTCAGTCTATAGGACTAATCAAATCAAAATGTTCCAGCTCAGTTTACCCTATGAGAAGACCCAACACTATAGTTCAATTGTTTGAAATAGCAAGGACAGTCCAAAATTCCAGTTTAAACCCAACTCCATCTCAGTTAATGCCAATCAAAAGGAAAGGATAAAAGAAACAGTGTACACTCAGTTATTTAGGGGAAAAACAAACTCAGGTTTTACACAAAATCTCAGGTTCAACTCATGTGAACCTTTAGTTGACAATGAAGCTCAGCTATATGCTAAAACAAAAGAAAAAAATCAATGAAACAGTGTACAAGTATTCTCAGTTTTTGGGTGGTTAGGCTATTAGGAAGAAAACAGTCTTGTTTTGAATTGGGCAGCAGTTAAATGTTCAGGAGTCTGAGTTCAACTCAGATATGAAAAATACCAGCAACAGTTAACACCCTACTGCAAATTCTCAGGTTTTAAGGGAAACTCATGGTTGTGTTCCCAGATTTTCAGGAAAAGCATAGGAAATGAAACCAACCATTATATATCACAGATTCAGATTTAAAGGGAAAACATGCTCAGTCATTTATTCGAAAAGAAAGGAGATCAACCATGTCATGAATGTCTAGTATTCAACACAAACAAATACAACTAATACATTGCATAAACAGGAATATTAGTGAAAGGAACTAGTGTATCAGGAATTTGGACAAATGAACCCCAAATCAAAACACAACAACCTAAACAATCTCAGTTCTCAGGTTTTGCCACAAAACCCAGGTTATTTGGAAAACTACAGGATCTATAGTTCGAAAAGGAAGGGGATTCAACAGTCCTAAAATCATTTGAATCCAAGTCAGTTGCTCAAATTTCAAACACATATAAATAAAACCAAATGAATTGTAAAACTAAACCACATATGCACTATCAAACATGTGGGGGGTGATTTACAGTGAAGAATCATAATACAGCAGGTAATTTGATCATCAGAAATGGGAAGAACAGTATCAGGAAGTGGTTGGTATCAGAAATATCCTTACACTAACATTCGAAACCAAACTTCCACATAAAGAATGACTTAAACATGAAACTAAAATTATCAGAGGTTAAACAACACCTACTGGATCTATCTAATCAATTTAAAACAGAAATTAAAGCATTAAAACAATTCACACAGGAACCCATATCAGGAACACTGAAAACACACAGTGCACGACACGTGCACAAACGATTCCTCCCTCAACACGACACGGGGACACATGGGACTTGACACACAGGGTGTCAGTCGTGGCCCCATGCTACGTGTCAAGTTTTGTGTCAATACATTACGTGTCGTGTCCACTACAGCCCCCGAGTAGCAGGAGAATACTGTAGCGTGCGCGCGCGGGTGTGCACCGCGTGTCCGCGTGTCTCCCTAGGCCTGACACGACACGAAAACCAAACACAAACACTAGAAACCCACAGGCAAGATCAAAACCCTAATTCCTATTCAAAAAGTTTCCACAAAACCAAACAAAATGCCCTTAGTGGCATTTCGACAAACACCTAGGCACTACCACTGGTACGTGTCCAAATGGACACGAAACCTATAAAACCCGACACGACACCAATACAGATACTTAGGGGACCCCTAGGGCTTCCTAATCATGAAGACAAAACAAAATTTCATGGAGGAATGAGAAAGTTACCTATTGTTGAACTTTTAAGAAAAATCCCCAATCAATAGCTCTTGTTTTGATGTCCCAATCCACTCAAATCACATCAAACTGAGATGGAACCTTAACAACAGCAAGAATAGGTATATTAGATCCTAATGGAATAAATTAGAATGGAAAAGGAAGAGGAATGGAGTTCTAGGGATTAAAATACAATAGGAAACTAACCTCCTTAAACTTGAGCCTTCCTAAGAAAGAGGCAACCCTAGATTTTAGGAGAGATTATATAGGGTGGTGATCCCCATAAAGTTAAGGTGGCCGGCCACATCCTAGGGATTATGGTTTGGTAAATGCTTTGGGCTTTGGGCCAACTTACAAGCTATGGTTTGATTTGATTTATTAAAGGCTCTAAATCATAAGCCATGACTTATGACTTTCTAATTCCTATTGCTAACTAGAGTCTAATGACCAAACCAATGATTAGCTTAGGTTAGACTAGAGTCATATAACCTAACCAAGTCCATACTAACTAGGATTAGCTTCTAGGTTGGTCTACAAGGGTCAAAACTAGTCAAAGTTAACCTAGTCCAAACAATTCCAAAATAATTCCTAAAAATTCCCATAAATTCAAATAAATTATAATAAATTCAAATAACCCTAAAAATGTCAAAAATACCCAAATTACATGGCTAGGCTCTAGGGTAGGCAGTCTCTACTGTTCACTAGTAAATCACCAAAAATCACAAGTCATGAATTTAAATAGTTTAAAAATAATTAAAAATCACTAAAAATCATAATATGAAATAAATATCATTAAATAATAATTATAATTACAAAATTTCAAAATTACCCTCTTCGAGAAAATTGGGTGTTACAGACTGTGCTTTGAGAGGGCTATTATGTAGGCAAGTAGATTTTTATTACAAGGGATGGTGCATATATACATATATGTGTTAAATAGGATATGTAGGGGTATAGAAAGAAATAGGGGAAACAGAAGAGTGTATCAGTGTACAAGACATGAGTTTCCTGGGTTGCAAGTGTATTAGGATACACTGTTATCATGACCATAATGTACATGTATAGGTTACCGAGTATACATGTGTTTTAGCATATTGTTACACTGTCCATAGGGAGTCTATTTGGTAAGTAGTGTATATATGTATATGTATATATATATATATATATATATATATATATATATATATATATGGCATATGTATTATACGCATGTGGGCTGTGCCATTTGATTGTGTATAGGCATATGGAGTTGGGAAATCTATGTGAGTGCTTGTGAGGTGTGTGGGAAAGAGTAGGAATAAGTAAGGATGGATAGGATTGAAGGATAGATTGAGTGAACTGAACCATTTGTGTATAAGTAAATGGAAACCTGGGCATGGAGCAAGGTGTTTGAGTGTTTTCCTGAGAGGCATATCTCTGTTCGAGATATGGGAATGGGGAGCATGTATCGGTAAGTAAATTGTGGGTACTGCTCTGTTACAGGGGTATCAGGAAATAGGAAGTAATCGAGTGCAGACCTGGTATCAGTTTACAGGATACTGCTTACTTGTGTCATTTGCAGTAGGAAGTGATGTGTGTCAATGAGTGAGTGAGAGAAAGAGTGAGCAGGGAGTGATTTCCTGTATGATGGATTTAAAGTGAACTAAAACATATGTAAAACAGTGTATTGCAGGAAATACCTGTGTGCAGCCAGCTCTATTTCCAGTGTGTGTGCGTGTATCTGTGAGAATAGATGGAATAGAGAATCAGTATTAGGGGACTAGCAGTAGGCATGTGCTTCCTGTGTCAGTAGATAAGTATCAGTGAATGTGTGTGAGTGCAAAACCAGTATGAGCAGTGGTGAAATTCATGCCTACCCATGTGCCAAGTGTATGTATCAGTATGTGGGAGTATGGATAGTTTGGTATACAAGAGGATTAAGAGAAGAGTTAGTCTATACCTAGCACCAATGTGTGTATCCTAGTGTGTAGGATATGATAGAGTATCATAGGCCTAGGTGTGACCACATGTGTGTACCCTATGAGCAGGAATTTCACATAGGCAGTAGGTTTTAACCTGTGTAGCAGTGTAGGTGGTGTGAATCAGTATATAAGTGATCAAGTACAAAGGGAGAGCAGCCTTGAATTGAACAGGCACAACTAGTAGGCTAGAAGGGGATCCTATAGGTCTGTTTATAGGAACAGGGAGTCCAAGTCCAAGCCTCTAATAGATATATATATATATATAACCATATATGTTTATATGCTTATAGGTTTTAGATTGTACTAAGGGTCAGGTTATGAATGAATCCACTGGGTGTGTGTGAGTAAAGGGCTTCTGTTATAGGAAATGAGGAAAAAGATGATATAGAAAGGTAAATTGGGTTAGGGTTATGAACCTAAATCTAGGGTAAATATATATAGGTTCAAGAAATCATAGGAATGATTTTATATGCAACCCCTAGTCTAGCTAAAACCTAGAAAACCCATATAAACTAGAAATAGGCTATATATTTATTTGTGTCACCTTAAATATTGATTTTCTTCTAAATTGAACTAATATAGATTTACTAGACTTCGATTTGGACACCGGTTCAGTTTAGCTTTCAGCTTGGAGTACAGGCAAGTACATGCATTGATTTCATTTCCTCTACTGATATTGCCTTTATATCTTGATTTAGATATTCATATCGTGTTGCGACACTCTCGTTACACGTATTTAGTGTTCTATGGATTTACTTTGCTATTACTCATGATTCGTGTCTTACCGTGATTTACCGGGATTCGTGCATCTCATTTACGTAAGTTAAATACATGAATGCTAAGTGTCGGGCAGAGAAAATACCTCAGTGCATTCATGTCGGGCAGAGAAAATACCTCAGTAGACGTGTGAACACCCTATCTGTTCTCCATGTCTTATCATGTGGATAGCAATCATACTTATCTTGTGTGATTTGTCGTAACGTGTGGATAGCAATCACCCATTATCATGTGCGATTTATCGTATTACCCGAGCTATTCATATGTCGAACTGGTATTTCAAATAACACCTTATTACTCTGTTTACATCATTATCACATGTTTCTCATATTTTACTGTTTTGCCTAAACTGCTACTTAACTTTACTCGTTCATCTATTTACTCTATTTTTCTTATATCCTAACTCTTGCTATATGGCCTTTTATCACGACCGGCACCCGCTTTTCGGGATGCAAGTACGTACGCAAGCCAGCTACGTATCAAGCGGACTCTAGCCCAACTCGAATACATATAAACTGTCCAGAATAGGGTATCACATCTAATAGGATAAGTTAAACTATATCTCAATCCACAAGAAGAGTATAAGCAAGGATGAACATTGTGGTTCATGGTCTGCAGTCCACTAGCATATATGTCCGATTAGACTCCAAGAATAATCATGAGTCCATAAAACTAGGCTAACAAGCAGAATATGTCATGATATGGAATATAGAGTACGAGAGGATAACAAAATAATATCACTTGCATACCTGGATCCTGCAAATGTAATCAACAACCATCTTGATCAGCTAACTAACTCCTTGCAATCATCTACCTGAAGAGATCATCAGGTCCTCAGAGGACTAGCAAGATACATAAAACATGCCTACTAATATGACAGTAAATAACATGTAGGCAAGACAAGAATAGTACAAAGAAAACATCTACGAGAGCGATATGTCATAGAAAAGTGTAATACTAGCCTTGGCTAACAATCAATCAAATAACTCCTAATAGACTGTAGTACAATGAAAGATACTCCCACTCTATAGTATGTCTCAACCGTAGTACAATACAAGATACTCCCAATCGAGAATGCTCAAGTAGCCAATCCTAGTATCAACCTCCTCTCCTAAAGGAAATACAAGGGTCAAGTAAAATACTATAGATTGTAGTACAATACAAGATACTCCAAATCTATAAAATGTCACTAGTCAAGTCAAGTCCAAGTCGATCAGTATCAGGTCAAGTCAAGAAAACATGGCATAGAATTGACAACTCTATCATGAGACACGATAAACACAAAGAAGACCAATAGACAAGCAAAGAAAATGAATAATATCCTATACGTGCACGTAAATATAGAAAACAAGTAAAGCAGTCGATGACAAACCAATCACAATATGAGAATCATGTAACCATATGGAAAGAAGTATAATAGAAAAAGAAAACATACAAATACTGTATAAGTTCGGCAAGGTATACTTGCCTGGTGGTTGCACGTAGAACCAGTACTATCTAGACAATCGATGAGCCACAAAAGTCAACTCTCACAACAGTCTCCTGGAGCTGAGACGAATATTATCAACATGTTTATATTAGTTCAATTAGTTAGGATAGCCTACCCATAAGTCCAATTTTGGACATAGGGACAAAACAGTAACTTTAGGCCAAAATGATATCCGTCGTTGGACCCACTTTGCTCCGAAAAACGTGCCAGTACCTACGGTCTCTAAAGTCTTCAAACTATATGTCTACTGGTCCGGTTTGACGATACAAACCCAATTGTATGTCCAAAGTTGGATTTCGGCACGCCGTGCACAAAATTATTCGTTAGATCGGGTCACGGACCCGCCAAAATAGCGTTCCGGTCGACCTTCTCAGAATCAGACCAAACTTAGCATACAGGACCAGAAAAATAACACGGTTCTATTGGCGCAAGTTTTGTCTCAAGATGACAAACGTGCACGAAGTAATTGATTAATTTGCAAAGAGGCCGATACGGGTTATCTCGACGGATACGCCTCAATTTTGTCGCGCAAACACAACGAAATCGAGTTCCGTCGAATCCCACACGTCGACAACATCCATACGCGTCTTTTGATGCTAATGGGTGGCGACAATGTCTTCCAGTTTGTCGGGACGCACGTCGTATCGAAAAGATTTTCTAAATTTTTTATCGTTTTAAAAACAGTTTTTGTTGAATTTTGGAATCGATTTTCTCGACAATCAGTCAAAGAATTACAATTCTATAAAAAGGGTTTTTAAGCCCTATATGTTGTCTATAACTGTATTCAGTTAGATCTAACTAATTATTAGCAGGTTAACATGGATTTGTCTTCCAACAGGCTACCTAGACTACTTGTCATGTCTTGTTTTGGAATAATTTTCTATCAACTTTGGGTTGATTTATCGGACAATAAAGGACTGAAACCTATAAACTGTTTGATAGGATTTAAAGACCTATAGGTTGTCTATGGGTAGGATCTTGTAGATCGAAAAATAGTTGAATGTGATGGGAGAAAACTCACCTCGATTTTGCTTGTTTGATGTCGTTGCTGCTGTGTCTGCTGCTCTATTTTTGCGGTCGGACGACGGATCTGGCCGCGCGCGGCAGTGGCCCCGGTGGCGGGTGGCACGCTGGTCGTCGGTGAGGGGTTGGGGTTGGCCACAAGGTTGAAGGTTAGGGTTTTGAGTCTCCATCCCCTCTCTCAATCTCTCTATATATGTATTTATGTGTTTTACAAAGGGTCCGTGTTTGGGCTCTGCTGGAATTGGGTTGTGTTGGGGGGGGAGGAGTTTTGGTGGTTTTTGTTTTTGTTTTTATTTGTTATTCCTTTTTTCCCTTTTTTCTTTTTCCTTTTCTTTTTTCTTTTTCTAAAGTTCCTTTTATTTCTATATAACTCTATTCAATATACCTATCTAATTATATCTATAAACAACAACTAACTAACTAACTAACTAACTAACTAACTATATATATATATATATATATATATATATATATATATATATATATTACCAAAACACTCGCCATATTATTCCATAAAGCTGAAAAGCCAAAACTTGTACAAGTATACCAGAAGGCACAAAATGCCGAAGCCTATACACGTATACTATCAAAATAAGGGGAGAAAAGGAAACCAAAATAGCTAGTCCAGGGATAAGAGGGAGTTCCAGAAGTCCGTCTGGCCGTGTTGACAGAGGGATCTTCTCTTGCTGCACTACCTAATGGTCTCCCCAATAAGCTGGTATGCGGAGTACTGATGGCCTTCATATCTCGCCTTATTGCGATTCTTCCAGATTACCCATGTGGCAGCTGCTGTAACAATCTGGTGGCTATGGGATGCGAACCCCATGCCGCTACGAGGTCGTCGAAGCACCCGCCCCCTGGAATCATCCTACATCGTTAGGAAAGAATACTCCAGACCTTGACCGGAAGGTCTCCCAGACAGAAGATGTGGTCCACTGTTTTCGATTGCCGCTCCGTACAGTATGTGCATGCGGACGCAAGGTTGAACCCGATAGTGTTGAGAGTGTCATCGGTGGGGAGGATCTTGCGAAGGGCTCTCTAAATGATGAAGGACGACTTCTTGGGGATGCATGTCTGCCAGAAGGATACAATGCTAGGAGAAGGCACCGCAGTACCATGGACCACTCTTCTGGCCGATCTGACAGAGAAGGAAACCATAGCTTCTACCGACCACCGGATCTTGTCAGCGGTGGAGTCGATCGTCAATCTGCAACGACGGATGCACTATACAGCCTCAAGCCCAGCCTAATCTTGGACCTTGTTCTAATTCCAGGTGTTATCGTTGGGGTCCCACATGTCCTTGATCTTGCAGTTCCTGACGGCTTCTGAGAGGTTGGGAAGCAAGGTGTCTCCAACCCATCGTTCCAAAAATGCAGATGCGTCACCGTCGCCCACCCGGAGACGTATCACAGATTCGGAGAGAGAACGCCCGACGAGCATGCGGTGCCATGCCGCAGAGGATTTATTGTTAGAGATGGCCATCGACGGGTGGATGTGCTTGAAGTATCTTGGCTTCATGAACCTGGTCCATTAGTTCTGAGTCGTGCAGAGCTTCCACCATAGTTTCATCGAGAATGCTTTAACGATGTATAAAGGTTTGGTGAATCCCAGGCCCCCCTTCCCGGTAGGATACGCCATGGTATCCCAACTAGACCAATGATGCTTGTCGTGGCTGTTACCGTACCCCCAAAAGAAGTAGCTAAAGATTCTCTCGGTCGAAGAAAGCACTTTCTTGGGGGGTGGAGCATGTCGTAAGGGTGTAGATGGGTATAGATGTAAGGACATATTTGATGAGGATCATCTTGCCACCCGGGGATAGAGTAGCGTTATGCCATCCTTCTAGTTTTTTCTGATACGGTTGATCAGGTCCTCAATAATGCCAGCGTTGGATTTCCCGTACACGAGGGGACAGCCTAGATAGTGAAACGGGGGATGCTTGATGGGGAAGGAAGTAGTATTGGATAGAACGACCGCGTGCTCTCTTTTGATATTATGGTGGGCGTAGATGACACTTTTTTTGGGTTGACCTCCTGGTCCGAGCACCTAATGTATCTCTGTAGAGTATTGTGGACAACCTTTACCGACCCGACGTCGCCGGAGGAGAAAATGAGGATATCGTCAGCGAATGCCAAATAGGTGATTATCGTGCAGCCGCTGGCTGTATAATAGTGGTGAAAGTTAGTAGAGCAAGCCATCTTATTGAGGTTCCTGCTCAAGGCATCCACCGTAATGACGAAGATAGTGGAGGATAGAGGATCTCCTTGCCTAACCCCGCAACTCGATTTGAAGAAGCCGTCGGCCTGACCGTTGAAAATCAGGAGTTGTTGATCGATCTCCACACGATGTTGGTCCAGGTTTCGAAGAATTCGAAAGCTCTGAAAATCCAGATCATGAATTGCCAATCCAGCCTGTCATATGCTTTCTCTATGTCCAATTTGATAGCAATATTACCCCCTCTTGTCGGGAGCTTCATGCAGGTGATTAACTCTTGAGCCAACATGATATTATCCTGGATAATTCTACCGTGGACAAATCCACTCTGCTCCTCAGAGATGATCTTTGGAAGGAGACCTGACATGCGGGAAGCTACGATCTTGGATATGAACTTGTTGGTGAAGGTGCATAAACTGATGGGACAGAAATCGCAAAATATTTCCGGGTTCTCTTTCTTCGGGATGAGGATCAGGTTGGTGCTCGAGATGGCTCTGGGGTACATGGCTCCTTGGAAGAAAGCAGAGACCGCTTCGTGGATATCCACCTTGATGATGTTCCAGCATGTGTAAAAAACTACCCACGAAAACCCGTCCTGTCCGGATGCACTATGCTCGTCAAGGGCCCAGATAGTGTCTTTTACCTCTTGCTCGGACGGAGGTAGTTCTAGCTAGATGTTGTCGATGTCGCTAATAAGATGGGGTATCTCCTCCAGGAAGGTGGTGTCCCTGAGAACCATCTCCTTGGAGAACAGTTGGGAGAAGAAATTCGCGGCCGCCACATGGATACCCCTTTGATCGTTAATGATGTTTTCGGTGTCGTTGGCTATTTAATGAAGCGTGAGTTTCTGTCTGCGGCCATTGACGCAGGCGTGGAAGTAGCTCGAGTTTTTGTCACCCTCGTTGTCCCACTTAAGCCTCGCTTTTTGCTTCAAAAAATCTGTCTCGACTTTCAGCCAGAATTTGAGGATATCTTTGGTGAGATTAAGGGCGGTCCTAGTGGCTGGTGATCTGTCGGTCGTGAACCTGATTTCTGTATGAGTGACGTCATCTTCAGCCTCACGAATGGCCTAAAAATTATCCCCATAGGCCTGCTTTCTCCAGACCGCCAGGGCTTTCCTCGTGGCCTTGTGTTTGCTGGCCACCCGAGTGAGGGGTTCTGTCACGTCCCGCTCCCGCAGGAGCGATCGTCCTTGCTAAGGCGTGATGCCGCACGGGCCTAGGTTGCACCCGTGCAAGGCCAAGTCCAGAAACGATCGATTTGAGCTAGGCCACAGAGTCACACAGAGTGTCCCCATTTGCAGCGAAAAGTAAATGAACACAAGTGAAAGCGAATTCAAACTCTTTATTGATTTTTAAGAAGTTTACAAGCGGCGCTAGGCCGATATTACAAATCTCTCAAGCTCTCTCTCTCTGAAACATAAAAGGCGTGCCAAGTGGCTTACAACATGGAATGATTTATGGCGATGTTTCGATACATTATGTCCTGTATATGGTGCTCCAGCTCCTTGCAACGCTCCAAGGCTCCAGAGATAGCTCCGTGCCTTAGCACGTTCGAGGAAAGCTCCGTACCCGCTGACGTTACCTGCTTCCTGCAAGCAGACTGTGGGGTTAACAGTACATTGTTATGCACTGGTGGGGAGGCTAGCTCGCCCACAATGCTATCATTACCAAATACGTTCTATTTACTTTTGTACATCTCTATCATTCATTGTCTTTCTAATCTTGCCTTAGGATCAATTTTATGGCATATTACATAGCCTATCTCGTGTTGCCAATTTCAAGTGTCGTATGGAAATACATACATGACTTACCCCTACTTACTGTCCGATCTTCCCTGTTTAATGTAAACCAAGTTAGTCAACAATTCATATATTTCAACTTAACATGATGCACGTAAACATTTTAGTTCCAAGGGCGTGTTCCTATATTAGATTTTAACGCGTCGTAGGCATGTTTTCAAGTTCATTTGCACGAAGTACTCCTTATCATTTGGTGCATTACATTTCAAGCCTATACATAAGGCGCTTCATTCAATTAACTTTAGACTACTTTGATTTCAATGCAAGGGCTTGCACATGGATCGCCACCAGCAAAGCCCACTTAACTCTATATGCACCGGTCGCTGGCACCACAAGCCATTTTGGACATCCAAGCAGTTGTATTTCTCAACCAACGTAGGGTGCGGGCTGGCATACACCCCATTAGTCTCTTGAAAATACTGCTGCACTTACGTCCCCTGGATGGCCAAGTCCACACCCAGGCAGCCCGTAAGCTATTTTGATTTCGCCTAGGCCGGCATATCCCCCCTTTGATCATGCCGCGGAATCCCTTTTTCTTTACGGTCACAGCATTCGCTACCCCTCGCTCGTGCCGTTTGCCCACGACCATTTCGTATTAATTTGTCATAGGCTAACCCATAGCCACAATGCGTTATCGACCAGGTTGGCGTCCGTGCAGCACGGGTAGCGAGCCCCGTTGCACGTGCCCATCACACCTGTCGCTAACCATTCCTTTCCTTCTTATCTTTTATTCATTTCTTTATTTCTTTCTTTCACTTGTCCATTCGTTCATTGATTCAATTTCGTATTCATCCTTTCGTTGATTCATTCATTCACTTGTTTATTCGTTCATTCTTCATTTATACATTATGCAACTTCCCGTGCGGGAGTCGCCTTGGCGACCCATCGGTCCTATAGCCTTTCATTGTTGCTAAACTCTACTTGGAGCGACTATGTTGATAGTCTTCCCGTTTCATTGTTGTAAACCATTCATTGTTTCATTGTTGAACGCATAAGGGACTTGAACATAAGCTTGTGCCTTAGCACGAGCGTGGAGCACGGTGCGAGAGTTCTCGTATTTTCCATGTTTCTTTCCATATTCTATACAAGCATACAAGATGGGATTAATCCCTTAGCTGGGTGCATTGAGTCCTTTATTAGCATGCACGGTGTTATCGCCTAGCGATTGTTCGTATTATTATGTGTCTAGGCTAAGCACAGACGGGTTCATCGGAGCCACCCACCTTAGCGATGTTCGCATCGGCCGAGCGATACTCCGAGCGCGCCTTTGAAAGTCTAAGTCTAGATTCATCTTTGACGGGCCAATGTAAGCATTGCATCGATTCTTCATCAGGTCGATGCCAACTCTTCGGGTCGATGGCTCGTTTGAGTCGTTGCACTTGCCGTTTGAATCGGCGTTCCGCTAAGGCGGAGCGGGTCATTACATAATACACCACTCAAAACAAGTCTCGTCCTCGAGACTTCCTGAGTGCAGGTCATCGTACCGTTCCTTAACTCGTGTCGTCGTGTTTCTTAGACAATTCTATCGAACGTCTCTATCGTTCGATGGCATCGAACCATGCTCGATACCTTTCCAAGTTCCGTGTCGCATACGTTTGGTCAATTTTATTGAATAACTTTTCATTTATTTTAGAGTTGATGGCACTTATTCAATTCCAGTGTTTCTTCGATTTGGTTGCTGTTTCGACGTGTCATGGGACTGAAACGGTCGCACGAGGTGCGTCATAATTTATCAAACTCGAGAGTCGTAGGCTGAGGCAAACTCATTCATTCGTTCATGCACATCGCAACACCCACTTGCAGCTGTATTCGAGTTCATCATATCGCTGAGTTTGGATCGTACACCCATTCAAGGCGTCCCCTGAATACGTACATTTCAACCAAGCTTAGCGACTAGCAAAGTCGGACAAGCTACTCGTGAAGTTTCGATTTGTCGATGGTTTTGCTAACTTCGATTTAAAACCGAACTTGTGTGCATCTCACTATCGTTTATCTCGGTCATCGAGATGATTCGATTCGTTTCTCAAGCGTTCTTGTCAATGAAATCAATACGGTTTCTTCCTAGCGGGGTCGACCAAGTCTAAGAAATTTCCATCCGATTCGAGACTAAGTATCGTACTATCATCGAGTACGTCTTCCAATCAATGATTCAATTCGTTATCCCAACTTTACTGCGCATCATCCATCCCTATCATTCCCTTTGTTAGGGGCCAATCTCGTCGTCGTTCACGCACACTCTCAGTTCCCCGTCCTACTCTAAGTCTTGTTTTCCTAAGTCTATCGTCCGTCCAGACGATACTGTTAATGCCATCGCACAGGTTCAATCACTCGGCATAGGGTCGTCCGCCTATCCGCTAGGTCAGCTCACAAGATCATAGTTACACGACAGGTCCGTGGCTCGTCGTGCAAGGTCGTTGCACGACGCTCGCCCCAAATCCTATGGTCAAACCATTTGTTCGCTTGTACGGGAGTTCCTACCCAAGTTCGTTTCACTCAAATTTCTAAATATCGAGCATGATCACCTAATTCGCATCAAGACTTACGTTGCACATATTCAATTCTGTTCAATCACCAGTTCTAACCAATTCATGTATTCGATCGCGAGGTCATCCAGCTCGACAATACATTGCGCTCCAATCTCACGCGAGTCCGATTATCTACGGCGGTTCATGAATCACCATGTAACGCTCCCACGGAATAATCATTCTCATCAGGGCGTAACTCTTGTTTGAGTTTTAGACTAACCCATTCTCGATACGCGGATTGGACCTACTCAATCCTCAAGTTCAATTCTTCAAGCACACAAATTCATTCTTGAGTCCACCTTTGCGTCAAACCACAAGTTGAAGCAATCAGATTGCCACGCCATCCAAGTTCAATCACTCCCGCTGTATGAATCACCATATCAGCGCTCATGCGGAGTGATCATCAAAATCCGACGTGACGCATGTGCGAGGCTGGAGTTGTGCTCGCACAAGACAAAAATATCAACGTTGTGGTTGTCAACGAAGCAAATCCAAGCATTCATATTTTCATCCAAGCCAAATCAATTCGATAGTCTGACCGTCATACATTCGACTAGAAAATCCTCGAGCTAAATCTATCTTTTCCTCGACACATTTTTAACATCCCAAGTATAGCATCCAACGGGACAATGACATTTGCACGATCGTCATTCGCCTAGTCAGAGTACCCCCGAGTTATCGCATATCGATCTTTGATACACCTCAATACCATCGACGATATGCGTAACATGACGATCTTCCTTTGCAACCGATTTCGAGTCGTACGTTGATGCTGTTGTCCGAGTTGGATATTCCACAATTTCCTCGATATTCAAGATTAAGTTCCGTCGCTCTTCCTCAAGCTAGTTTCAAGATCGTTGTTCAAACTCAAGTCACAATTCATTTGAATCAATCCGAAATCGTACGCGTGATCCTCTAAGTTTCCTCGATCATGACCATTCATCTTTATTCATCGTTCTGAGTCATTTTCTAACTTGCGTTGCCCATTGACAAGTTGTTCGAACGACATTTCGTTCGAGACATTCGAAGTCACGACCAACTAAGAGTGACGCGTTCTAAGGCTTTGCGCGATCACATCGCTTGCCGACATACTCGTTCTATTCGTAAATCCTTTAGTCTCGCTCGAACAATTTCTATAACGTCCATACACCACTCAGGGTTTGAGCCATTCGACTAGTCATCGATACTCGCTCTTTTCTTTCTTCGAAGCTATCATATACACCACTCGAAGTCAAGTCATTCTACACATCCTCAAAAGATTATTCGACTCCCGATCGACATGTCCAATTGCGCATTCGCTCATTCTTCAAAAGCTAAGAACCATTTCCCCGTGTTCGCTTTAGCGCCGGTCAAGTAGCGTCTCTATCAACATACGTTCTAAGTCTCCTTTATTCTCGTCCGAGCGATAGTCAATCTCGCTCGTAACTCGTTTGCACCATAAAGTCTAGGTGCACGATACTCGGCACAACTTAGCCAAAAGGCTGCGTACATAACCATCCCGTTCGAACTATACTTCGGTCTCGTGTACTCGTTCGCTATTGTCAGCGTTAGGTTATTCAAGTACGCACTGCGTTTGCTACTCTTAGCATCGGTTCCTTCCAACTTAAGTACGTCGTGGTTCGGCATAAAGGCCTTTGCCTATCGATCATGTTCAACCGAGTACTTGTACGAGCTTTTGAAAATATTAGACTTATTGTATGGAACATCCCGAGGCACAACGAGGGAGAGCGTATACTTCTTTTGTTTCAACGAGCTTTCAAAACTGAGAGAATCGAAATAAAGCCCAAGGACGTAAAGCCGTGCTCTGATACCAATCTGTCATGCCCTGCTTCCGCAGGAGCGATCGTCCTCACTAAGACGTGATGTCGCACGGGCCTAGGTTGCGCCCGTGCAAGGCCAAGTCCAGAAACGGCCGATTTGAGCTAGGCCACAGAGTCGCACAAAGTGTCCCCATTTGCAGCGGAAAGTAAATGAACACAAGTGGAAGCGAATTCAAACTCTTTATTGATTTTCAAGAAGTTTACAAGCAGTGCTAGGCCGATATTACAAATCTCTCAAGCTCTCTCTCTCTGAAACATAAAAGGCGTGCCAAGTGGCTTACAACATGGAATGATTCATGGCGATGTTCCGATACATTATGTCCTGTATATGGTGCTCCAGCTCCTTGCAATGCTCCAAGGCTCCAGAGATAGCTCCGCACCTTAGCACGTTCGAGGAAAGCTCTGCACCCGCCGACGTTACCTGCTTCCTGCAAGCAGACTGTGGGGTTATCAGTACATTGTTATGCACTGGTGGGGAGGCTAGCTCGCCCACAATGCTATCATTACCAAACACGTTCTATTTAATTTTGTGCATCTCTATCATTTATTGTCTTTCTAATCTTGCCTTAGGATCAATTTCATGGCATATTACATAGCCTATCTCGTGTTGCCAATTTTAAGTGTCGTATGGAAATACATACATGACTTACCCCTACTTACCGTCCGGCCTTCCCTGTTCAATGTAAACCAAGTTAGTCAATAATTTATATATTTCAACTTAACATGATGCACGTAAACATTTTAGTGCCAAGGGCGTGTTTCTGCATTAGATTTTAACGCGTCGTAGGCATGTTTTCAAGTTCATTTGCACGAAGTACTCCTTATCATTTGGTGCATTACATTTCAAGCCTATACATAAGGCGCTTCATTCAATTAACTTTAGACTACTTTGATTTCAATGCAAGGGCTTGCACGTGGATCGCCACCAGCAAAGCCCACTTAACTCTATATGCACCGGTCGCTGGCACCACAAGCCATTTTGGACATCCAAGCCGTTGTATTTCTCAACCAACGTAGGGTGCGGGCTGGCACACACCCCGTTAGTCTCTTGAAAATACTGCTGCACTTACGTCCCCTGGATGGCCAAGTCTACACCCAGACAGCCCGTAAGCCATTTTGATTCCGCCTAGGCCGGCATATCCCCCCTTTGATCATGCCGCGAAATCCCTTTTTCTTTACGGTCACAGCATTCGCCAGCCCTCGCTCGTGCCGTTTGTCCACGACCATTTCGTATTAACTTGTCATAGGCTAACCCATAGCCACAATGCGTTATCGACCAGGTTGGCGTCCGTGCAGCGCGGGTAGCGAGCCCCGTTGCACGTGCCCGTCACACCTGTCGCTAACCATTCCTTTCCTTCTTATCTTTTATTTATTTCTTCATTTCTTTCTTTCACTTGTCCATTCGTTCATTGATTCAATTTCGTATTCATCCTTTCGTTGATTCATTCATTCATTTGTTTATTCGTTCATTCTTTATTTATACATTATGCAACTTCCCGTACGGGAGTCGCCTTGGCGACCCATCGGTCCCATAGCCTTTCATTGTTGCTAAACTCTACTTGGAGCGACTATGTTGATAGTCTTCCCGTTTCATTGTTGTAAACCATTCATTGTTTTATTGTTGAACGCATAAGGGACTTGAACGTAAGCTTGTGCCTTAGCACGAGCGTGGAGCACGGTGCGAGAGTTCTCGTATTTTCCATGTTTCTTTCCATATTCTATACAAGCATACAAGATGGGATTAATCCCTTAGCTAGGTGCGTTGAGTCCTTTATTAGCACGTGCGGTGTTATCGCCTAGCGATTGTCCGTATTATTATGTGTCTAGGCTAAGCACAGACGGGTTCATCGAAGCCACCCACCTTAGCGATGTTCGCATCGGCCGAGCGATACTCCGAGCGCGCCTTTGAAAGTCTAAGTCTAGATTCATCTTTAATGGGCCAATGTAAGCATTGTATCGATTCTTCATCAGGTCGATGCCAACTCTTCGGGTCGATGGCTCGTTTGAGTCGTTGTACTTGCCGTTTGAATCGGCGTTCTGCTAAGGCGGAGCGGGTCATTACAGGTTCGGGGGAATCCGTGATGTTCCAAGCTTCTGTGACGGTACCCAAGAACTGGGGGTGTTCGCTCCAGAATTCCAGGAAATAAAAACTCTTTTTGTTCTGGCCTGAAGTCCTAGTAATTCAAACTAGCAGGGGGCGTGGTCGAATTTAGTAGCGTTGAGGTGGGAAAGCTTAGAGGTGGTCCCCATTCTGTGCCATTGGGCATTCGTTAAGGCCCTGTCAAGGCGAGAATATTGACGACGGTCGCCTTCCTGCATGTTACACCAGGTAAAGGCATTGCCGGTGAACGGAAGGAGGGAGAGGTGGGAGTTAAAAATAAAGTTGTTGAAATCTTGCATGGCCGAAAGAGGGGGAGGGCGGCCACCAGTCTTCTCTTCTCTGCAGGTGATAGCGTTAAAGTCCCTAATGCAAAGCCAAGAGAGGTTATTATGGTGGAGGTGGATGTCCAGAAGATTGTTTCATAGGTGTTTGTGCTCCGTAATGTCACAGCTGCCATGAATCATGGACAAGATGGCACGCTTAGGGATCAACGGGTGTTCCATCCAACAAGATAGGGCCTACTTAGAGTCCTGAATGACTCCGATATTGACGTCTTTCGAGCAGAGGATCCAAATATCGTGTCTGCCAGCAATGGCCGTAGGAAAGCCTAACTGCAGCTGAATGGATTTGAGTCTCTTGTAGGGGATTTTGGGTTCAATGATGATCAAAATGTCAATCTTGCGAGTCTTATTAAGGCTGGTTATTCTCCTCTTGGTAGGTTTGTTCGCCAGACCACGGACATTCCAGGAGAGGATGTTCAGTATTAATGGAGTTAGAGGGGGGGTTATCCCGCTTGGCTGCGGACCTGGTTCGGATCGCTAGGGACTCTCCGGCTCCTTTCTGTTCTGATTTCCTGATTGTGGTGGTTGCCTTTCCCGCCTTCGAGGTGGATATGGTAAGGATGGAGTCCTCGGGAGGGTTGATGAGAATGTCATCGGAGGGTTTGATCAATTCTCCTACGGAGTTCGTCACGGGTTCCTCAAGGGGGATGAGAATGGTATCGTCGGGGAATCCTGCGGCGAGGACCTGTAGTCCTCTATGAGCTTGTTTTGGTCCTAGAATAGCAAGGGCTTATATGACATCGACTTCGTGGGAAGGATGAACCTCGTGGGGGTAGTCTATGGTATGCAGAAGCTCTGGGAGGGTCTCCTCGGCGGCCTTTGAATTAGGGTCGCTGACGTCCTCTGAGTCCGGCTTGGGGGCCACTGAAGTGTCTCCAAGAGAGGCTATCTTAAGGGAGGGTTCATTCGCTTCCACGATGAGGGCGTTAAACTGATTAGAGAGGGTCAGAGTTGGTGGGTGGTAGGGGATCACCGTTCTGTCTGAGGATGTGTCGTTGCCTGTTTTGCCTTCACTAGAGTGAAATCTGGTATAGAAGTTCGGTAGTGAAAGCAGGGGGATCGAGTAAGCGATTGTTGCTTACCCTCTTTGGTGTGCCTTGCAGGTTTCCTCTTGAGCTCTGGATGGAGATGGAAACAATGCTTCGATAGATGACCGCGCAGATGGCAGTGAGAGCAGAAGGTAATGTGATTATCGTAGACGATTTGCTGGGTGTAGGACTGGTTGACGAGTTCAATGAGGATGTGATTGGAGGGCTCGGAGGAGAGGTCGAGTTCTACGCAAATATTCGCATAGTGAGCTTTGGTCAGGTTGCTAGTTTCTGCTGCAGTGGCCACATAAGTCCCAAAGGAGTTGGCTATACGCCTAAGGGCCGCTGGGACGAAACAATTGAGGGGGAGGTTGGGAAGGGTCACCAAGGTGGCAATCGTCGCTGAGTCTTTCTTGGTGCTAAAGCTCGCTGACCATTTGATAACCTTCATCTGGTGGGAGTCCACCCTGCTAGTGCCTTTAGACCATACTGTCTTGTGGTCAAGATCGGATGAGATATGGAGGACGATATACCTAGAGTCAAGGTGTGACATCCTGTAATCTGCAGTGAGCCTCCAACTGGCAATAACCTCCTGAACCCGGGAGAGTTTGGGGCAGCCTGAGAAGAATTTAAGAACGAAAGAGTGGGGGAAGGAGGTGGCCAGGGAGGTCAGTTCCTGTTTGGAGAACGGAACTGTAGGCACAGATGATGCCACTGGATACTCAACTTTAGAGAGGGGGACGTCAGGGAATAGAAGACCTACTTGGCCACCCTGTCCGGATGAAGCTTGTCGACGAAGGAAGGCAACGGATGGCCCGACGAAGGAGAGGGTCCCTGGGCTACGCAAGGGGGGCCCGCTCAGCGGAGGCAAGTGGGTGGGGAAACTGTGGGTGGGAGAACTGCCGGCCGGGTGTCCCGCTCCGAACAGGGGTAGAGAGAATGAGGTCGGCGGGAAGAGAGCTACCAGAGGGGGGTGGGGGTGGTTGGAGGGAGAAGAAATCACAGATGGGGCCCCGAATAGCGTGGCACTGCCGCTGAGATCGACCACGGCTGGGGGGGACCGGGCAAGGCATAAAAAAAGTAGAAGAGGAAGGACGGCCAGATTCGCCAAATACAGAAGCCTCGTGAAAAGGGCCAACAGGGGAGATGCCATATGCGCCCCCGGAAGGAGGGCGGTCATATGCGCCCACCTTGACAGAGCCATATGCACCCGCAAGGTCGGGGCCATATGCGCCCGCAGGTGCTGGAGAGGGGCCCGCAAGGGGGATGTGAGGGGATGCGCCTACGGTGGAAGATCCACCGTATGCACCCACAGAGGTCGGGCCATATGCGCCCGCAAGGGCATGGCCATATGCGCTCGTATGGGGAATGAGAGGGGATGCACCCTCGGTGGGAGATCCACCGGATGTGCCTACGTAGGACGAGCCATATGCGCCCGTAAGGGCAGGGCCATATACGCCCGAAGGAGATGGAAGGGGGTGGCTAGGGTATGCGCCCCCAAGGGAGGGCTACCATATGCGCCCACTAACGGAGGGCTGTTATATGCGCCCAAAAGCGTCGGGGTGCATAGCTGCGCGACCCCTGGCCTCGAGATAGTGTCACTAGGAGAAAGAGCGGGGAATTTGAAATTCAAATTCAAATGAGGGAGCTGACCTGCGGCCTCCATCCCCGAGACGGGCCGAGGGGATTGCAGGCAGGATGCTGCAGCCTCCCCCTGGGGGGCGGAGGAGGGACGCCGACATGCGCCTAGGGGCCGACCGGAACCAAGTTGTGCCCCGACGATGACGGAGTGGGGAGCAGCGAGGAGCGGAGAGGGTGGAGCAGGGGACGGCCGAGGGGACGCGAGGGTGACGATGGGCGGAGGAGGAGGAGGAAGAGACTGGCGGTTCGAGTGGGAAGATGGGTGAGGAGCGGAAGGCGGGTGTGGGAGTAATCATCCGAGGACGGCGATGAGGTCAGGGAGAGGCTCGTATGGCCGAACCCGGAGGAGGGCCGCCATGCGCGGACGGTAGGGGAGGAGGGAGAGAGGGAGGGAGGGATGGGGTGGGCGATCGCCGGCCTAGGCGGGGCCGGAGGGGGGCCCTGGGGAGCGCGGAGCTGGGGAAGAAGAAGAAACCATGGTATATATATATATATATATATATATATATATATATATATATATATATATATATATATAAATATATATATATATATATGTATGTATATATATATATATATATATATTTTTTTTTTTTGTATATATATATATATATATATATATATATATATATATATATCTGTGTATGTGTGTGTGTGTGTGTGTGTTTGTGTGTGTGTGTGCTAGACATAAAGTCTTTTACCCTCTCCAATCCTTCCGCCTGTTCGCATGAGCCCTTGCCCCGCCCGATCCCGGCGACGGAGTCGCGCCTCAACGGCAGGCCGGCACCAGCTACCCCCCTCCCTCCCTTGGAGGTCCTCGCTCTAGCGCTGTGCCACGTCTTCCATGGGGGCCCTGCGCGTTCCAGCGGCTGAAGATCGGTCATCGCCGCCAGTTTGGACGCCGGCGCAGCTGGCTTTGGTTGGCCGCGCGCCGGTCAGGCTAGCCCCCAAGCTGCGGTGGCCTCTGTCACCATCCACCACCACCCTCTCGCTCGCTCCTCCGAGTCTCTATCAGCCGGTCGCCAGCCGCCGAGATTTGGGCCAGCCCCTGGCCGCTCCGCTCTGGAGGCCGCCTCCGCCGGAGGCCCCCAGCACCGTCCCACTTTCCGTTCAGAGCCATCGAGATGCCAGGTCCTCCCCATCCGCGGGAGACAGCTTTTCCCGCCCACCAGTTCCCCGCCCTCCATCAAACTTGATTTCGAATTTCAAAACTCCCCCTTTCTCGCTGTGAGAGCTGGTGGCAGGGCCTGCCATGCGCCGCAGTCCACGGATGGATATGCGCCATGCTTAGTCTATGCGCTCTCCCTCAGTGAGGGGAGCCATGCGCCCATCATCGATAAGGATGGCCATGCGCTTAATTACATCAGCTATGCGCCCCCCTTAGCAAAGGGCGCTATGCGCCCTCTCCTACCCTAGACAGCCATGCGCCTGCCCTCGGTGCAGCTCCCCTTCCATCGGCAGGGCATGTACCCTCGGCGCACGGCCAGGCTCAGCTCCCGGCTTGCGAGAATGCGCCCGTGCTCAACTCGATGACGGGCGATCTCGCACCCACTACCCAATGCATAGGAGTTCATGCGCCCAACCCACTTGCTGGTCATGTGCCCCCCTCCTAGCAGCCTCACACCCTCTTCCTCGGGGATCTCCGTCGGGCCGTCTTTTACGGAAATCTTGAGACCTGATCGCAAGTCGACATTCTCTCCATCCAACACTCATACCTTTCTACAAGACATCAAATTCCAGAACCCCTCCGACGGGCAACCCATTTGCGTTCCATTCTCTTCGACTGAATTAACCTTCCTAGTCGCCAGCTTTGCAAAGACTTTCGTGCTGAAGTTCCCAACTGGTTGCCCCAAGATCACCATCGTCCAAGATCAACCCCTCAGTCGACTCCGCGATCATCTTTGCATGGATCACCCTACCAAACCTACCCCTAGTATGCTTCGCTCCAGCAGCACTCAAGAGAATTACGAGCTCCTTCGAAACCCTAGTGGCCATTACGGAAGAGACTCGTACCTTTTCCAAAGGCAACTACGCGAAGATTTGCGTAGAACTGGATCTGTCTTCGGACCCGCCCAATCAGATACAGATCGACCTCGGGGGACGATCATACCTCCAAAAACTAGAGTACGATAACAACATAATATTCTGCCGGCACTGTCAATCCAGAGGACACCTCACCAGGCTTTGTTTCAAAGCCCATCCGAAGCATCAGAAGTTAACCCTCCACAAAAGTACTCTCGGAAGCCGGTCCCAAACATTTCCACATCCCCCATTCTCTTCCTACCCAAATCCCACACTCACTTTACTGAGATCGATAGCACCCCCAGCCCCAGCCCCAGACCTCCCGGGTGTCCTCCTTAACAATCGGTTCGACATACTCACAGTCCTCCTGCCAGACGCCGTAGAGGAACATCCCAATCAAGCCCGTTCATCCCCGAGAAGACTCAGAACCCTATCGACTCTCATCCAACAAATGACCCTACATCGAGCGACGTAGAAGTCAATCAGATGGCTTTGATCATTCAGTCAGATCCCACCATCGGACCCCCCAACCCCGGAAGAGATCTACAAATCGTCGAAGAGTTGCAGAGTTTGGTCCCGGCAGACAGACTTCTACAAGCTATAGAAGAAGGCTTCCTTGATCCCGCTAAACCCCTCTGTGTCCTAGCAGAGATTGCCAATGACGACGCCTCCATCCCCGAGGGAGGGTGGCAGACACACTGTGCACAGTGCTACAGTCTTGGCGAATGTTATTGCCGGATCACTTTAGGGAACCTCTAAAACCCCCATCAACAAGAACAAAAAAAAGAGCCCATGGCCAGGACCACCTGGTCAACAACCAGGCTTAACACCATACCCACCCACCAACAACCCAATGCCTAACATCCTTTCGTGGAATGTTAGAGGGCTGGCCAACAAACCTACTTTGAGGAGATTAATCAACCTTAAGAAAATCTACCGAATCGATCTTCTGATCATCATTGAACCTAAATTCCCAAGAGGAGACTAAAATCCATCCAACTACAACTCGGCTTCACATCCGCGGTTGCCGAATGCCACAACATTTGGATCTTATTCAACGTCGATTGTAAGATTGGCATCGTGAATGACTCCGATCAGGCTCTCTCCTGCTTGGTTGAACACCCTTCCCTCAAGTCCAGAGCGCTCATCTCTGCCGTCCATGGTAGCTGCAACTACACCGAACGCAAGAACTTATGGGAAAATCTCATGGACACCCACCACATCCTCTATAATCTTCCATAGATCAACCTTGGAGACTTCAACACAATCTCTAGTAGAGAGGAAAAATCGGGAGGCCGCCCTCCCCCATAGTCGACTATGAATGACTTCAACACCTTCATCTTCAACGCCCATTTATATCCCCTGCAGTACTCCGACAACTCTTTCACCTGGTGCAACATGCAAGAGGGCGCCCGCAGACAATACTTCCGCCTGGATAGAGTGCTGGTTGACAACCGGTGGAACGACTTAGATCTCATCACTAACCTATCCTACCTCAACACCACGGAATCCGACTATTTCCCTCTCCTAATTGAGATTGGCAACAACTCTACCCAAATCAAAAACGTTTTCGCTTCCAGAACTTCTGGAGACACCACCCCAACTTCAGCAATATTGTAGCCTCTGCATGGTATTCTATCAACAACCCGGACCCCCTCATCCGGATAATAGCCAAGCTTAAAGCTACCAAAGGCGCGTTATCGGCCTGGAGCAGACTCGCTTTTGGTAATATTTTCCAAACGATCAAGACAGCTGAAGATGATGTCACGAGAGCCGAGATCTTATTCGCCATGAATAGAACGCCAGGAATGTGCTCCGCCCTGAACCTCACCAAAGCGATCCTCAAGTCCAGGCTAAAGGTGGAGACAGAATTCTGGAAGCAAAAGGCCAGACTGTTTTGGGACTCTGAGGGTGATAAAAACTTCGGATTCTTTCATGCCTGCGTTAAGGACTGCAGAAATTAGCTCAACCTCCACCAAATATCAGACGACAACGGCAATCTCCTCAAAGATCAGAACAGCATTAACAGGGCGGCTACTAACTTCTACACCAAACTTTTCACCAAATCGACCGTCATTAAGGGTGAGGCCTTCCTGGCGCAGGTTCCCAGCCTGATCAGTGATCAAGACAACGACATGCTGTTGACCCCCTTTCCAGGAGGAGGTTAAGTCGGCCGTCTGGTCTCTTGATGAGCACAGCGCTCCCGGACTAGACGGTTTCTCGGGAGCTTTTTTCCGCTCTTGTTGGGAGATTATTGGTCAAGACTTTCATGATGCCGCGGTGGCATTTTTCGCTGGCGCCAACTACCCCAAAGCCATTTCCTGGGACAACCTTATTCTAATCCCTAAAAAAGATAACCCGGAGACATTCAAAGACTTCAGACCGATCAGCCTATGCATATTCACCAACAAAATCATCTCCAAGATCATTACGACCCGCATGTCCAACCTCCTCCCCAAGATCATCTCCGAGTAGCAGAGCGGGTTCGTTCCCGGCCGGAACAACACCGACAACATCTTACTCACTCAGGAGCTGATCACCAGCATGAAATTCCTGTCCAGGGGGGACGTCGTCATCAAACTTGACATGGAGAAAGCCTACGACCGCCTGGACTGGCAATTCATGATCTGGGTTGTCAGAGCTTTCGGGTTCTCGGAAACTTGAATCGACATCATCTTCCGGTCCGTCAACAACTCTTGGTTCTCCACTGTCTTCAACGGACAAACCGACGGCTTTTTCAGATCTAGCCATGGAGTCCGTCGAGGGGACCCTTTATCAGCCACCATCTTCATCATCGCAGCGGAAGCTCTAAGCAGAAACCTTAACAACATGGCTAACATCCCCAGATTTTATCACTACCACACCACAACGGACTGCCCGCTTATCACTCATTTGGCCTATGCTAATGACATCCTCATCTTCTTTTCAAGAGACATCGGATCGATAGGGGTGATCTGCCGCACTTTCGAGAATTACACCAGATGCTCTGGCCAATGTATCAACGCGAACAAAAGTGTCATCTACACCCACCACAAAGCTGACCGGATTCACTCGTCCAACCTCATCGACATAACATCCTTCACTACTGCATATCCACCTTTCACCTACCTGGGATGCCCGCTGGTTTACGGCAAATCCAACTCCGAAATCTTTGAGGGATTGGTGAAGAAAGTCAAAAAATCGAAGGTTGGCACAATGCTACCCTCTCCCCGGGAGGCAAGCTTATCCTTATCAAACATGTCCTAGCCTCTATCCCCATATACACTCGCGTTGTGAGCTCCCCCCCACAAGAAAGTCCTTTTTCAGATAGAGTCCCTCTTCGCCAACTTATTTTGGGGTCGCAGCGACGGTAAGGACAAATATCACTGGGCTAGTTGGGATATTATGACCAAACCCGCTGAAGCTGGTGGCCTTGGCTTTTCTAAACTTGCTCACATCGTTGATGCTTGCTCCACGAAGCTGTGGTGGCAACTGCACTAAGATAACTCTATATGGATGAGGTTTATAAAGGCCAGATATTTTCTATTTCTCACCCCACGACTGCACTCGCCAACAACCGATCCTCCGCTTCCTGGCACAGGATCCTGCATGGCCACCTCCTTGCGGAACCTTTCATCATCGAGATCGCCGATAACCTTCACTGGTCCCTCAGGACCGATGGCTCCTTCACGATAGCATCCGCCAAACTGATGGCGAGAAACATCGAACCGCCCGCCCCGCTGATCGCTCCATTCTGGCACTCCTGTCTCCCCATCAAATGGTCGATACTTATCTGGAGAGCATATAGACGGAAGTTACTAACCAATGACTCCCTCACCTCCATCGGCTACAGCTTAGCATCCAAGTGCTACTGCTGTATCTCTCACCAATCAGAAACTACAGAACACATCCTCTTCCATGGCAACTCCTCTCACCAATTTTGGTCTAGCCTCTCTCAGCGATGCGGCATGCCCACCCAAACTGGGAGCTTCAACGATCTTCTTGCCAGCTGGGGCTCCTCTCACGGGAAGCAGATCGTCGCAGCCGCCGGCATCTGGGTGCTTTGGAAGAATAGAAACAAATTTAGATACGAAGGTCATCAGTACAACCTACAGTAGCTTCTCAGGGAAGTCCTCCGTCAGTGTCTCTGCATCCGCAGTAGATGCTCACATCCTCCTGCAGGTTTCTGGCAGGCGTTGTTATAGGATGTCAGTCCCCTTTTTTCTTATTTTGCTTCGTCTTTTTGGGCTCCAGCTTTTGGGCGCTTTCCGCACTTGGCGCGCTTACTTGTATAGGCTTCGGCATTTTGCACATGATACATCAAGAAAGCCCTTTTTGTTCAATATATATATATATATATATATATATATATATATATATATATATATATATATAAACAAAATATATATATATATATTTAAAAAAAATATATATATATATATATATATATATATATATATATAAAAATATATACATATATATATATATTTATATATGTGTGTGTGTGTGTGTGTGTGTGTGTGTGTGTGTGTGTGTGTGTGTGTGTGTGTGTGTGTGTGTGTGTGTGTGTGTGTGTGTATGTGTGTGTATAAGATACACTAACACAGACGTCTTTGGAAGCACTATATGCCTACATGGGATGGGGCTTGGTTCGGGTCCAGTCCCGACCGGTTTGGTACAATCGGGTTTCCTAAAAGTTAATAATATTAATAAATATCTAATTAAATTATTTATAGGAATTAAGTCGCAACTTGGCCTAGTTTTTCTAGTTGAAACACACTTATGGCTCGACCTTCCCTACCTTGGCTAAAATACTAGTCAAGGCGCGCCACTACATTATTCGTGCCATGATTTCTAGTCACCTTGTACTCCAAATCTCTCCTATGACTAAGGCCATCTATCGTAATAACTATTTAATTAAATATTTATGAAATCCCAAAAATTTACCATTTAATTCAAATAAATAAAAAAATATTTCCAAAATTTTGGGAAGAGGGGTTACACCTTTATGATGTTATGAACTATTTTTACTGTTATGTACTTGCTCCAATCCTGACTGGGATAAACTCATTTTTAGGCTATGAGTTAGAGACCTGTTGCCCTACTTATTATGAGCGGACTGAGGACACTACTCCAAAACTGAGTTAGGGGATCAGGCTATTGTTGAGGCTGTGTTGCAGGCTGAGGATGCTCAGCTTATTTAGCTTTTAGATTATATCATTTGGGTCCGAATTTGTCTCCGAAAATTCTTACTTGGGTTGTATTACTATATCTGGTCACATAGTATTTTTTTCTCTAGTTTTGCTAGCTTGTGTTGGACTCTGGATTATGTTTCATATTTATCATTGAACTCTCTACCTTAGTTTTTAATGTGATTAACTTTTAGTATTCCATATTGCTCCTATCTCGGAATATCTTAATTGTGAGATTGTCATACATCTTGTGTGAATGAGTTTAGACAGCGTTCTACCGCCAATGCTGCAGCGTAGGCTGGATGTACCCACGACTCATACCCGATTTTTGGGTGCGGGTCGTAACAAAAATGTGTTGCATTTCCTTCAACGGTACTGAAGATCCTTCTTTGGCGATCGATTGGTTGGAGGAGTTGGAAGACCATTTCAAACTTCTGGGTACAGAAGAGTCTAATGAAGTCGCATGCACTCAACTTCAATACTCTGCTTAAACGTGCATGACTGGTGGGCCATACAGAACCAAATAATCTATCGTGACAACAATGCAGCGGTGCTCTCTTAGGCCACATTCCGAAAGGTGTTCAAAGTCGAGTACCTTCCTGCAGCCGTTCAACAGGAGAAGAAGAATGAATTCATGTTGTTGAGGTAAGGAAACATGACGGTGTGGCAGTACGCAACAGAATTCAACAAATTAGCCAAATTTGTTGGTGCATTCGTGTCGACTACGGAGAGTCATGCTCGACGGTTCGAAGAGGGTCTACGACCCTCTATCTCTGCCCATGCTAGCATTCTAGAGTACAAGACGATGGGTGAGTCTCTCAATCACGCTCTCCACTTTGAACGCCAGTACCCACCAACTGATGTCGATAGTGTGCATACCTTCCATCACAAATGTCCTAGCCATGTAGGATGTAACAACGCTACAAAGTGTCCAAACAATGGCAACCAGGGCAGATACCAAGGCGAAATCCAGGACATCGCTGAACCAAATGTAAAAACATTGGACATCAAGCATTCGAATACCAAGTTGTTGACGGCGGGTGCTGGTATTGTGGTACACATGCGTATAAACTGCCCAGCTAGAAGATCGAACCCAAATATGCTCCAAAGTAGAACCGTCTAGAGAATCGTAGTCGAATACCCCAAATTCCTCAGTCCACACAACAAATGGCCGAGATCGTCGTCCCAATGTCCAGGGATGCATCTACACCATGACTCGCGATGAGGTGTTCGTCACAGGTATAATACTTTTCAATAATAACCATGCTTATGTACTTTTTTATTTTGGCACGACACATAGTTTTATATCGATAGACTTCGCCACGGAACACAAATTTCCTATGATGCCGCTAGGCCTAAACCTTAGTGTTAGCACACTGTCGAGCATGCAACTGACTGCACAGTTCGGCTGTAGAAATAAAATTATTTGTACAGAGGTAGAAAACTATCTCTAGATGTGATAGTTATAGATCTCAAGTACTAGGACATCATTCTGGAAATGGATTGGCTCAGCACTTGCTCGACCACCATTGACTATACAAGATAGAAGGTTACCTTCTACCTACCTGGAGAGATCGAATTCTGCTACTCGTCTGGTCGAGCGTCGACAGCCTGTATGGTGATCTCGATTATTTTTGCTCGGAAGATGTTGTATTCCGACTGTGAAGGATACTTTGTGTTTGTTCGAGACATACGACAGGATGGTGCAAATGCATATCAAACTGACGTTATGGCAGAATTCTTCGACTTGTTCCTGGATGAGCTACCCGGTATACCACCCGGTCGAGAATTGAATTCACTATCAATATATTTTTTGACACCCGGTTAATTTCAAAAGCCCCGTAGAGAATGGCCCCTACAGAACTAAAGGTCCAGTTACAAAAAATGCTTGACAAGGGATTAATTCAGCCTAGTGTCTCGCTGTGTGGTGCACTGTGTTGTTCGTAAAGAAAAATGATGTGTCGATGTGCTTATGCAACGACTATCGAGAACTGAATGAGGCCACCATCTGGAATAAATACCCACTTTCCTGCATGGACGACCTGTTCGATCAGTTACAAGGTGCCTCCGTGTTTTGAAGATTGATCTTTGCTTGGCTTACCATCAGCTCAAGATCAAGCCTTACGACGTATTGAAGTCAGCCTTCCACACTCGTTATGGCCACTATGAATTTTTGGTAATATTGTTCGGCCTGCCGAACGTCCCTGCTGTTTTTATGGATCTAATAAATCGGGTGTTTCAGTCATTCCTTAACAAGTTTGTAGTAGTCTCCATCGACAACATTATCGTCGACTCGAAGGACATGGCACAATACACGGAGCATCTACAGACTGTACTCTAGACCATTCGAGACAGCCAGTTGTATACAGAGCTAAGCAAATGTAAATTTTGGCTGATCAGTGTATCATTTCTTGGGAATATCATATCCATAGAAGGCATTTCAGTCGACCCGAATAAAGTCGAAGCCGTTGTTGATTGGAAACGACCAGAGTCAGCTAGTAAGATTTCAAGCTTCATCGGCTTGGCGGGATACTATAGACACTTCGTGAAAGACTTTGCAAAGATCGCATCGCCTTTTATTTGCCTCACAAAAAAGGGAGTCACATTCGAACAGTCATACGACTGTGAAACTTGTTTCTAGGAGATAAAACAACAACTCGTTTCGACCCCGATACTCCCACTTCCGAAAGGGACTGAAATATTTCAAATTTTCAGCAATGCTTTAGGCCATGGCTTGGATGTATGCTCATGTCGTTGGATAAAGTGATCTCCTTCACCTCAAGACAGTTGAAGTCGTACGAGAAGAACTATCCCACACATGACTTGGAGTTACCGGCGATTGTGTTTGCATTAAAACTGTAGTGACACTACATTTATGGTATGGTGTACATAATTTGTACAGATCACAACAGCCTCAAGTATCTCTTCACTCAAACGAAGATGAACTTGCGGCAGAGGCGATAGCTGGAGCTGATCAAAGACTATGGGTTGACGATCGACTATATGCCGGATAATAAAAAAGTTGTGGAAGATGCACTGAACCAGAAGTACTTGGCTTCGCTATCCATCAACGGCAAGCTACTACGCGATCTAGAATAAATAGGCATTGAACTCCGGGTTATATTTGTGGGTGTGTAGCTGGCTCAATTGCAAGTAGAGCTAAGTTTGTTAGAAAAGATTAAGACTGCCCAGAAGGGTGACCTCTACCTGAAGAAAATGTGAAGCTGATCTCAACAGGTAAAGTGATCGACTTTACATAAGATGAGACCGGAGTGTTGCGGGTGAAAGATCGGCTATACGTTACGGATGACTCAGAGCTTCGAAAGGAGATATTGTTGGAGGCACACTACACGAAATATTCTTTGTATCCATGTTGCACCAAGATGTACAAGGACCTCCACACAACATTCTTGTGGCACATGATGAAAAGAGATGTGGTACTCTTCGTGTCTTGAAGTATGACCTGTCAGCAAGTGAAAGCTGAGTACTAGAGAACGGGCATGGAGATGTAGAACCTTGCTATTCCGGAGTAGAAGTGGAAGCACATCAGCATAGAATTTATTATTTTTTTCGAAGATGTCACGGGGAACGATACCATGTAGGTCATTAACTATCGACTAACCAAGTCAGTATATTTTATTGCCATCAAAGTTACTTCGAGCATTGACCGCCTGGCTCAAATTTATCTTGACGAGATAGTGCGACTGCACAGATTTCCTGTATCTATTATTTCAGATCGACATGGGCAGTTCTTGTCATACTTTTAGGGTAGCCTCCAACCGACCATGGAACTAAGTTGAAGTTTAGCACATCTTATCATCCTTAAATCGACAGCCAGACAGAGTGAGTAAATCAAATTCTCGAAGATATGCTATGACTCTACTCATTAGTCTTGAAGTCAAGATGGGACGTTCATCTACCACTAGCGAAATTTGCATACAACAATAACTACCAGTCCAGCATTCAGATGGCGTCATACGAAGATTTGTACAGACGAAAGTGTATATCACCATTTGCTGGGATAAGGTTGGGAAGCGACAGATTCTTGGCCCGGAACTAGTAGAGCAGACCATATAGAAGGTTAGGCTGATACGGGAGAGACTGAAGGTGGCATAGAGTCAACAAAAAAGCTACACCAACATTCATCGACGACCCCTTGAGTTCCTGGAAGGCGATCATGTGTTTTTAAAGGTAATGCCCATACGAGGGTCACCAGCTTCGGAGAAAAAGGTAAGTTGAGTCCGAGATTTGTTTATCCTTTTGAGGTACATAAGCGAGTCGCCCAGTAGCTTATCAAATTATATTACCGCCAGTACTGTTAAATGTGCAGGATGTCTTTCACGTCTCATAACTATGAAAGTACATGCACGATTCAAGCCATATGGTAGATTTTGGTTAACTAATCTGAAGGCAGACTTGTCGTATATGAAAGAACATGTGCATATCTTGAGCGTAAGGATAAATTGCTTCTATGATCCCTCTCGTTTGTATACTCTGTAGGAACCACGCGGTCGAGGAGTTAACTAGGGAACTTGAATCTGAGATGAAGGAAAAGTTTCCTTCATTATTTCTTAGTGGTAGGTTCTATTCTTAAGTTTTATGGACAAAACTTTTTCTTAGTTGGTTATAATATAGTGTCCAGTCCCAACATCGTGCCTCATTCTTCATTGTGATACTAGAAGCGTGATTAAGGAACATTGTCGCTATTGATTGGTCATTACCGACTAAATCAAGATCCTTTTCTCATTATGGATCGGCTTCTTCGAAATCAAGTCCGATATTCAGCGGGCTGCATTTCGAGAAAAGACTATGTGACTGAGTCGGGAGAGACCTCTGGCTGCTCTATTTTTTATACCGTACTTGCTTTTTTAACATTGATTTTATGAATAAGTTTTTGTGAATATTTTTGATGGATTTTATTGCTGCTTTTTTGAACTTCGTATTTTAAATCAAACTCAAAATAGAAGAGTAGAGTGCTGATTCGTTGCTTATGCAATTTCAGGTAATCATGTAGGCACCATCTACCATAACTAATATTTTCCTTCTCGCCTCAAACAATCAAGGTGAGTGGTTGGACCCTTATCCCCTTTGACCCTCTTGTTCTCCAATCAATCGATAGAATGTTAGTTGAAGATGTAAGGATACAAATGCTTATTTCAAATAAACTGTTGCACGGTTTCTCACTTATACTTACTATAGAGCTGTTATGCCATGAAACTACTATATACTTGTTATGTTATTCATGATATAGAACTGTGTTAAGCAAAAAAGATTGACTTATTGAATAAATATTGCCACGACAAGGTAAAACACGATGAAAATGGTTAAGTTTCTTAATATAGACCATGCTTGAGTAACTAGTTTAGTATAGCATGGTTATGGACAACTTGTGCACAAAGTTTCGCTACCTCGAACGGTAACCCGAGGCCACGAAATCGTTTCATTCTAGGAGGAAAGCAAGTTAGCTGTGCTGAATACTAGCATAGGTTATTCGAGAACTTTCAGCGGGCTCACAATCGTGCTGAAAAGATCGCCGTCTAAACCAAGCTATATATCCATGATGGCTTGAATTGTAGTAACCCTCACCTACAAATTGTTTTATCTATTTATATAATCTTCCAGAGAAGAACATGGTAAGTTTTATGTTGCAACGGCCTGCTCCGTCGTAAGTAAGTTCTGGCATAATTTACATTATTTATGCATTATCAACTGCTCATATGTAATTGACTAGAATGGCTTAAAAGATCACTAAATATGTTGCATGTTTCACATAACTTCTTGAACCAAATATGTCACGACCCGCACCCACTGTTAGGGTACGAGAACGTAACGACGCCCAGCCTACGCCGCAGTGTCGGCGGTAGAACGCTGTTCTAGGTCACAACATCTAACATATAGTGCTAAGCAGTTTATACTCCCCGAATGGGGGTGACATAGCAGATACAGTCTCAATCACATCTAAGGTAGAGCATGATAAAGATAGATAAAACATAAAATCCAAAAGAGATACAGGAGATAGAAGTCTAAGTGTCTAAGATACATAACCCAGAAATACATCTCAGAACTCAAATATAGTAATCCACAAATCAAATACAACTCCAGACAAAGGAAATAACAATCTAAACAACCTCTACTGTGTCTCCTCTAGGCTAGCAGGCAATCCCAGGCTATCTGTAAAATTTATCAACAGGTCCAGTCAGGACAGGAGCGAGCACAATACATCTCATGCAGTTCATATCATGTCAGGAAATATAAAGCAGGCAATAGAATAAGATACATGAAACGCTGTAAGAAGATGTACATGAAAATAGGAGAGATATTTGATAACTGGAAATATATATACATGATAAGTAAGAACTGTAAGTGACCAGTGATTTAGAGTACGAGATGACATGTAATTGGCTTAGGTTGTACATGATGAACTTGAAAAGTAACATAGTGTACATGATGGGTAAATCACATGACCATTTATACTCACCCCTACCCACAATCAATACACAAGGATCTATTCAAGTTACGTTACGGACATAATGTTTTGGTTATACAAGAAACACATGAGGAAACATGAGCGTACATGAAAGAACATGAGAGTACATGAACGTACATGTAAGAACATGAGAGAACATGAGTGTACATGAATAACGCAGAAGCAAGGAATATATGATGTACATGAAATACATGTCATAAAGTATCCGATGCGCCCGCTAAGGGGGTAACATCCCAAGAAGAGATTCGTATAGTACCAATCCGTGATGATAACGTGACAGCATCAAGTAAAAGTAATCTAGAGCGAGAATATAATTCGTGACAAGTATAAAACGATCAGAGAATGTACTCGCCTGATAACCTGAACAGCTGATAAGTATAGGGGGTCCAACTAAAGCTACAGAGTCCTATTAAAGCAACACAGGTTACAAGGTGTTCAAATTGTAATAAATGAATCTCTATAATCAATCTACATTATTCTAGGTTCTTCTAAGTCAAAACAACTCTAGGTCGACTCCGGTCAATAATCTAGTCAAACTAGGTCAAGTATTGACTTACAGTTGACTTTGGGTCAACTGGTCAACTCAGGTCAATCAGGGTCAATTCTAGTCTAATATAAAGTGTACTTCGTTATTTGTACGTCGAAACTTACGACACGCAAATCGAGATAAGGAGATTATCGGTAAGGTTGATAATCTTATTATAGTGATCCACGTGTCCAACTTGTCAATTTCAGCGATGTGAGATCACTGGAATTGACTAAGCTTAGTTTCGTTGTATTAATCCCAAAATACGAACATTATAAGAATTAATTATTAATTAATTATAAAAAGGTTAAACTGAGAGAAATTATCAACAAATATTGTCGGACGATAAAATAAACATCGCCAACGTGTCCAGAATGGTCAAATTAGCTAGGATAGCCTATCCAACAGTCCAATTTGGACACAAAGGTAAAAAGGTAATTTTGGGTCAAAACGGTGTCCGTGTCGGAGCCGTTTTGCACCGAAAAACGTGCAAGAAAACAAGTATATAAAATATAACAAATTATATGTCCACGAAACCAGAATGACGATACGAACCCAACGGTATCTCCAGAATTGGATTCCGTTGACCCGATCTCAATTTGGTCCGTTGACCAGAACTTAGAATTTCGGTTTGCACGGAAATGCGTGCCGGAGCCAAAGTTCTCAAAACTTAGCAAACTACATGTCAACGAGTCCAGAATGACGATACGAACTCAACGGTATATCCGGAATTGGATTCCGATGAGCCGATCTCAAAATGACCCGTTGACCCGGATGTTGGTATCCGACTTGGACCGAAATGCGTGCCGGGTCCAATGTCCACCAAAACCTAGCAAATTATATGTCAACGAGTCCAGAATGACGATACGAACTCAACGGTATATCCAGAATTGGATTCCGATGTGCCGGCGTCAAAAAGTCCCGTTGACCCAGAATGTGGGACCCACTTTGCACCGAAAAACGTGCCAGGGCCCACGTTCTCCAAATCTAACAAATTTTATATGAAAACATGCCAGAACGACGCCACGAGTCTAATGGTGGTGTCAGAAATGAAATCTGGAGTCCCGTGTTCAAAAATGGAATTCTACAAGTTGGAAATTATGAATTCGGACGGCCAACTTTGGCGTCGAATTCAACCAATCAAACAAGCTCATAATGAAACGAAACTGGAGGGGTAGTAAGAGGGTTATACCAGCTTCGCATCGGAACTGGTAGCACGCCAAAGGGAGCTGCAATGGAGGAGATACAAGCTGACGAAGTTGGCCCCGCAAAACTGTCCAAATTTAATATAATTTAAATGGTCAACTTGGTGGCCGGTTTTGATGTATCCAACGATAAAATTAACGGACGAAAATTGACAGGGATGAAGGTGGATATACCGAGATTGTGACGGAGCGAAGAGATCGCCGATCCAACGGTCGGATTTCCAGAAAAACATGCACGAGGTCGCTGCGACGGGGCGACATTTCAGCTTTATTTCCGAGCTCGTCACTACGGGACGTCGTTCAAAACGCACAAATCGCCTCGACGGCGCGTCCCGGAGGACGGTGGCCATCATGGGAGGAGAGCCTAGGGTGGGGCACACCCACGGCGAGCCACGGCGGCCCACACGGCGGTGCTGCGGCCCATGCGGCGGCGCGGCGGTGCACGACGGCGGCCCGAGCGCGCTCGCGTGTGCGCGCCTACATGCATGCGTGCATGAAGCTGCTGCTGCAGCTGCTGTGAACGGGGACCCGGCCAGCCATGGCGAGGTGCGATGGATGGCGGCGGTGCACGGCCATGCGCGCGGTGGAGGAGGGCGTGGTCGACTGGGCTAAGGTGGTGCGGGTGGTGATGGGCGGATGGATGATGGCGGTTGTGTGAAGGAGAAGGAGGAGGAGGAGAGGAGATGGAGGAGGAGAGGTGGAGGCCAGGGGGTATTGGCCGACGGCCAAGCCAGGGGGGCGGCGGCGAGGCTGGCCGGCCATGGAGTGAGGTGGTCGGGTTTGAGAAGGGTTCGGGGTGTTGAAGGAGCTGCTGTTGTGGAGTTGGTGTTGTGTGGAGTTGTTGTAGGAAAATAAATTATTTAGAGAGAGAGAGAGGATAAGATAATAATATTAAATGAGGGGGAGAGATAGAAGAGCCTTCACTAGGAGTTAGGGCCGGCCAACCAAACAAATGTTGGCTGTGAGTGAATGGAGGGAAATGGATGGTGAGGATTAAAATGAGGGAAATAAAATGGCTAGGATTTAATTAGAGGAAAATTGGTTAATCCTATAGAGATTTAATTCAACGGAAAATTCCAAAAAATATAGAAAAATATGTAAAATGAGTACTTGATATTTTTGGGCAAGAAATATGAGGACGTCATGAGAGAGGAAAAATGAAGCTGGGGTTGGGTTCAGTAGAGCCGGATTGGATCCAAAACCGGACATTATGCAATAATTGAATTAAAAAATAGACGTTGATGATCATGGGCGAATAAGTAGCACATGGGGATTCCAATAAATGGGACACAAGTGGCAGGCGGGTAGTAGGCTCAAAGTGGGCCATGTCCATAATTGGGGCTGACAGGTTTTGGTCGACTGGGTTGGAAGATAAATGTGACACCGTGGGGTAAAATAAATTTGGGTCACGTGTCGGGAAAGTTGTGCAAAGCAATGGAGCACAAAATGACGTGTCTGAGTGGGACACGAAGGTCATGGGTGACGAGCGTCTCGAGTAGATCATCAATGAGAAGTTGGTTTCAAGAAACTGACTGGTCTTGCGCTCCCAAATTAAAAGTCACGGTAACGTGCTAATAATGATCAAGGAAAAGAGTGGAAAATTAATTAATAATCAAACGGTCTAATTCGACCCGAAGTTCTGCGAAGCAAAAAGAGCACAAGGAAACAAGTTTGGATGTGACACTATATACTATCATGAAGGTAATCATGTCCACTCCAAAACTTGTGAAGAAGATTTCCAGAGTTGAACATCCCTGACACTCCAAATATCAAAGGCATAAAAAAGTACACTTACAGATAAATAAATAGAATAAATATTTATCAAAACCAATCAATCAGAAAAATAAAATAAAATAAAATAAAAATCAACCCGAAATTCAGGGTGCTCACATCCTACCCACCTTATAAAAATTTCGTCCTCGAAATTAAAATGTCCATACTCCCTCTAGGTCAAACCCCCACAATCAAAGTCCCAGATTAAAACAAATCATGTGATCAAAAGGACGACATACAGGGTCATGGCATACGGTGGTAGTGAAAATCTCATCTAGGTATACTAGTCATACTAATACCAAAACGGTCATAGGGTATCAAAACACACAAGCAATCTAGGGTGCTAAACTAGACAAGTTACAGAAACAACAAACCATCAATACTGTAAGGCAGTCTACCATCCTATATGAAAACTGGTACTTATCAAAATAAAATAAAGGCAACTACCAATTATCTATAAAGGGTACATAAAAATCAAATTCAAAAAAAAAATAAGGAATTGAAAATCACTTGCATTGAAATCCAATCACAATATATATAGAGAGCGTTAGAGGGGAAAAACTAGCATTATGTGTATGGGGACATGTTCATATGGTTAGATAGTAGGCGTGTGTGTACGTGAATATACATGAAAGTACATAGGAGGATTTGGGTTTCAAACAATAACTATCAAGTTACACTAGTTATGGCATATTGGTTAAATAATCTGTAAAACGCAACCTATTTAATCATAACATGCATGGCTAACCATATATATATATATAAAAAGGTAGAGACTTAGTTATGTATCTATATACGTTATAACATGTATGCATAAACTCTATATATATATCTATACAGGTACATAATCATAACATAGAGGGGAAGGGTTAGGTTACATGACAGTGTATACTATGTTAGAGTGTGTGTGTGTCCTTGTACAGGGTTATAGCTTAGTATTGAAGGTTAAACCCAGTTTTAGTTCAGCATTTATATGCAAAGTCTGAAAATAAGCTAACATTTAAAGCAGTAAAATATTAACATAAGGCAGTCTCAGATTAAAACAATTTCAACACAAAACTCAACCAAAATTTTTGAATTGAAACCCTACGTATAGCATACATATGCAGTGATGTAAACATAACTAATAACATGAAATCTGTATTTGAATTAGGAATTTAAACTAGAAAAGCAGAAAACCAGAAATATTGGGGTTTTGAAAATTTAAACATTAACGACATATTAATAGGTATTCAGATAGGTAGAAATCAAAGGGTAGCATGCATACGTGTCAGGCAAGTGTCCACTATATATATATACTCATATATTCTCATGTCCCAAAAATTTAATTCTACGTTAAGACTAACATTTAGATTCCTACCAAAATTGCAAGCAGGTGATTGACGAAATCAAGACAGTTTTATTATCATTATTATTATTTTAATACTAGAATAATAGCAAGGAGGAAATAACAATAAAATCTGTTTTGCTTATCTGTTTAAGGAAGGATCCATTTTGAAATCCAGAGTTAAAATATCAAACCCAAGATAAAGTCTAACAAAATCATCGATTCATTGTATTAAGAAGAAATTCATGGTAAGAAGTTTCACAAGGTTTATAAAAACAGCTAAACCTACTCCTAAGTTAAATAATTAGAAACTAAACAAAACAAACCAATTAATAATTCTTTTTTTTTGAAGGACTGCAACAAAAGTAAAAAAAAAATATGCTCGAAAATATTTAAGGTACAATCTGATAATCATATGCGTCTATCCAAAATTATGGTACTCTAAATCCTCGTCATACTAGTGAGCAAGGCTACGATAATCACAAAGCCCTTGACTTATGCACATACCTCTAGAATCATGGTATTTAACATTTTTGCGGTGCCGCTAGCTTGACTGCGAAAACCTTAAATTCCCACACCCGAGAAATATATCCAAAGTCAGACTATATGTCCTCACCATGCTGGCTAATGTGACTATAGAAGACTATATTTTCATAATTTAGATGACCTAGCCCATATAATTTTATCTTGTCAAAAATTAAACTAAATCAACAATGAATGCCCATAAATCAAATCAAATTTATCAACGAACTTCAAAATTCAAAATGAACAAAAATCCATCAAAATACAAACTCGGATGCGATAGCTATCATCAAGATTCAAAATTCGACAATCATCCATTAAAATCAATGAATACAAACTCAAATTCAACCATAATCCATCAAAATCAAATTTAACAACAAAAAGTAAAAATAAATCAATTCAAGGGAAAAAAAGAGTTTTCAAATCGAAGTTAAAATAAGATTCTCAAGGGTCGTCCCGGGAATCTCTCAAGGGTTCCTAACTGTGATTGAGTACCTTCAAAATATATCCTATTCCTACTGCAGGCTGTAGTGGTACTCAAGTTCGAATACCACTACATAAACTCGACCTGCATGGGCCACCACTAAAAACGTGTCACGACCCGCACCCACTGTTAGGGTACGAGAACGTAACGACGCTCAGCCTACGCCGCAGTGTCGACGGTAGAACGCTGTCCTAGGTCACAACATCTAACATATAGTGCTAAGCAGTTTATACTCCCCAAATGGGGGTGACATAGCAGATACAGTCTCAATCACATCTAAGGTAGAGCATGATAAAGATAGATAAAACATGAAATCCAAAAGAGATACAGGAGATAGAAGTCTAAGTGTCTAAGATACATAACCCAAAAATACATCTCAGAACTCAAATACAGTAATCCACAAATCAAATACAACTCCAGACAAAGGAAATAACAATCTAAACAACCTCTACTGTGTCTCCTCTAGGCTAGCAGGCAATCCCAGGCTATCTGTAAAATTTATCAATAGGTCCAGTCAGGACAGGAGCGAGCACAATACATCTCATGCAGTTTATATCATGTCAAGAAATATAAAGCAGGCAATAGAATAAGATACATGAAACGCTGTAAGAAGATGTACATAAAAACAGGAGAGATATTTGATAACTGAAAATATATATACATGATAAGTAAGAACTGTAAGTGACTAGTGATTTAGAGTACGAGATGGCATGCAATTGGCTTAGGTTGTACATGATAAACATGAAAAGTAACAGAGTGTACATGATGGGTAAATCATATGACCATTTATACTCACCCCTACCCACAATCAATACACAAGGATCTATTCAAGTTACGTTACGGACTTAATATTTTGGTTATACAAGAAACACATGAGGAAACATGAGCGTACATAAAAGAACATGAGAGTACATGAACGTACATGTAAGAACATGAGAGAACATGAGTGTACATGAATAACGCAGAAGCAAGAAATACATGATGTACATGAAACACATGTCATAAAGTATCCGATGCGCCCGCTAAGGGGGTAACATCCCAAGAAGAGATCCGTATAGTACCAATCCGTGATGATAACGTGACAGCATCAAGTAAAAGTAATCTAGAGCGAGAATATAATTCGTGACAAGTATGAAACGATCAGAGAATGTACTCGCCTGATAATCTGAACAGCTGATAAGTATAGGGGGTCCAACTGAAGCCACAGAGTCCTATTAAAGCAACACAGGTTACAAGGTGTTCAAATTGTAATAAATGAATCTCTATAATCAATCTACATTATTCTAGGTTCTTCTAAGTCAAAACAACTCTAGGTCGACTCCGGTCAATAATCTAGTCAAACTAGGTCAAGTGTTGACTTACAGTTGACTTTGGATCAACTGGTCAACTCAGGTCAATCAGGGTCAATTCTAGTCTAATATAAAGTGTACTTCGTTATTTGTACGTCGAAACTTACGACACGTAAATCGAGATAAGGAGATTATCGGAAAGGTTGATAATCTTATTATAGTGATCCACGTGTCTAACTTGTCAATTTTAGTGATGTGAGATCACTGGAATTGACTGAGCTCAGTTTCGTTGTATTAATCCCGAAATACGAACATTATAAGAATTAATTATTAATTAATTATAAAAAGGTTAAACTCAGAGAAATTATCAACAAACATTGTCGGACGATAAAATAAACATCGCCACCATGTCCAGAATGGTCAAATTAGCTAGGATAGCCTACCCAATGGTCCAATTTGGACACAAAGGTAAAAAGGTAATTTCGGGTCAAAACGGTGTCCGTGTCGGAGCCGTTTTGCACCGAAAAACGTGCAAGAAAACAATTATATAAAATATAATAAATTATATGTCCACGAAACCAGAATGACGATACGAACCCAACGGTATCTCCAGAATTGGATTCCGTTGACCCGATCTCAATTTGGTCCGTTGACTAGAACTTAGAATTCCGGTTTGTACGGAAATGCGTGCCGGAGCCAAAGTTTTCAAAACTTAGCAAACTACATGTCAACGAGTTCAGAATGACGTTACAAACTCAACGGTATATCCGAAATTGGATTCCGATGAGCCGATCTCAAAATGACCCGTTGACCCGGATATTGGTATCCGACTTGCACCGAAATGCGTGCCGGGTCCAATGTCCACCAAAACCTAGCAAATTATTTGTCAACGAGTCCAGAATGACGATACGAACTCAACGGTATATCCGAAATTGGATTCCGATGAGCCGACATCAAAAAGTCCCGTTGACCCATAATGTGGGACCCACTTTGCACCGAAAAACGTGTCAGGGCCCACGTTCTCCAAATCTAAAAAATTTTATATGAAAATATGCCAGAACGACGCCACGAGTCTAATGGTGGTGTCAGAAATGAAATCTGCAGTCCGGTGTTCAAAAATAAAATTCTACAAGTTGGAAATTACGAATTCGGACGGCCAACTTTGGCGTCGAATTCAACCAATCAAACAAGCTCACAATGAAATGAAACTGGAGGGGTAGTAAGAGGGTGATACCAGCTTCGCACCGGAACTGGTAGCACTCCAAACGGAGCTGCGGTGGACGAGATGCAAGCTGACGAAGTTGGCCCCGCGAAACTGTCCAAATTTAATACAATTTAAATGATCAACTTGGTGGCCGATTTTGATGTAACCAACAATAAAATTAACGGACGAAAATTGACAGGGATGAAGGTGGATATACCGAAATTGTGACGGAGTGAAGAGATCGCCGATCCAACGGTCGGATTTCCGGAAAAATGTGCGCGAAGTCGCTGGGACGGGGCGACATTTCAGCTTCGTTCCCGAGCTCGTCACGACGGGACGTCATTCAAAACGCACAAATCGCCTCAACGGCGCGTCCCGGAGGACGGTGGCCGTCATGGAAGGAGAGCCTAGGGTGGGGCGCACCCACGGCGATCCACGGCAGCCCACGCGGTGGCGCGGCGGCCCACGACGGCGGCCCGCGCACGAGTGCGTGTGCGCGCCTGCATGCGTGCGTGCATGAAGCTGCTGCTACAGCTGCTGTGAACGGGGACCCCGCCAGCCATGGCGAGGCGCGGTGAATGGCGACGGCGCATGGCCATACGCGCGATGGAGGAGGGCGTGGTCGACTGGGCTAAGGTGGTGCAGGTGGTGATGGGCGGATGGATGATGGCGGTTGTGTGAAGGAGAAGGAGGAGGAGGAGGGGAGATGGAGGAGAAGAGGTGGAGGCCAGGGGGTGTTGTCCGACGGCCAAGCCAGGGAGGGGCCGGCGGCGAGGCTGGCCGGCCATGAAGTGAGGTGGTCGGGTTTGAGAAGGGTTCGGGGTGTTGAAGGAGCTGCTGTTGTAGAGTTGGTGTTGTGTGGAGTTGTTGTAGGAAAGTGAATTATTTAGAGAGAGAGAGAGAGGATAAGATGATAATATTAAATGAGGGGGAGAGAGAGAAGAGCCTTCCCTAGGAGTTAGGGCCGGCCAACCAAACAAATGTTGGCTGTGAGTGAATGGAGGGAAATGGATGGTGAGGATTAAAATGAGGGAAATCAAATGGCTAGGATTTAATTAGAGGAAAATTGGTTAATCCTATAGAGATTTAATTCAACGGAAAATTCCAATAAATATAGAAAAATATGTAAAATGAGTACTTGATATTTTTGGGCAAGAAATATGAGGGCGTCATAAGAGAGGAAAAATGAAGCTGTGGTTGGGTTCAGTGGAGCCGGATTTGATCCAAAACTGGACATTATACAATAATTGAATTAAAAAATAGATGTTGATGATCATGGGAGAATAAGTAGCACATGGGAATTCCAATAAATGGGACACAAGTGGCAGGCAGGTAGTAGGCTCAAAGTGGGCCATGTCCATAATTGGGGCTGACAGGTTTTGGTCGACAGGGGACCCACAAATTAAGTTGGAAGATAAATGTGACACCATGGGGTAAAATAAAATCGGGTCACGTGTCGGGAAAGTTGTGCGAAGCAATGGAGCACAAAATGACGTGTCTGAGTGGAATACGAAGGTCATGGGTGACGAGCGTCTCCAGTAGATCATCAATGAGAAGTTGGTTTCAAGAAACTGACTGGTCTTGCGCTCCCAAATAAAAAGTCACGGTAACGTGCTAATAATGATCAAGGAAAAGAGTGGGAAAATTAATTAATAATCAAACGGTCTAATTCGACCCGAAGTTCGGCGAAGCAAAAAGAGCACAAGGAAACAAGTTTGGATGTGACACTATATACCATCATGAAGGTAATCCTGTCCACTCCAAAACTTGTGAAGAAGATTTCCAGAGTTGAACATCCCTGACACTCCAAATATCAAAGGCATGAAAAAGTACACTTACAGATAAATAAATAGAATAAATATTTATCAAAACCAATCAATCAAAAAAATAAAATGAAATGAAAAAAAAAATCAACCCAAAATTCAGGGTGGTCACAAAATAAGATCAACGTGGTATTTTAATTAGTCACTTATCATTACAAGACAATGTGCCGATCCTCACTCTTCATAGCTACTCTGAACCAGGAGGAGCATGTCAACTAACAAGGCAATGCTCGTTTGTTTTTTAAGACTCGCTTGTGTGCTGAAGGCTTGAATCAACTTATGAAGACTCTATATCAGTTTAGCGGGATATGGCTCAACTCTCCCCGATCCAAGGTGTTTTGTAATATTTTAGTTTTGTATGAGGGGATGTGAATGTATGGAACAACTATCTCCTCAGCGTTCGTATTGGATTCAAGTTTATAAGTTCGTGCGACAACTCTTGTACTTGAGTCATGTAATATGATGTTTATTATCAATGAAGCAAAATTTTTCTTCTATGCAATGCATTATTCAATTTACTCTGTGTACTCTGTTTGAGTTTGTTGTATTTCGGATAACCTTATGACAGTGACTTGTACGAGCGTAACTTAGGCTCATACGGCATCATGCCCGGGGGACGACTATCGATTCTACAGAATTGGGACGTGACAGCTCTTATATAGGAAACTTTACTTATTCTCTTGCTCGTAACAAAACTGTACTAACAAAATATATTATTGATGAACAACCTTTTACATTCGGTGAGAATAATTCATATTATGACTATGCAAGTATTAATCCTTGTTCTACTAAAGTTCCTAGATCTACTATTAGAGCAGAAGCTATTAAAAGTTTTTGAAAAAAAAATGCAGCTTTGAAATAAAGTTTTATAAATATTAGTAGAAATAAAAATTTACTTTGATATATGGATAAAAATAATTACCCTTTTATTTGTATCATGGTACATTATTTATATGCAAAATAGATTTTATAAATAAATTATTTATCTAAGACCGTTGGAATTTCCACATATTTACTTTGCAATCGATGGAGCTATAATGCAAGTTTCACGTGAATATGATATTCACAATAAAGTTTTTTTCAATTTCTTTTGATATTACAAGTAATAACAATTCTTGTATTAATATTTTAAGAACTCAATTTTTGTCTATACTAGAAGGACGACTTTTCATATAACATGTGCTTGTCATATTATTAATTTAGTTGCACAAGAGTGCCTACTATTTTTTTCAAGCAAATTTAAAAAATATTAGACCAAGTCTAACTAGTTTGAACATTTCTACAAGTAGACAACAAGAATTTAAAATGTTATGTGGACAATATTGTTTGACATTTAGAAAAGTTGTTAAGGATGTGCACCACATATATGAAATTCTACTTATTAAATGTTAAAATCTTGTATTAAATTTAGAGATGTTCTTAGACGTTATTGTAATGTTAATACAAGTTTTGATTTTCAAATAACTGAAAATGATTGGTTAGCTGCTAATTTAATTTATGAATTTTTATAATTGTTTTTACAAAGCTACATGTATTTTATCAAGAGTTTATTATCCAACTTCTTCTTTTATTTTAACTTAAATTATTAGCATGTCTCATTTATTTGAAAAAAACAGAAATGCTCCTGATTTTGATTACGTCATTTCTAAGATGGAAACAAAATTTTAAAAATATTGAAATAAAATACCTCTTTTACATTGTTTGAATGCGATTTTTGATCCAAAAATTAAACTAAATGGTATATTTATATTAATAGACGATTTACATGACAATATGAAAGTTGAGGTAAGTAACTTAAAAATATAAATTAAAGATTATTTAGATACTTTAGTTAGTTTATATGAAGAAAAAGTTGTATCGAACCGATCCGGTACAACCGCTCAAGGTAGTAGTATCTCTGGTCTAATGTCTAAGTTATCCCATGCTAAGGCAAATGAAGAGACAAAAATAATCCTCCGTACTAACTCAGGAATTGCCATTGTATTTAAATTCTTATGATGATGATGATTCTGGATCGTATTTTTCAATTTTAGAATGGTGGAAAAGAGACGAAAAAAAATAAATTTTACTTTCTTCTTTAGCATGTGATCTTCTAATGGTCCCGGTGTCTACGGTAGCATTGGAATCTTGTTTTATTGCATGTTCAATAATGCTAAGCAAGAAGAAAAGCATGATGCTGTTAGATATTTTAAAAGTCTGCATTTGCGTTCAAGATTGGGTTCGTGTAGAAAAACAGATTCAACACTTGAGAGATGAAGGTGCCGATATAATGAAGTAGACTTTCAGTTTATTACTATGAACGATCTTGTTGAAGGAGGAGGAGCTGAACAATAAAGTGGATAGAAGATCGAAATGGAAGACTTGAAAATGTTATATCAAAGAAAATGTAAATAAAAAATTTTAATTCCACTTTTTCAAGTTTATAAAAAAATATTATATCAAACTTTTTTTAATTTAATCGAATCAATAAAATATTACCTTCATTTTCTTATTTCTTTTCTTTAAATTCTTTATTACTTAAGGATTCATTATATAAATCGGGCCAACTAGGACTCGTTCCAGAACCGGTCCCGATCCAGTCTAATCAGATCCGACCCACCTCCAATCCTGGTCGGGTCCGGACTGGATTTGTCCTTCCAAGCTTCCGGTCCAGACCGGCCCATCCTGCCTCCTCTTCGGACTAAGTTTTGTATGACCCAGATCCGATCAAAACCGGTCAACTCTGAACCCGGCCGGTCTGATCAACACCTTGATGTGGTAAGTTGCAAAAAGGTATTGGTATGCTAAACTTGCAGATAAAAACGGTTGCGTAGCCCCTTGGTGTAAGGGTAATAAATTCTTGGGGCCCTTCCATTCATTATCAAGATCCCCCCAATCCTTGTTTATATCTGTCTTAATTTTTTATTTCAACGTCTATTTATTTCTTGGTTGTCTGTAGGGACATCAACATTTTGTTTATATATACTGTGTTCAGTTCCTACATCCCACTCCCATAACTCCAAGAAAAGGGTGAGAGTATCACCACAAACACCAATAAATCTCTCTCTCTCTCTCTCTCTCTCTCTCTCTCTCTGATTGTAGAAGAAAATATGGTTGCTCCTCTATCTTCATGGCCTTGGGATAACTTGGGTTCCTACAAGGCAAAGAACTCTCTCACGTCTTCTTACTGCCAAACTCATTTGACCCACCCTGAGAATCTAACTCTATTACAATCTCGCTTGCAGTATCTGCTCTATGGGCCTCTCATTGCCCAAGTCCTCTACTCTATAACTTACGGTACTACTGATCATAGCAGCTCAGGCTACTCCTCACTGTGCCTCCACCTCCTCATCATCTCAGCCCTCAGGGGCCTCACCCACCAGCTCTGGTTCACCTTCAGCAGTTTGCTCTTCCTTACCCGTCGTCGCAGAGTCCAGAAAGACGGCGTGGACTTCGAACAAATCGACAAGGAGTGGGACTGGTACATGCACGCACGCACTGGGTTTGAAATTTAATTTCATTTTCAAATTTTTGAGACAGCTTCGTTATGTGAGTTAGTTGTAGAAAAAGGAGAAGAAGTACGTAGAATAATGATTAATCTTGATATTGTTAACAAATAGTGAGTGGGTTGTGCAGGGACAACTTCCTCATCCTCCAAGCCTATGTTGGAGCCATGGCATTCTGCTTGTTCCCGTCTCTTCTCCATGGCCTACCCCTCTGGGACACGAGGGGCCTCGTCCTGGCCTTGGTGGTGCATGTGGGGGTGTCTGAGCCTCTGTTCTACTGGAGCCACAGACTAGCCCATAAAGGCCCTCTCTTTGACCACTACCATTCAGTCCATCACTCCTCTAAGGTCCTACAGTCCTTCACAGGTACGTACAAACACAACTCCATTTCAGGCATTCAGCAGTGAAAATTACTGAGCTCACTTAAATGCCATCAAAGGTGTCAGCTAACTTTAATTCCTTGTCTTCTTCTTCTTCTTCCTCTTCTTCTTCTTCTTTAGCTGGCTTTGCTACCCCTTTGGAGCACCTAGTCCTCTGTGGGGTTATAGCTGCACCCATCCTGGGGACCACCTTGTTGGGCTTTGGATCTCTAGGCTTGGTGTATGGATATGTCCTCCTCTTTGATTTCATGAGGTGCATGGGCCATAGCAATGTCGAGGTTTTCCCTTCTGGCCTGTTTGATGCCCTCCCATTCCTCCGATACGCCGTCTATACTCCCACGTAAGTGAAGTGTGTGTATATAAATATTTTCATTCAACGTATATAGATTTCAAAATTTAGAACAAGTAAATAAAGTATATTTAGTTGGTGCATCTAAAAAAAGTATATTTAGTTCGAGGAGAAAATCTTCCTATATTTTCAAAACATCCTCTGACTATTGTATACCAACCATTGGGGGTAAAGTACATTTAAACCCTCCTTAAATGTAAGAAAAATGCAATTAAAGGCTCAGTTTGAAATCTACATTTTTATTTTTGCTCAGTTTGCACCCCTGCCGTTAACAGACGTTAAAATACGTCTAAAAAGACAATTTTATCCCTCCTCCATTCTCCCCCCCCCCCCCCCCCCCCCTCCTTTCTCCTGTGGTGGGGGCGGGTAGGGGGCTGGCCGACGGAGGGATGAGGGGGGGAGGGGAGGAGGATGTGGACACACACAAAAAAGAAGAAGAAACGCTGCCTTTTCTTATTGGCGTAAGGCACCACAAATCGAGTACGCCTGAGAGATCCTGTGCTGAGGATCCCCGAGTACAAAAAGAATTCTGGAGAATGGGACGATGGAGATCGAGCGGCAGTTGCTCCTTTACTCTGTTGACACTCCGATTACAAAAGTGGGAAAAAACCTAAAAAAATCACTAACTCTCTGCTCACTGGCAAGAAGGGCAGCAATTTGGCTCTTGAAATATTCTTCGTTCTGTGTTTTGAAGAGATATGAGACCCCTTTTTATAGTCGTTTTCGTGCTGGAATGATGCGCCCATATGAGAAAAAATACTGATTTTCATGTGGGCGCATAGTCCTGCTTTGGGCGCATAGAGTGTAGACGCATGCAGACTGCGTGATTGTGGGTTGATCGTGGGGTTGACGTGGCCGCATGCTTCGGTGGACGACTGCTCGTGGAGACTGACGTCGTCGTATGCTTCGGTGCACGATTGATCATGGGTGTTGACCGAGTCCGGGGGGCTATCCTGACTTGGGTGCATAACCTGAAACATGGCTATGCGCCCCCTTCTGGAGGAGTCTAGAGTGGGCGTATAGGGGATGTATGCCATCAACATGGGCGCATAGCTTGCTCTGGTGACTTGGGCGCATGTGGGCTGTCCTGGCTTGGGCGCATATGTCTCCCTGGCTTGGGCGCATATTACTCCCGGGCTTAGGCGCATAGTTGTCAAGATTGCTGAAATTTTCATGCTTCTACAAGACCCCCTTCAAATTTTTCGATACTTGAGCGAATTCGAAATACTTTAAAAGAAGCATGGACCGTCTTCTCGTGATGCAGTGGGCGCATACCATAGCTCTCCCTTTAGGCGCATAGAGTTTGGCCAGACTATCAGAGAGATGCCTGTTGAGATCTTCCTCGAAAATCTGAACTGACAGATTCATCGGAGTGGAATTTAAAGAGGTCCATCATTCATGCGTTGTCCACGTCAGTAAGTGGTAGTCGCATAATGTGCAAGAGACTGGATCTTTATGTGAGCGCATAAGCCGTAGTAGGCGCATAGTATGCAATGGGCGCATAGGCGCATAGGAGTAGTGGGCGCATAGTATTTGGCCCATGCCTATAAATAAGACTTGAAGAGAGAGAAGATTCATTACACTTTTTTCCTTCAAAACTTTCAAAAGACTTTTCATCTCTTCTCTGCACGAACCATGTCTCCCAGGGTCGCCAAGAGATCTGCGAAGGGCAAGGGGGCTGCACCGAGTAGCTCTCCTCCTGCGACAGCGTCCTCGCTAGTCCAAGACCCGATCCTGGGTGAGGCTATGCCTCAAAACAAAGTCTTGAGCGTTAATTTGTGATGCTCAGACTTTTCCTCTGCCTGGGCACATGTGCCCAAGGCAACATATTTCTGTGAGCATTCATATGCGCCCACAGAAGCATGCGCCCACACTGTGGTGTGTTATGCGCCCACATGCTGCTGCATGTTATGCGCCCACATGCTGTTTGTATATTTATGCGCCCATATGCTGTTTGGGCGCATAGCCCTTTCGGCGCATAGGATTCCTCCAGCACTTAGTTTTTTCTGCAGATCCTGAGTCTGACTTTCTCTTCTGTCCTTGCAATTGACATATTTGTCCCAGAACTTGGTAAAATCCCTTTCGGCTTTGCTTGCCAAGTCCTCGGCACAAGCCTCATAACCAATATGGTCAGAAAGGTTCTGGCCAAGATCAGTCAAAACCAGCCTACGGAACGGACGATCGCCATTCTTGAACAGGACAAGACCTTCTTGAAGCAGATGATTAACGACGAGAAGCTCTTGCTCGGAGAGGCACGTCGTTTCAAGAAGCCGTACTTCCTGTTTGATAATAGTGTGGGGTTCGAAGATGGCGAGACGATACGCTTGAGAAGCCCACTGGTGGTCGGGCTGAACAATCAGAGGATATGGCTACCGTTGATGGAGCGTCAGTATCCTTTGTCTGCGTTAACTGTCTTAGCCGTGCAGTGACAGATGAAATGGGAGCTAACCCCTGAGCTCCCCAGGGTCATCTCCGGAAGAATACAGTTCGACTTGGGTGATCGGAAGAAGGACACTTTCAAGTGTGTCAAGGGCTCTATATCTTACTCCACGAGGGGGTTGCAACCTGGTGCCGTAATAAACGACATCCCGACTGACCTCCACCCTTATGCTGTCGACACGCTTTGTAATCTGATGATGTCATGGGACGTATCGTATCCCGTGGGGAAGATGCGAATGGAAGGCTGGAGGTATCCAGTTTCATTCTGGAGCAACCTTACTGACTGGGTGCTTTTCACGTATAAAGCCACCTTGAAGACTGTTGGCCTTTTTTATGCTATTAGGGCCACCCAATATAGCGTAAAGGTCAACTGGCTAATGTTTTTCTCCTTGGCAGAGTTATACAACCTTCACACTTGTACTTTCTTTACTCCAGGCGGGGAGATGGGATTGGCTCTCCACGAGATGCAGGAAGTGTCGAAGCTTCCTTGGGGCACAGAGCCGTATGAAGAGTACGTGCCTTATGATGAGGAGCTCCGAGACCTGGAGAATGAGAACTCCGAGATGATGGATGTATACAAGGAGTTATTCTGCCACCTCCTCATCTGCCATAGGATCAACGAGAAAGGAAGGACCGAGGGGGCCAATCCCCACACAAGAGCTTGGACGGGCTACGTCTTTATTCGAGGAGAAGGAGAGGATCCGGCCTTATTTTCGATTTTAAAACCTATGACCAAGTCCGAGATAGAAGTCCGGATGGCAGATTATGATACAACGGATGTTGAGGACAGTGATGATCCTAAGGGAGAGTTTTCGATTGGCCACTACTTCCGTCAAGCTGAATATCCATTGTCGGAGAAAGCCGTACTGGCAGCTTTCTTGATGATCTGGCTTCGTGACTGTATAGTACCTGGGGGTTCATGGACTATTGAGAGGATGAGCCAGAGCATAATACTTCCGGCTGTGAAGCTGGTGTTCAGATACCGGCTTGCCTTGCTTCCCGCGATGGTCTGTGCTACTAAATGGGGTCTACGGGATTTTGTTAGAAATACGGTAACTCCTGACGGCAGAACCAACTTCGCCCGGACCGAACTTCCGTATCATTTCTTGATGGGGTGGCTGCTGCTGCAAAGTCCTACCATGATGAACGCTGGGCCAGCGACAGACTCTTTGGCGGGAGACGCCTTTCTTTGCAGATTCCGTGACGCGGACTGGGCCTTTACTGGTGTACCCACTTTCATAAGGGCTTTAAGCTTCTTGTAAAACTATGAGTTCTTCAGGGTATCCCCTCCGTCCGGTAGTGGCAGTGTAGGAGATACCTTAGTGGATGAGGGAGTTTATACCACTAGCTTGACTGCTGGGGCATTTCTCTGGATTCAGTCTATTAGGCCGTCGCATCTGGTGCTCAGAAATAGGAACCATGCCTATCTGGAGCCATACCTGCCGAGTCGTTTCGCACGACAGTTTGGCTACAACCAGCTCCTTTTAGGAAATGCTAGCCCGTATTTGGAGTCAATAGGCAGCCTAATTGATGGGGCACGTGCCTGGATATATTACAACGTCGGATGTATGGGAGTAATCTTCACTCTTCCCGCAGATAAGCCCAAGATCCACCTGTACTATGCTGCCGCCAAGTTTTATATTCAGATCAATACCTTTCATCCCCGATATGATCGTAAACAAAGCTTGATATTGGGTACTCAGTTTGGCCCCCCTTCTGCAAAACAAATTCGAAAGGTGCCGGAGGGCCGTAAGAAGGAGAGTGTTGCTCCGGCCGTAAAGCCAGCCGCAGCACCACGGTCGAGGGCTATCCATAGGGAGCCGGCAGTGCCTCCAAAGGATGATTCTGCTCTTCCCAATCCTCCTTAGAAGAGAAAAGCTTCAACTGAATTGGCCCAGGAGCCAACTTTTAAGAGGAAGAAGAAGACTGTTGCCCTAAGGAGAGCCAAGGAAGTGGGTGCTGGATCACCTCCCTTGAGAAGGTCTTCCCGACAAACTGGAAGATGTGAACGGCGTCGCGGGCCGTTACCATTCGGGAGGTAGATCCCTTCCTAGACTCCATAGCCGTTTTGGTCAAGCCATTAGAAGCTTTCTCCTCCTTGCGTTTGTCCTTTGTACAAGACCCTGAAGTTGCAGCTGAGGTAGGTGCCTCCTCGTCTAAGGAAGTGGACATTACAAGAGTGTCCCCTCATTGTCCTTGACCGGCAGACGGCATTCAGCCTTCCCCAGTCAAGGAGGCTGAATCAAAGGATGATCAGGACAAATGCCTGGATTATGGTGGCGACCAAAGAGCCGGTCCTCCTTTCGATATTTCCTTGGGGGCGATGTCTGAAATCGGGGCCATAATGAAAGAGTTGAACGAGAATCAAGTCTAATCGGCTCACCCGCCCACGGGTACGTTATCTTTGCGCCTCTCTTCGGATAAGATTTTTTGACTTCGGTTTTGCGTGCTCCTCGTGAGGCTGACTTCCATTGTAAATTTCCTTGTAGACAAGGAGAAGAAACCACTCATAGAGATAGCCCAAGGCATTGGGGGAGAAAAAGAGGTTCTTCTCGATTCCTCTGAATTTGCTGGTATGGAGGGATCTGTTAGTAAGCCGACATCGAATACAGAAGGAGAGGTTGAACAGCCTACTAGGATGGTTGTTGCTGAATCTGCTTCCGGTCCAGCTGGGGCCATGGAAGATACCCAGCTTGATGCTGCTCGAGGCGTCGATATTGTTCTTCTTGAACAACCTGGGCCTGCTCTCGGTTTCCCTGAAGCCAAGACCGATAACTTAGCCCAAGTTGGCGCTGAGCATGCCGAAGGTACGAAATTACAACTCTTTCGCACTCCTCCTTTTTTGTTACTAATACATATATTATTTTCTTATCAAGTTCGGCTTCTTGTCAGGTATCTCTTCTTGGAGCGGAAGAACCTCATCAAGCTTCCTCCCCGACGACCTCCACCGAAGACGACAAGATGGTCCATGAAGTTGTCAAAGCTTTCTATTCTATCTTGAAAGTAAAGCTTCCTGGGATCTTCAACCGAAATGCCACCTTTGGCCCTGTGAAGGCTGTTGCTGAATGCCAGGTGGCAGTCCTTGAGACCATCGCCGGCTGTGAAGAGCGGGCTAATGCTCTAAGGAGGGTTCTGAATGATCTAGAGAGTCAGGTGGCCAGATTCCGGGATGCCAAACAACGGAGCCCGACGTTGCTGTTCTGTGCAGAAGACGAGGCCTTAGTCGCGGCTCTCGTGGAAGAGGGGGCTACTTTTCATGTAAGGAAGGATGCCCTCGCTCAAGAGATCAGTGAATTGCCTGATCAGTATGAGCAGTTCAACGCTGCGAGTGAGGCGTGCTGCTTCGAAGAATAAGCTGGTTGCGTAGACTGAGAAATATAATCACATTGCGCGACTCCAAAGTAAGATTGCCCAACTGGAGGCCAGCTTGAGGACAGCGACGTCTGAACAGGAGGACTATTTGGTTCAGGCTGCCATGATCGCCATAACTTCCAACCACTTAAAAGAACAGCTGGTGAAGTTGGAGGGAGAGCACGTGAATCTGATCCCCTTCCAGGATGAGGCTGCTCGTCAAGAAGAGGCGCGCCGCCGTGCTACCGCAAAGTCTGAAGCTGAAATTGCGGCTCTAAAGGATAGTATCATCGGTTGTGTATCCCTTAGATCTTCTTTTGTAATAGGCTTAATTAGCCCTCAAGACTCATGTATCTTTTTCTTTTATCTGTCTTTTGATAGACATTTTTAATAAAGAATCTTTTGGCTTTCAAAATTCATGAATGAAGTGTGTGAAATATCAGAATTAGAGGTAATGTGGACGTAGTAAGGATATTTCTGGTGGGTATTCCGCTGGAAAATTTGATGTGGACTTATTATCTGTTTTATATTCAAGGTTCTTGAATATAGATAATAAGTTGAAAGAAGCTGCTAATAGAGGTAATATGGACGTAATAGTAGAGGATGTTCTATATCTGACTAGAGGTAATATGGACGTGGAAGGATATATAACATTAGGTAGGAGTGGATAATTCAGAGGTAATATGGACGTGATTATCCTTGATGAATGCTTTGCTCAGAGGTTATATGGACGTGGCAAAACGTTTCTTAATCATCCCACTGAGGAAATAAATATCGAAAAACAGTTCAGAGGTAATATAGACGTGACTTGTTTTTGTCAGACCGAGTTTGGGCAGGGTCCAAAACGAAAATAATTCCACTAGGAATCCTTTTAGAGGATCTATTATCCATGGCGTATTCAAGACTCTTAAAATATGGATAATAGTTAAATAATTTTTTTGAATCACATAAACATTGCACTGTACATTTATATGACTAAAATAGGGTATATGTGAACGTTGTTCATGAAGGTTACACATAATATTTCTTCAGAAATTTGCCGTTGATCGACATCATGAGCAAGTCACCATCAGGTTTGGTTAGTCGATACGCACCGTTAGAATACATTGTTTCTATAACGAAAGGACCTTCCCATTTAGGCTGGACTCTTTCTTTTGTCTTGTGCGTCATGACCATTGGTCTTCTCACTACTAAGACCAGATCACCAACTTGGAAATTTTTTCCTTCACCTTTTTATTAAAGGCTCTGGAAAGGCGTGCTTGGTATAGCTCAATATGCTGCTGAACTAATAAGCATTTTTCATCTAGTGCTTCGAGTTCTTGTAGTCGCAGACGGTAACTTTCTTCGGCAGTCAGCTCAATGGCTAAGGCTACTCGAAGAAAGGGAATCTGGATTTCTAGTGAAAGAATTGCTTCCCTCCCATAAACCAGAGAGAATGGTGTGCTGCCTGTTGGAGTCCGAACCGTTGTACAATAGGCCCAGAGACATTTGTCGAGCTTCTCATTCCAATCGTGCTTGTTTGAAGACACGAACTTCTTGAAAAGTTTAATGATGGTCTTATTGAAGGCTTTTGCTAACCCATTAGTTGTTGGATAATAGGCAGTAGAGGCTACATTCTGGATTCGATTCTTATCGTAGAACCGATGGAATGCAAGGCTCATGAATTGTGGACCATTATCATGGATGATCCTGCGAGGTAGGCCGAAGCAATAGATAACGTGATGTTTGATGAAACTGATCACGTTCGACGTCTTTACTTCGGTGAGCGGTATAGCTTCCGCCCATTTGGAGAAGTAATCGGTTTTTGCTAGGATGAACCGATGTCCTCTGGAAGATGGCGGGCTGATTGGGTCTATGACGTCCATACCCCAGGCTTCAAAAGACCAAGATGCTGTCATCGGGTATAGAAACTCCGAAGGTTGATGAATAAAGTCGGCGTGGAACTGACAAGCCTGATACTTCTTTTCATATTCATTAGCATCTGCTATCATCGTGGGCCAATAATAACCCATTCGTCTGAGGCGATCTTGAAATTTGGGGCCTGGTTGATGTGTGCCACAAACTCCGTCGTGAGCCGCACGGAGTGCATGTTTGGCTTCTGTGTCTGATAAATATCGTAACATAGCCCATCGTAAGAGCGTCGGTACAGCATTTTGGTAGTTGTATCATAGTAAAATATGAGGGTTCGCCTTTAGACAGACATTGCTTCCTTTGGGTCCTCAGGCAAGATTTCGTAGATGGCATAGTCTATGAAAGGACATCTCCAGTCTTTAACGTTGACATTTGTTTCTGTTGCGTAACTGTGATAAATATGCAAGGCATCTTTCACACAGAATAGCTCTCGATCAGACACTGTGATCGAATACTGAGTATTGGTAGGGACGGTCAAGAAAGCAGCAAGACCAGCTAAAGCATCTGCTTCTATATTCTGTAGTCAAGGCACGTGCTCGATGAAGAATCTAGCAAAAGTAGAAGCCAATTCGATTGTCGCTTTGAGATATGGGATGAGGTCTTCTTGACAAACTTTATAATCCCCTCGGACCTGACTAACTATTAGCTTAGAATTGTCGTAAGCTTCTACATAGTCGACTCCCAGTTGTTTTGCCAGTTGAAGGCCGATAAGTAGGGTATTATATTCGGCCACGTTGTTAGTACATGGTTCCACGAGAGAATATGCACGGTGTATAACCAGATGGTCGGTTGACACAAGCACGATACCTACTCCAGCCACAATATTTTCTTTAGGTCCTGTTCTTGATGCACCGTCAAAGAATATTCACCAAATGGGGATTTCCTCGGTTGCAGTGTTAGACTCCACTACTTCGTCCGGGATTTCATCGTAGAGTTTGGAAGATTCTGGCACCGGATTAGCTGCTAGGAAATCAGCTAACGCTTGGCCTTTTACTGCCTTCTGAGGGACGAACAACATATCGTATGGAGTCAACAACATTGCCCATGTAGCTAAACAGAAATTAAGAGAACCCGGTTTAATCATGAGTATTTTGAGAGGATTGACTTTAAATATGATGTGGATAGTTTGTCCAGACACATAGTGGCGTGTCTTCTGGATAGCAAATACTAGTACGAGACATTCCTTTTCCACAGGTGTGTATCTATGCTCGACACCCACCATTGTGCGGCTGAGGTAGTAGATTGCCTGTTCATGGCTGCCTTCATTCTTCTGAGCTAATAGGGCACTAAGGGAATGGTCCATAGCGCAGACATATAGTAAGAAGGGCTTCCCCATTATTGGAGCCACCAATACTGGAGGGCTTGTGAAATACTTTTTGATGTCATCAAATGCACATTGATATTGTTCAGTCCAGATGAAAGATACTCCTTTCTTCAAGAGCTGAGTAAATGGTTGACACCTTCCAGAAAGATTTAAAATAAATCGTCTGACGTAGGCTAGCCTTCCTTGAAGTCTGCATAGCTCTTTGAGATTTCTTGGGGGATGCATATCGAGGATAGCTTTCACTTTCTTCGGGTCAAGATGTATACCCTTTGAAGTGATAACAAAACCAGGGAACTTGTCGCTGGAGACACCCATAAAAGACTTGGTTGGATTCATCTTGAGTTGGTGTGCACGCATTAGTTCGAACACGGTTCTCAAATATTGGAGGTGGTTGCCCTTGAGACGACTTTTAACTTCGATACCACCTACGTAGCATTCCACTATTTTGCACAAATGATCGCAAAAAATTGTGTTCATAGCTCGCTGGCATTCCACTATTTTGTACAAATGATCACAAAAAATTGTGTTCATAGCTCACTGGTATGTCGCCCCTACATTTTTTAATCCGAAGGGCATCACCGTATAGCAGTATACCCCCAACGATGTTCGAAAAGATGTGTGTTTCTTATCGTCAGGGAACATCTTGATCTGGTTGTAGCCTGAGTACCCATCCATGAAGGACATTCGCTTGAAGCCGCAAGTATTGTCTATCATTACGTCGGTGATCGGTAGAGGGAACTCATTTTTCGAGCATGCAGAGTTCAAATCGCAGTAATCGATACAGACTCAAATTTTACCATTCTTTTTGATAGCTAGAACAATGTTAGCGACCTAGTCAGGGTGTTGTTCTTCGCGAATGAACCCGTTTGAAATAAGCTTCTTGACTTCACTCTCGATGGCCTCCATAATATCTGGTCGGAATCGTAGTTGTTGCTGCTTCACTGGCATAGCTTTGGATGAGATATTTAGGTGGTACATAGCAACTTTAGGGTCCAAGCCTGGCATGTCTTCATAGCTCCATGCAAAGACGTCAATGTATTCTCTTATAAGCTGTATAAGAGATTGTCGTTCTTCGCCAAACAGACTTTTACTGATGAAGATTGGTTTAAGAGATGATTCATCTCCTAAATTAACTTGGACGACTTCGTCTTCAGTAGGTGGTTTACATTGTTCGAAACGTAACTCCCACCTAGTATCCATCTTTCGAGCCCAATGTTCAAGCTCGATCGAGTGGACATCTACAATTTGGTCAACTGACACCATATTGATGGACAAAGTTGCTTTGAACATGTCTCCAATGCTGGAGTCTGAATCCCAGAGACAGGAATCAGAAGAATGAGAACAACGATCTTCGACGTCTGATCTTTCAGGAGTTGTTGGAGGAGTAACGTAATCCAAACCAACACCGTTTTGTTGATAATAGTTCTCGGGTTTGTCGGGGGAGAGCAAAGTGACGTATTGGCAATCGTCGTCCTTGACCTAGTTTAGACCCTGGTCGCTTTTTATATCATATCCCATGTTCTGGATGATATTCTTGGCTTGCCAACTATATCGGTAAAGTTGCATTTCCCAGAGTCATAGTTAGCTTCAGTGTTGTGATTGGGAGAAGTAGGGTCCAGAACGAACTTTCTTTCGCCAATTATTCGACCGAAGATGATCAATTCTTCACCCTTCTTTCTGGCTGGAACGATGAAGTAGTGGACATCTTCTGGCCAGACTTTTTCCTATAGACGAGGCGTCATGACCGGCATGTAGAGATGTGGTCCTATGCTGTGCTCTTGGGCGTATATCGTATCTATGTACTGGTTTATAGATTGGTAGACATCGGAGTAATTCAAAGATAAATATTTACTTAGAAAATATGCAAGTTCTTCTTCAGGGATAACATCATCCACTAAAGGTACATTATTTTGAGTATTAATATACTCATTGAGGGGATCGTTGTCTGGAACATGAGCCACAGACTTGGCCAAGTTTGCCACATAGGGTAACTCTTCAGGATTGGGAGGACGAACTTCAGCAGGTTCTACCCGAGGCTTTTTGTGGAGAGTGATGGTCAAGGGTTTGACCTTATCAGAATTCTTTTTTTTAATCCAGATTGTGAGAGGCTTTGGAGTACTTTTTGGAGTAGTACGTCCTTTGACTCTGATAATCAGAGGACCATCACTGGCGGATGAACTCACTTCAGCTTCATCGTCATCTTCGTTGTCTTCATCCTTGGGAGGTTGAGATTGATAAAGTACCGAATCTCCGTAGTAGGCTTCAATACCCTTAAAAGGATCGACATCGGCAAACTCCGTCTTCACGATGCCATCACCGTTGACATACTTGAAGCACTGATGATGTGTAGAAGGAACAATCATGTTCTCATGTATCCACGGACGTCCCAACAAGTAGGATACATTGGCGTTGATTAAATAGCAAGAAACCTATGTTCAGAGATCGCCAATCTGGCACTTGAGACGGATCTTGCCCAGCGGGTAGCTTCTTCTAGCATTGAAAGCCATGATAGTTGTATTGGTTACAGATAGCTTATGCAGAGGGATCCCTAGAATTTGGAGTAAACTTCTAGGAATGATGCTGAGGGAGGAACCTGGATCGATATGCATCTGATGCACCTTAATCGCCCCGATATACCCTGTATAGTACAGAGGTCTATTATGATAATTGTTTTTGAGTAGCATGTCCTCCTATGAAAAGGTGATGATGGGCACCATTTCCATAGTGCTGTAGCAGTGAAGACAGGAGACGGGATCTTTAGCGGGGGCTTTGACTTCAACGAGATAAGAGTCGGCATGTAGTAATGCCTCAATTAAGGCCTTCCGTACTTCTTTGGAGAGTCACAATAGATCGAACAAAGACAACCTGGCAGGTGTATTGGCCAGCTGTGCCAGTATGTCAAAGTTGTAAGGCCGATCCATGCCTTCGGGAGCTGGCACCTTCAGAGACTTGTCAAATTGTGTCTCCTTCTGCTTGGCTTTGTCGGTAGTTGAGGGCTTAGATGGATCGACATCTGAACTTGTGGGGGCAGCAGAAGCTTGAAAAGGTACTGCTTCTTCTTGTGCGGGGTCACAAGTCCGTAGGTAAGCCTTCCCAAATTGCGTCTCGCCAGATAGAACATCGTAAATGAGAGAAGACACCATATGATATGATTTGTATTTCTTGCCCCTTTTTACTTTGAAAGATACCACCCCCTGCGTCATTTCTTACACAAGGTCCGGATGAACCCACATGATCTCACCATGGTCAGTCGTGAGTGGCACCAAGGTAGAGTTGTGAACTAGCAGTAGGTTGATGACTTCTATTATTAGCTTGGGGATTGGGACTACGCCGTCTGGGACTTTTGTGGGAGGAAAGTCACCAAATTAAAGAGAGATCATGTTAGAAGATACGACCTTGTCTTCAGCTTCGAGGTTGATCACTTGGCTATCGATAAGCTGTTGTATCTTCTTCTTCTTCAGGACGATGCAATCCTTGGTAGAGTGGTACACGTACTGATGATAAAGACAATACTTGGGATCATTGAGTTGGTTCGCCTCTGCAGGACATCGTGGTGGAGGCAATGTCAGTTTATTACCCTTCATCAATGTGTAAAAAATGGTAATAACATCATCCTCATCAAAGGAGAAAGTCTTGTTAGGTTTGTCAGGAGCGCCCTGAGAATTGGAAGCTCCCTTGGATGTGTCGACCTTTAAGACTTCTTTCCCTTTACCCCTACGGACAGGGATAGTTTGAGGGTGCTTGTCTTTGTCGTCAGATTTGGGTGTCTTCAACCCCAGTAATTTCAGATTAGGGACGTCATTTCAGTAGTATCAGCGGCCCCAATGAAAGCAGGCCATGTATCATACTTATGTATACCCAGATAGAACTTCACCGTAGGAAGAAAGTTATGTCGACAAGTATCCATAAGTTCTGAGTCTGGTATATTGAAGGGCATCTTCAATGCTAGTCGCCTGAAGCGTTCGATGAAAGCAATAACAGACTCAGTCCTCCTTTACATGGTCTCGATGAGGGTGGACATACTAACATGCATGCCACTCTCATAAAACTGTTGAGGAATAACCTCTCCAAATCTTTAAAGGAATTAATACAACCGTCAGGCAGACTGCAGAACCATTCAAAAGCAACCCCCTGCAAGGTGCTAATAAACAACTTTGACAAGAACGGATCGTCCCTGGGTAAGTGTAGAGTTTGCGTGTTGATGTATGTCATGTGTTGGCGAGGAGAAGTCATCCCGTCAAATGAATTTAGCGTCAGTTGCTTGTAGTTAGGAGGGCAAGTAGCATTCTCCCATTCAGGAGGATAAGGTTGAGATATTCCCATCTTATGAAGCTCGTCTTTGTGTGAGATGGTATCAAGACGGGTAACAAGAGAATCAATTGTATCCTGCTGATTGAGCAGATATTGAAAAATGGCTGTTATACGGTTGTCAGGCGTCGTTGGTGAAGGACCACCCCTAGCATTTATAAGATTTGGAGAAGGCGCAACGGAATGATACTCCTTCTGTAGTGAAGGAGGGTTGTTGCTATGAGTCAGACTAACGTGTGCTGAGATGTTTGGTTGAGGTGGAGGAACAGCCCCAGCAGTTTGGACTGCCATGATACAGGTAAGCATATCAGTGATCTTGGCAAATGTTATTTCAAGACTCTCTAGCCGTTTGTTGGTCTGATCACTTGCTTCTTCAGGTATCTCTCCATCCTTCATGTACGTAGATAACATGCGAGGATGAATAGAAGTGACGGTACAACTGGTGCTGATACTATCTATCTTTGAGTTAAAAAGTCCCTCGTCTTCAAGTAAGGGAGGTAGATAGTCACCGTCAGACTCGGAGAGATCATCATCACCTGGAAGGCTACCCCCGGTGTGAAGGTCATCTGTTTCAGACTCTGAGGGAATACTACCCCTAGATGAAGGATCATCACCTCCAGCTTGGGAGTCCTCGTCATCTATACGAAATCTCGTCCTTGACCGAGTACCCATATAGACTCCTTCAGATGTAATAGCTCGCTGGCTATCTGTTGGCAGACTTCTTCTTCTTCTGTTTGCAGAACTGAAAGAAAAAGTTGGGTTCGTGGTCCACCTTCTTTGATTGGGGCTCCCGTAAGGAGGACCCCATGAAAACATGTTGGATGAAACACATAGCAGCTTTTCATCATCAGAGCGATGTAGTCGTCGAAACACGGACAGTGCGGGCTCAACCAGCCCAGTCAATTGTCCAAGTTGCTGACTGTCAGTGGACCCCGTTGACTGTTATACGGGCTCCTGGCGGAAAGTTATATAGAACCACTCGCGTCCGGTCCCCCGGGCTAACGGACAGGGTGGGTCTTTAAAATCTCCCTCTAAAGATCCAGAGCGAGTGCTTTTATTAGCCACGGATCATGGAGCAAACATGATACCTAAGCACCCGTACGCTCGGGATACCCGAGTTCACAAGTTTGGTGCAAAGGTAGAGCAGCCTCCTACCGACTTATGTGACATGATTACTCACAAACGCGAGACGGCAGCGTTGGAATGCAATGAGTCCCTCTCGGGGCGTCGTTGCACCCAAGTCATCATCAACTGCTGCTGCGATAAATCAGCAGCACCTGAAGATCGGCAGTCAATTTTCCAGCGACTGCAGCAGCCAGCACCTGTCCAACAAAAACTCAAGAAACAGGTGAAAATTCCAGGGGACAAGGAGTTTCCTATCGCCTCCTGTAATTCGACTCAAAAGGTTCCTCCTGTCAAGGGAGGAAAGAAGACAGGCTCTTCCAGCCCCGCCATCTCGTCCAGTATTACAAGGAGACCTACATCTGCGGGGTTCCCATCGACAACCACAGGGGGTGTCTATTGAGAGTAGATGAAGCTGGGGGTAGCAATCCCCTCAATGTATGCGACAATCCGGTATACCAAGAGCACATGCAGGGGGTAGAGGTCCCCCAGAACTGTGCAACAGACTTGGATTTCCCTAAGGGCCACCACCCTCACCAAGATGATGCGGTTTCCTGCACAAGGGGTAGCACCCCTTCTGAGTTTGACGAAGATGATATTTCGACATTCCCTGACGATTTCTCTATACAAGGGTATGGCACCGAGAGTATCTCTGCCACAATCACTTCCACCTCTACCCACGTGAGGACAGTCTTTATGGCTGACGATGATCATGAAGCATCTTCTGACCGACAATGGCTAAAAGTGCTGGAAGCCATGCTCCTGTCCTTGGTCAACTCCGTGGACGAGATCAAAGCCACCTTGCCAGCTCAACCAGCAAGGACGCCCGGATAAACAAGCTTGGGACCCACAGTCAACGCGGACTCCAACACGACCGCCTCTCCTGTGGGTGATGATCCCTTAGCAGCATCCGTTCCTTCAGCTGCAGATGAAGCCAAGGAGGCAATGAGGGAAGTCCACGAGCTTCGAGCGATGTTCAATGCCCGAGACTCCTCTCGGGATCTCAGAATACAGCAGCCATATCCCATTGCATGGAGGGACATACCTTTTCTACCATGGAATAAGCCGTTCCACGGAACAAGTCGACCACTTGCCGTATAGTGACGCCATCCTCACACGATTATTCATTGGAGCATTGGAGGGGATCGCGTTCGACTGATACAGCAACCTTCCCGACAACTGCATTCATTCTTTCGACGGCTTCAAACACATATTCTTGGAAAGATTTTACGAAGTGGGGCATGACATAACGATGTCATCTCTCATAGACGTCATCCAGGGAGAGAGGGAGCTAACGAGGAACTACATCGAGCGGTTCCGCCAAACCGTAATGAGATTGCCTCAAGGCAATCCCAAGAACTTCTTGATTAAAATCTGCCAAAAGAAGCTGCTCCCTACAATTAGTTCCTGGATGGGTGATGATCAGTTCAGTGATTGGACGACCTTCATCATAAGTGCTACCAATGCAGAGGCAAAACTGAAGAAGGCTCGCCAGCTGGGATTACACATCCCAGACGAAAAAGATAAGGGAAGACGTCCTGGTTCCACCTTCAGTAACAATAATAGTAGCGTCACCACCAACCGGGACAATAAGGGCAAACAGGCCATGGTCACTGATGTGACTCAGAAGCCCGAACAAAAACAGACGAAAGGTCCATGGCCCAAGATTAACTACTCATTTGAAGACAGTCATTTCAAACCTATCTTCGATATGCTCTTGCAAGGGGGTAGGATCCAGCTCCCTCCACCAAGGCGCGAGCCCCGAGTAGCAGAAATGGAGGGCCCAAAGTATTGTCATTTCCACCGCTATGCCCATTATGCCACCCAGGATTGCTTCCAATTGAAGCGGTACATTCACTTATCGACTCAAAAGCTCTGTCGATAGACTTTGAAGAGGTTACCGTGGCGACAAACATGGTATCTTTTCAGTTCGGCGACTTCCCTCCAAGAAGCACTCCAGACGGGGTAATACCTATCCCCCGGGCAACGATGGAGGTTACTAATCTTTCACTCGTCCGGAGCCAGACATCTGGATTGGTACCCCTCACCACATCGCGAGGAGAGATCATGTGGGTGCATCTAGACTTGGTGCCCGAAGTTACCCAGGGGGTGTCATCTCCTACCAGTAAGAAAAAGGACAGGAAGTCTAGATCTTGCCATACAATTTCAGCCGAGGCTGAGGAAGCTGCAGCCGTTGTTACCCGGTCTGGAGCACAAGTCCAGCCCGCACGGGATAGTTCAACCGAAGATCCTCAGCCAACAATATTGTCTCCCTCTGATGTTCCAAGGCCATCTCAGCCTCCATTGGCGGATAAGTCCAAGACAAGGAAGACCCGCTTCGATAGGCCACTCCGCAATGATATACCTCAGGGACTGGAGAGACCTTACAACTTTGACATATTAGCATAATTGGATAATACGCCAGCAAAGTTGTCTCTATACGAGCTCCTAAGGCTCTCCAAGGATCTTCGTGTCGCATTAAGCGAAGCCCTCCAGAATGCTGACGCCTACTTAGCCCAGGTCAAGCCTCCAGGGGAAGACCCGCCAGCAGATTTACAGGGCGGCGATAGCACAGATATAATGCCCAACATTGTATTTACTCCGCAGGATATGTTGATTAAGACCAACTTGTATGATCGCCCCTTGTACTACACCGGATACAAAGGCGACATCAAGGTGGATCGGATGCATGTCGACCCCGGCTCGTCAATAAGCATCATCCCGAGAAGCTTGCTCCAACTCCTTGGCATCCCTATGCATCGGCTAGCAGCAACCAACACTGCCATCAGCGGTTTTAACTCGGGAAGAAGCTGTCCTCTGGAAAGATCCGGTTGAAGTGCTAGATTGGTGACTTGAAGACGGAAGTTACCTGCTACGTCATAGATGCAGACACCTCCTACAACATCCTCCAGGGATGTCCATGGATACATGACTATATGATCATGCCATCCACCCTCCACCAGTGTTTCAAGTATGTCAGTAAGCACGGTTCCGTAAAAACTGAATTTGCCAACATTGATCCCTTCAAAGGGGTTGAATCTTATTACTCTTCGGAGGCTTGTCCATATGACGAATCCAGAAAACATATAACCGACGAGCTGGAAGTCATCACAGGGCCAGAAGAACCTTTGAGGATTCGCCTCCAAGTCCGCAAATCGGGCAAGGCCGTACCCCTTGTCGCAACCTTGCATAAAGAGGTGCTCAGTTCTCCTATCACACCTACGCAGTCGGAACCAATGGTCATCCGTCTCCCGAGATCCAGTCAGGAGCCAAAACCTGTCATAGAACCAATGGTGATCCGACTGCCAAAGTCCAATCAAAGGCAACAGGAAGATGCAAGGCCCTCTGTAACACCGATGTTAATCCGATTGCCAAAATCTGCTCCAAGGCGACCGAAAGACACAAAATCCCTTGTCGAGCCAATTGTCATTTGTCTTTCCAAAATGAACCAGCAGCCAAGTGTTGATCCAACACTCCCAGGCAAGTCAATACCTCAGTCAGAACCCTTGGTGATCAAGTTGCCCAAGACAGCGTCCCGAACTCTAAGCTCGCAGGGGGTAGCCAAGGAGGACGGAGAACTCGCCAAATACGTGGTTACACAGGTGGATAGCCCCTCTCCTGATGATGTAATCCCTATGGATAAATTTTCTTATTTTACCAATAAGAGGCTGCAGTTAGACTATTCTGAGTACGATAAGCCTAATCTAACGTATGCCGTTCGGAACTGTCTAGACATTAGCATGTACACACAGGTGACAACCGTCCATACCCCAAATCAACTTGCTCCCATAAAAGGCACTTACTTCCCGGTCCCAGACAGACGAGGATAGGATCACACAATCATCTTCGGCCGAAAAGAAGGTCATCAATCTTTCATGCCACAAGAGTCCGACCTCGGACCCGACATTGGAAGACTACCGCTCTACTTGTATAGTCCTCAAGCCAAATACTTCATGCAAAAGCAGGGGTATAACATGGAGGCTACCCCAGGTCTAAATCATGGCAGCGGTCGACAATTGCCTCTACAGCCGCCGGTATCGGCAGGAAAACCTTAAGATCATTATCTCAAGTCCAGACACGGCCTCGGGTATGTTACTCCACCAACAACGCCCGAAAGTTCTGATGAAGAATACGAGTGGCACTCATATTCGTCCGAGTCACCCATTTACGACTCCGATAGCAGTATTGGAGATATATTCAGAAAGACATTATCTGTCAACATGACATCCGCTGATATAGAAGAGGAAGACGAAGACCTACTTGAACCACTTGAGTTAGAACCGTGGGTCCAGCAACTAGATGCACAATGGGAGAAATGCTTCGAACTTCGTGATCCTCCCACTGGGGATGAGGTTATGCAATTTAACCTCGGCGATGAAACTTCTCCAAAGCCAATCTTCGTCAGTAAAAGTCTGACAAAAGACGAGCGGAAGTCGTTGTTACAACTCGTCAGAGAATACATCGATGTCTTTGCCTGGAGCTATGAAGACATGCCAGGGCTAAACCCCGAGATTGTACTTCATAAGCTCAATATTTATCCAGACGTAAAACCAGTCAAACAGCAGCAGCAACGATTTCGTCTAGACATCATGAATTTTATTGTAGCAGAAGCAAACAAGCTTATAGCTAGCGGTTTCATCCATGAAGAGCAGCACCCAGACTGGGTAGCCAACATAGTGCCAGTCATAAAGAAGAACAAAAAAATCCGAATCTGCATCAATTTTTGCAATCTGAATGCAGCATGCCCTAAAAATGAATTTCCTCTCCCGATCACCGACATAATGATCGATAACACGTATGGTTTCGAGCGCATGTCCTTTATGGATGGCTTTTCAGGATACAATCAAATCAAGATGTCTCTTGATGATGAAAAGCATACGTCATTTCGAACGCCAATCGGCGTATATTCTTATACGGTCATGCCCTTTGGCCTGAAGAATGCCGGTACAACATATCAACGGGCTATGAGTATCATCTTTAGAGATCATTTACGCAAAACGGTGGAGTGTTATATTGACGACATCGCCGTCAAGAGCCGCTCCAAAGACGATCATTTACATGATTTGAGGACAGTGTTCGACCTCATACGGGCACACAACCTGAAGATGAATCCCACCAAGTCCTTCATGGAGGTGTCAGCGAAAAGTTTTTGGGCTTCGTCATTACCTCCCGGGGCATCCACATAGATCCCGACAAAACAAAAGCAATACCGGAGATGAATCCGCCAAGGAATCTTCGCGAACTCCGTGGCCTTCAGGGAAGACTAGCCTACATCAGAAGATTTATATCTAACCTTTCAGGGCGATGTCGACCCTTCACTCAACTCATGAGGAAAGGTGTCTCTTTTGTATGGAACGGGGAATGCCAGCGTGCCTTCGATGATATTAAGGAGTACCTGATGAATCCGCCAGTTCTGGTAGCCCCGGTCGCCGGAAAGCCCTTCCTGCTCTATGTACGGGCGATGGAATACTCCCTCAGTGTTCTGCTAGCACAGAATAATGACGCGGGACATGAACAAGCCATTTACTATCTCAGCCGGATGATGGTAGGACCGGAACATAGGTACACCGCCATGGAGAAGGAGTGCCTTGCCCTAGTATTTGCCATTCAAAAAATAAGACACTATGTGACAGGGCAGACCATCCATGTTGTTTCACGAGTTAATCCCTTCAGGGTTCTCATGACCAAGCCAGGCGCACTCTGTTCTCGTCTAGCCACCTCGGCGATACTATTATCCCCATACGACATAGTTTTTGTTCCGTAGAAGGCCATTATAGGTTAAGCCCTGGCTGACTTCTTAGCAGCTCATTCTGGCTCAAAAACTGCCAGAATTTATGAGGAAATTTCTGATGAAGTCGTCATCTCGAACATGACTTCGCACGACGCTATCTGGCGAATGTTCTTCGATGGTACTTCAAGAACGGGGCTACAAGGTGATATCGTCGCTGGAGTCGGGGTGGTATTAATTTCTCCCTCGGGATTAGTAGTCACTCGGGCGTATTCTCTTACAGAACCCTGTTCGAACAACGTAGCCATATATAACGCTCTAGTCATCGGGCTCCAACTCGCAAAAGAAGTGGGGATCAGGTACCTGGAAGCATATGGTGACTCGTAGTTGGTTGTTAACCAGATCCGAGGTTCATAGGAGGTTCGCAACGAGGACCTGATTCCCTATTATCAGACAGCAATCGCCATCATTACAGCCTTGGAGGGGTTCTTTATAGAGCACGTTCCTAGGCTCTAAAATATCGAAGCCGATGCTCTAGCAGGTCTTGCCGCTTCCTTGACGCTTCCAAATAATACTCATCATCTAGTAGACATAATAGGCCATGAACTGGTCTGCCCCAGGAACAATCTTCAACTGGGTATGAGTTACTCCGTCCAGATAACCAACGACATAAAAGACTGGAGAAGCCCGCTCATCGACTTTGCCGTCTATAGGATTATGCCAGAGTGTGTGAAGGAAGCAACCTCAATCAGAAGACGCTCCCTCAAATTCTTCTACGATACGGAGAAGAAAATGTTGTATCGACGATCCTACGATGGGATACTACTAAGATGCCTGTCAAATGCAGAAGCCAAAGAAGCCCTACGTGAAGCTCATGACGGTACTTGTGGGGCTCACCAACCTGGCCCGAAATTGCAAGATTGTCTTCGCCGGATGGGTTATTACTGGCCCACAATAGTTGCAGATGCAGTTGATTATGCAAAGATGTGCAAGGCTTGCTAGATCCATGTAGATTTCATACATCTGCCATCTGAATTCTTGCATCCGACAGTGGCCTCTTGGTCGTTCGAAGCATGGGGAATGGACATCATTGGGCCAATCACCCCACCGTCGTCTAGAGGGTATCGGTTCATACTTGCAATCACCGATTACTTCTCCAAATGGACGAAAGCTGTCCCATTAGCAGAGGTTAAGACATCGAACGTGATTAGTTTCATAAAATATCACGTCATCTATCGTTTTGGACTGCCACGGAGGATTACTCACGACAATGGTCCGCAGTTTGCAAGCCACACTTTCTACCGATTCTGTGACAAAAATCGGATTTAGAACATGGCCTCGACAGCATATAACCCATCGGCCAACGGTCTGGCTGAAGCTTTCAACAAAACCATAATCAAGCTCCTCAAAAAGTTTGTGTCTGCAAACAAATTCGACTAGAATGAAAAGCTTGGCGAATGCTTATGGGCGTATCGTACGACAATTCGGACGGCTACAGAAAATATACCGTTCTCCTTGGTTTACGGGAGCGAGACAGTCCTCCCATTGGAGACTCATATCCCCTCGCTTCGGGTGGCCCTTACCTACCGGTTAACAGCGGACGATAACTACTGCCGACGGCTACAAGAGTTGGAAGCATTAGATGAGAAGCGTTTACAAGCTCAACAAAGTATAGAGCTCTACCAAGCGCGCATCTCTCGGGCTTTCAACAAGAAAGTCAAACAGAGAATATTCCAAGTCAGCGATCTTGTCTTGGCCATTCGCAGACCAATGGTCATGACTCACAAGACCCCCGTCAAATTCCAGCCTAAATGGGAGGGTCCGTTCATCATCGAGACCGTATTCTCCAACGGCGCATACCGTCTCGCAAAACAAAATGGAGACTTGCTCATGATGCCCATCAACGGTAAGTTCCTCAAGAAATACTATGTCTAAAGGACACTTTCCATCTCTCAGATTGTGAGTTATATACCCTTTGGTATTGCTGAACTTATACTCCGACTTCAAGTCTCCCAGATTGTTGAGTTATGTACCCTCAGGTACCACTGAACTTACTCTCTGGCTACTCCGAATGAATTCGTATCTCATCTCTTGATCATATCTATGAACTTCCTGGTCATAGCTTTTCCCTACCAAAAATTTGCCTCAAAATCTATTACCCGCACCGCTGGTGCGCAGAAGGGTAGTAGGTCCATAAAACTTGTTCTAATATATTACTCGCACCATCAGTGCACAAAAAGGTAATAGGACCACAAAATTCCCCCCGACAAGTAAAACAACCACATCCATATTACCTCTGAGTTATTTTTCCATCCATCACAAATAAATCACCCAATGCATAGAACTTCCACGTTGATAGCACCTCTGAGTTGTTCTGTGTACCCCTATCATGCCTACCCCTACCATGTCCTCATTACGTCTGAGTATGAAGGCTTTATTTTGACCCGTATTTACCACGTCCTCATTACCTCTGAGTAAATATGTTGGTTTCCACTCCACTTATTATCAGTACTCGCATCGCCAGTACACAAAAATGGTGATTAGTCCACAAAAATTATCCTAATCTATTACTCGCACCATCGGTGTACCAAAGAGTAGTAGGTCCCCAAAATATCATTCAAATCTATTTTTTAGCATTTCCAGATGCACAAAAGGGCAATAGGTCCACAAAAATCCCCCAGTGGGATGTCCTTTACAAATGTTGTACTAGGCCCCCTAGTACAAGCACCACAAAATGCCATAAATAGAGAATAGAGTGAACATACTCTGCTTATTCAAGATCAGTTACATTCATAGGACTACATCGACAGCAAAGAAAGGAAAATCTGGCAATACATAGTTGAGTTTAACAGCACTTCGTCTTCAAGCAGTTTCGTGGCCCTCGAAGAAAGTCATGTTTTACTGTTGAGAAGCAAACAAAGCTGTTGAATCTCCAAGGAGCTGCCGGAAAGAAGGCAAATATAGCATGCTATCCTCCCCTCCGTGTTGCTGATGCCTTAGCCCCGTTCTCCCGAAGGACCATACCTTCAAAACATGGTCCCTGACGGCAGTTTTGCCTACTTGGAGAGCCGTGAAGGCAGGACGTTTATAACGACGCCTGACCACCATCCAACTCTCCGAGGTATAAAGGCCCTTCCTACCACCTGGGAAAACTCTTCCGAAGCATAAAGAGTCCTGAGTTGTTTGATGTGTATGTCAAAAAGGCGTAGGGAAAACTCTTCCGAAGCAAGAGGAGTTTTGAGCTGTCTGATGTAGGTACCAGAATGTTGTATTTTCACTCCATCGCAGACACCGGTCCTGAAGAAGTTTGCTAGCCAGACCCCTACAAAAACATGAAAAAAAGGGGATTTAGCACCAAGAAAACAAAGAACTCTGTTATGCGGCCTAGCCAGTTATGCGGCCCAGCCAAAACAGAACTCATACAGCCCAAAGTCATGAGGCCGGCTTCATGAAGTACTCATGCAACATTTATATGGCCCAGTCATTATCATACGGCTCAGTCATGAAAAATTCATGCGGCCTAATACTCATGCGGGTTAATCACGAGGCAATCATACGGCCCAACCTTACAGTATTCATGCGGCCCGATCATAAAGTGCTCATGCGGCACCTATGCGGCTCGGTCATAAAATTTCATACAGATCAATCTGGAGGCACTTGTACGATTCAAGTTCGAATGGACAACAGTCATGCGGCTTAGTCCGTGCGGCACAATCATTCAGAACACATGTGGTCCAAATGAGATAGGGCATGCATCGACCGGGCTTAAAGCAGTGGTAGTATATGACAGGCCCTCGCATGAAAAAAATGCGCTATGGCCATTCAAAATTTCAGTCATCATCTGCTCACCATCCTTACTCTTGAGAGGAAGTTGCACGTCAGAATGAATGGAAGGAGCGTCTGTCGCTCTTGACGGAGAAGCAAGTCTCTTCCCTTTGGCCGCCGCACTAGTCGACCTGGAAGCTTTTGGAGCCATAGCAGAAAGTATGATGAACTCGAAGGAGGAGAAGGTGAAAGAGAAAATTCTCTCTCTGAATGACCCCTATTTATAGAGTTGCTGAAAAGAGACTTTTTGATTTTCGAGATCATTAAGGATAAGAACGACGTTTGGGGACTTTATCCCTAATAACCGTCGAGCGTCTCTTCGGTTCTCGAGATCATTAAAGATAATGACGACGTTTGGGGACTTTATCCCCAGTAACCGTCGACTTCATCTCGAAAATAGATCCACAACTGAATCGGGAAAACTAAATGCAGCAGTGACAGCTGGCAGGCTCTCTGCGGCTCGAAGTGTCCCTGCGACTCAAGATTTGCTCTGTAGCTCAGGATTTTCCTGCGACTCAAGATCCCTCTGCAGTTCGAAAAACTTCCTACGACTTGAAGACTCCCTGCGACTTGACAGATTTTCATGCTTCTTATTCAAAGTATTCCAAATTTGCAATTTGAAAACTTTGAAGGGGGTCTTGTAGAAGCATAAAAAATATGGGGTTCATACGAATTTCAAATTACCGTATAGGTACTTTGGGCCAAACAGGTCCGCATGAAGGAAAGGCGCATAACATATGCGGCCCGTCAACAAACAGTTGTTGAAGGAAGATATGCGGCTAAGATAAGCAGTTCGACTGATAAAGTGACAAGTCCTGACAAACTGACAAAAATGACAGCTCTGACACTTCAACAAAAAGATAAGACGTGAGACGTCGCCCAAAAGCAGGGTTCGTACGTCTTCATGCGGCCAGAAGAGTGTCATTTAAACCACATGTACCTTATGCGCTCAGACATATGCAGCCCCAAAATCTCCAAACTTCATGCAGCCAAGAGTAACTGTGATCCAGGCCGCATGAGCTTTATGCGGCCAAAATACAGATCGAAGACTGAAAAAACTATGCAGCTCCCCGCAACAGGACACGTGGCAATCTGACCAAATTCCTAACTACCCAGATTTGCTGCAACAAAATCCTAACAAATCGACAGATGGCAGCCAAAGAGCGGGTCTTCGTGTGCTAATCAGCCACGTGGCCACAGGCTGTCTATGCGGCCCAACATACATTCGATTATAAAGAGCAGGGTGCCATTCCCCTGCAAAAGGCTGGCAACCTTCAAGAAAAAAAGCAATATCTTCACGAGCTAGAGACTGCAGCAGATAGTCCACGGAGTAAGGCAGAGTTGATAGCACTTTCCCGAGCCTCCACCATCACCCCCCATAATCGAAGCTAAACAATTATACTTAGATTGTTTCCTATGATTTCTTTCTAGGCCCCTTCTTTGTACAAGTGAGTTTGTAATCAATTTCAGTGTTCTGTAATACATGTCTTTGATTTTTTTTATGGCAAACACTCGTTGTGCGAGCCTCTTGCGCATTCGATTGCACGCGTTGTGCGGTTTGTACAGGTTGCGCACGGTGCGCAAGTTGCGCGCGTTGTGCGGTTTGTGCATGGTGCACGTGATGCGTAAGTGGTGCACGTTTTGTGAGTAGCGCAGTGTGCGCATTGTGCGGCTTGCGCAAGTTGCTCGCGATGTGCAAGTGGCGCACGTTGCGCGAGTAGCGCAGTGTGCGCATTGCGCGGCTTGCGCAGGTTGCGTGTGGTACGTGTGGCGCAGTGTGGCGCAAGTGGTGTTGTACGCGCAGTGTGCTAGTTGTGCGGCTGGCGCAAATTGTGCGCGCTGTGCGTAAGTTGACTCAGGTCGTGTCTATACACGATTTGAGCGGTTACAGCACGTTCGGGACAGTTTTTTCTACGTCCCGAACGTTCTGCTAACTGGACAGTTACTGCACGGGCTTATATAAGGCTCTCTTCTCTCTTACAGAAAATACACAAGTAATAGAACATAGAGTATCTAAGTGTTTTTTTAACACAAGTACAGAGTTCAGAATTCCTTACGAATTTTCAAAGACTCTGAGAGAGAAGAGTAGCGTTGCACCAGCGTCACTTAGCGCCGCAGGAGTCCGCTTCCATCCGAGGAGTCAGAAGAGCAGAGTGTTCCAGAGTTCTCCGACGAACTTGCTGGTTCCTGGAAGCTATTCGTGTGGGGCGAATTAAGCTTTGAGCAACGGTGATCATTCACCCCAGCAGGCCATCTTCCATCTTTCGCCTGTCATCGCTGCTGCTCTTAGCATTTCGATTCGTATCTTCTGTTTAGAAGTGCTACTGTCGTTTGCTACTGTTACGAATTTTTTTTAGATCATCGTAATCCAGAATCCAGCTAGGATCTCTGTTGTGCACCTTTTTTGAAGTGTTGCGTTGAAACGTTATTTTTACAATTGTTTTATTTTCTCAATTTTTCATCGAAAATTGTGTCCCGGCAATAACAATAACAACACAGCCAACCTTCATATCCTTTCAGGCTCACAGCCAAACTCAAAACCATAAGTAAGAAATTGACAGTTATTATTATTATTATTATTATTATTATTATTATTCAGTAAAAGTTACTTATTCCTGGCACAAAATTATAAGTATGATGCTGCTTCGTTTTTTTTCGAATGTCCAGATACCATAGCTTTCACCACAAGGAACACAACTCCAATTTCTGCCTCTTTATGCCTCTATTTGATGTACTGGGTGGCACCCTCAACTCGAAGTCATGGGATTTACAACAAGAAATAAGCTCAGGTAAGGCTATATACACAACACAAAAACACACACACACAGAGTTTACATGTTTAAAGTATTTCCTTGCAAGAAGTAGTAAAAGCTACTTCAAAATTTGAACGCACATACAAAATGAACTTCGAAGAAAAAATGGTCACGTGTCCTATTGTTTTCTTTGCCAAAAATTTAGGTGATCCATATATAGAAACTCAATATATGAAAATTCAATCCAATATATACTCCAAAAAAATTGGTCATGAATCTATTTTGAGTTATTTGTATTTACCCTCCCCCCCCCCCCCCCCCCCCCCCCCCCACACCCAAATTGTTAATCATATCTCTACCTCCCCCTCAAATTTATTTTAATTAGTATTACCCTCCCAATCTTCGGATAAAGTACAAAGAAATCCTCCTTAGATTTGCATTTTTGCGTTTGGAGACCCCTTGTTTAAAGAAAAAAAATTCACATTTTCATTTCTGCTCCGTTTGTACCCCTGTCGTTAACAGCCGTTAAAATACGTCTAAAAATACGATTTTACCCCTTCCCCCACGCTCTCCCCCCTCTCTCTCCGGTGGCGGGGACTTGTCAAGCGGGACCGACCAGAGGAGAGGGGAGGGTAGCCGGCCTGCGGAGGGAGGAGGGGGCGGGTCGAGCTAGGGTGAGCATTCAGTTAATTCGGTTCAAATCGAACCAAAAACTGAATTGAACCGAAAATCGAATAAGCAAAACCGAAACTGGACCGAATTGGCCCATAAACGAATCAAACTGAAGCAAATTAAATCGGTTCGACTTTTGGTTTATTCGGTTTATTCAAATTTTTGGTTTATTTGCACTTTTTTGTTAATATGTATAGTACTTAAATATACCTATATATATTATAGTTAATATATATATATATATATATATATATATATATATATATATATATATATACTAGCATATGTGTACGTGCCTTGCACGTATTTTAACATTTCTTAATTAGTTTAGGAAGACCAAAGGATAGTCTTCCTAATTACTAAGTTATCCTTATTAAAATTAATGAACTATTTTTAATTAGTATAAGTATGTAAGGGTATTTTCGGAATTCAAAAGTTTCACCATCTAAGTTTTCCTATTATATAGTAGAATAGATATATATATATATGAGGAAGGATAGGCATCTCCTCACTTTTTGCATCCCCATGTTCACATCCGTTAGATGTGCTTTAAGTCATCTAATCTTAACCGTTGATATATATATATATATATATATATATATATATATAAACTAAATTTTCTTATTCGGTTTTAGGTTTTGGACCGAAACCCGAAACCGAAACCGAATAAGAAAATTTAGTATTTTCAAAACCGTAATCGAACCGAATCTTTTTTTAAACCGAATCGAATCTCGGGTCGGTTCGGTTCGGTTTTTTCTTATTCGGCCCCCTCGACCCCCACTTCTCCCTCCGCTGGCCGGCCCCCTCGACCTGCCCCCTCCTCCCTCCATTGGCCAGCACCCCCAATCCCCCTTCTCCCTCCGCTGGCCGGCCATGCTCGACCTAGAGGTGAGCATTATTCGATTTTGGACCAAAAATCGAACCGAACCGAATAAGAGATTCGGTTCGATTTTAAAAAAATCGGTTCGATTTTGGTTTTGAAAATACTAAATTTTTTTTATTCGATTTCTGTTTCGGTCCAAAACCGAAAACCGAAAACCGAATATATATATATATATATATATATATATATATATATATATATATATATATATATATATATATATACTAACTACAGATATATACTAAATAAATTTAGGTATATTTAAGTACTATATATATTAACAAAAATGTGCAAATAAACCAAAAAAATGAATAAACCGAAAATCGAATCAATTTAATTCGGTTATGGTCCAATTCGGTTCGGTTTCAGTTCAGCTTATTCGATTTTTGGTTCAATTCGATTTTCGGTTCGGTTTGAACTGAATTGACTGAATGCTCACCCCTAGCTCGACCGGCCCCCTCCTCCCTCCGCTGGCCGGCCACCCTCCCCTCTCCTCTGGTCGGCCCCGCTTGACAAGCCCCCACCACCGGAGAGAGAGAGGGGGGAGAGAGTGGGGGGACGGGTAAAATCATATTTTTAGACGTATTTTAACGGTTTTTAACGGCAAGGGTGCAAACTGAACAAAAATTAAAATGTGGAATATTTTTTTACAAAGTGTCTTCAAATGCAAAAACAAAAATCCAAAGAGGATTTGTTTGCACTTTACTATAGGATTGGGAGAGTTACGCTAATTAAAATAAAATTTGGAGGGAGGGATTAGAAATATGATTAGCAATTTGGGTGGGTGGGTGGGGTAATACAAATAACTCATCTATTTTTGTCTAACATAAATTCATTACTGTGTAATGAAATGTGAGTACAAATTAAAATCTTGCTCATATAAATTAAAGTGTGCAGTAAATTATAGTGAAACATTGTTAGATTTGCTAGAAGAAGCTTCTCTGGCATAATCTTTACAAGACTAATATGCTCTTAATATAATTTTGTGAAGAGATATTTAGATTTGGGTCTTGAATAAGTTATGATATTTGTGTTTAGGTCTCCATACTAGACATAACAGTGTTTGGGTCTCCAATAAGTATGAATATTTGTGTTTGAGTCTATAATAAACATAGTTAGTGTTTGTGTCTTGAACTAACGGTTGAATGTTAAAGCTAAAAAATGAAAAAAAAAAAAAAAAAAAAAAACAGAAAATTGAAAAAAAAAAAAACAAAAAAGGGAAAAACAAGAAGAAAATAAAGAAATAAAACAAAAATAAAAATTGGATAAAATAAAAATAAAAATATTGAAATAAAAGAAGTTAAACATTGTTAGATTTGCTGGAAGAAGCTTCTCTGGCATAATCTTGCTCATATAAATTAAAGTGAGTACAAATTAAAATCTTGCTCATATAAATTCTCTAACATAAATTCATTACTGTGTAATGAAATGTGAGTACAAATTAAAATCTTGCTCATATAAATTAAAGTGTGCAGTAAATTATAGTTAAACATTGTTAGATTTGCTAGAAGAAGCTTCTCTGGCATAATCTTTACAAGACTAATATGCTCTTAATATAATTTTGTGAAGAGATATTTAGATTTGGGTCTTGAATAAGTTATGATATTTGTGTTTAGGTCTCCATACTAGACATAACAGTGTTTGGGTCTCCAATAAGTATGAATATTTGTGTTTGAGTCTATAATAAACATAGTTAGTGTTTGTGTCTTGAACTAACGGTTGAATGTTAAAGCTAAAAAATGAAAAAAAAAAAACAGAAAATTGAAAAAAAAAACAAAAAAGGGAAAAACAAGAAGAAAATAAAGAAATAAAACAAAAATAAAAAATGGATAAAATAAAAATAAAAATAATGAAATAAAAGAAGTTAAAAAAAACTAAAAAAAGGATAAAAATTAACAAAAAAATTGTACGAGAAAAAAAATCCACATATTCTTAAGCGATAGGAGTCTCATGTCTTGCGGGTAAATTATTTACCGGATATTCGTAATTTCTAGGAATATATTTTTCTAACCTAAACTAAACATGGGAATAGAGTTCCCATAATAAATTTGTTCGGAAATATTAAGACCTAAGGTCTTAATATTTCTGAACAAATTTATTATCGAAAATTACGAATATCCGGACAAATTTATTCCCACAATAAATTTATTTACATCATGTTTTTAGTTTTTCTCATTTGTTTGTTTTTCAATTTTTTTCTCTTTTATTTTTCTTTTTTTTTTAATATATTTTTTTCCGTTCTTTTTCATTTATTTATTTTAGTTAGATTTTGACAGTCAACCGTACGTTAGTCCAAGATCCAATCACTAATTATATATATTATGGAGATCAAAATACAAATATTATAATTTATTAGAGATCCAAACATTAATTATTTCTATTATAGAGATCCAAACATAAATATGCTTACTTATTGGAGTTCGAAAGTTCAAATCTCTCTTTTATGAATCCTTTATTTAGTGTTTTTCCTATCAAGTAACATTTACTAATTCCTTAACCGACAAGAGTAGTCTCAAACGTGAAGAATTGTCAATAATACGACCATGTGGTAGAATAATAATGTTGCATTTATTTCCAATGAAACATCTTTCAACCACCAAACAAGGACTGCAACTAATTAGATTGAAGTTGTTTACCACCAAACAAGGACCGAAACCTTCACTTGCAATAACTGAAGCTTCAAGTGAATGTAATGCTCAAGGCTTAAGCAAAGTTTCCTTTACGAATTGGCTTACTCCCTGGCGGCTAGGACGATGTGTTGGAGTGGGTGGGGTTCCCAATCTATGTGGATAAGCTCCCGGAGTGCGACGAGCGCCGTCCGATGTCGGAGAAGTTCGGGAAGTAGGCGACGCGGAGTTGCTGCTGCTGCTGCCAACCCAGAGGGAGGTTCTGGAACTGGGCCACCGAGTTCGGGCCGAACTCGGTCCCAGGCCGAGTTCTGGCCGAACTCGGTCTGGCCATTCCAGAATGTTGCCAGTAGATTCTGGTTGCCCGACACAGAGTTCTAGCCGAACTCTGTGTCGTCGGGGCTGAGCGAAAATTTGGGGTAATTTTTCACCATTGGATCTAATCAAACGGTCCAGGTTTGTTGCGGGATTAGGGAGTTAAGTTGGAATTTCCAAACCCTAATATATTGTAACACAATCGGAGAACATTGAAGAAAATAGAGAGGAAGGAGGCAAGAGTGCCATTACAACTTTGGAAGAGAAGACGTAGGATCGAAGGTGTTTTTCGAAGGAGAATCGGATTCGGATAATCTCTACTCGTCGTTCTCGTTCTTCGTAGCCTTGTAATCATTGTTCTTGCTTCTAAGTGTTGTGGGAATCCGATTTGGATCGGGAGGAGTTTGTAGAGGGTGTAATTCTTCTATTCCATTAGTGGAGGCTTCTCAGGGTTGGACTCCGATCGTCCCGTGGTTTTTCCCGCAAGAGTTTTCCACGTCAAAAATTCTCTGTGTCTGCGTGAATTGTTTTGTGTGATTGTTTTTGGGTTCGTGCGTTGTATTGCTCGGTCCTCTCGCAGGTACTCTCCGGTTTGGGGAAAGGTTTCCGCGCTTCTTTCCCAACAGAGTGGTATCAGAGCCAGGTTCTGGAATTCAGAAGGAGTGTCAGTAGTTGACAGAGAAACCAGAGAGGAGAGATGGACGCAAAGCCGGTGCGCATGGTGAATCTTAATGGCACAAACTATCATTATTGGCGGAGCAAGATGAAGGATTTGCTGTTTGTCAAGAAGCTGCATCTACCCGTGTTTGCATCCGAGAAGCCCAGTGATAAATCCGAGGAGGACTGGACATTCGAGCATATACAGGTTTGTGGGTACATACGGCAGTTTGTTGATGAGAACATGTACAACCACGTTGCCAATATTGAGCACGCGAAGACGTTGTGGGATAAGCTGGAATCCTTGTATGCGAAGAAGACCGGGGTAAACAAGTTATTCCTGATCCGAACGATGATGGGTTTGCGATACAACGATGGGGCGTCTATTTCGGACCACTTGAGTGAGTTCCAGGGCGTGGTTGACCAGCTATCTTCTATGGGAGTCCAGTTCGACGATGAGGTTCAGGGACTATGGCTGTTGTGTACATTGCCAGACTCGTGGAAGACCGTACGAGTATCTATGATCGCTTCTGCTCTAGAGGGCGTGGTCAGTCTGGAGTTTGCCAAGAGCGGGGTGTTGAATGAAGAGATGCGGAGACGTTCTCAGGGCACTTTATCCACATCCCACCACTCATAGTGACTTATTTCACAGAGCCGCGGAAGGGATAAAAGCAAGGGTCCAAGTGGTGGCAGAGACAAGAGCAGGGGAAAGTCCAAGAGTCGTTACGAGGACTCAGAATGTTACCATTGTGGTAAGAAGGGCCATATCAAGCGGAACTGTTTCGCTTGGAAGAGAGAGAAGAAGGGCGACAAGGGGAAGCAAGAAGAGAACACTACAACGGCGGCCTCGATGCATGGAGGTGATGTGATCGTCGTAGGTGATGAGATCATTACTAACCTCGCCTGCGATGATAATTCTTGGCTGGTGGACTCAGGGGCTTCAGCACATGTATCTCACAATAGGGCACTATTTGCCACTTACACAACAGGAGACTGTGGAGTGTTGAAGATGGGCAATGTAGATGTGTCGAAGGCGGTTGCCGTTGGAGATGTGCATTTGAGAACGAAGACGGGTGCGGTTCTTGTTCTCAAGGATGTTCGTCATGTCCCTGATATCCGTTTCAACCTGGTGTCGGTTGGAAGGTTGGATGACGAGGGATTCTTCAGTCTCTTCGGGAACAGTCAGTGGAAGCTTTCCAGGGGTTCGATGGTGATTGCCAGAGGAAGCAAGAAGTCCGGTCTCTACTATATGGAGGGGAGCGCACAGGGGGCACAGGAGGTGAACGCAGTCAGTGATGCGTCTACCGAGTTGTGGCACAGACGGCTCGACCATATCAGCGAGAAGGGGATGAGCTACTTGGTGAACAGGAAGGTGATTCCGGGGCTCAAGTCTACAAAGTTGGAGAAGTGCACGCACTGTTTAGCTGGAAAGCAAAATAGGGTGTCTTTCTAAAGTCACCCAAGTTCGAGGAAGCCGGCGTTGCTCGAGTTGATTCACTCGGATGTCTGCGGTCCTATGAAGGTAAAATCTCTTGGTGGTGCCTCTTACTTTGTAACCTTTATTGATGACTGTTCCAGGAAGGTTTGGGTCTATGCCTTAAAGACCAAGGATCAGGTGCTGCCTACTTTCAAGGAGTTTCAGGCCTTTGTTGAAAGAGAGACGGGCAAGAGGTTATTGTGTGTTCGGTCCGACAATAGCGGCGAATGCATCGGTCCCTTTGATGCGTATTGCAGAGAGCAAGGGATACGACACCAGAAGACTCCGCCCAAGACACCCCAGCTCAATGGTGTAGCGGAGCGCATGAACAGGACACTGATGGAGAGGGTGCGGTGTTTGCTGTCAGAAGCAAACTTGTCGGGCAGTTATTGGGGTGAGGCTCTTCTCACAGCTGCTTATGTTATTAATTTGTCTCCTAGTGCTCCTTTGCAGGGTGATGTGCCTGACAAAGTATGGTACGGCAAAGAGCCGTCATACAATCACCTGCGGGCGTTTGGTTGTAAGGCCTTCGTGCATGTACCGAAGGACGAGAGGACCAAACTTGAGCCGAAGACGAGGCGATGCGTCTTTGTCGGCTACGGTCGGGATGAGTTTGGCTATAGACTCTACGACCCAGTGGAAGGAAAGCTCTACAGAAGCAGAGACGTGGTGTTCGTCGAGGATCAGACCATGACCAACACTCAGGATTCCGAGACGCCTTCTGAGGCTGAGGAATTGCCTGAATTAGAGTCATTTTGCTTCGAGCAGTTTCCAGAGGACATCGTAGAGGATCCAGTTATGGGGGAGCCAGTACATGGAGTTGCTCCCAACCTTGATCATCAGCCTGCTGATGGTGGTCAGGGTGTCCCTCAAGAGGATGAGCATGCCGGGGAGGTGGTTCCTGAAGGGGAGGAGGCTGTCGGTATACAGCCAGCACCGGTGGCTCCACTGAGAAGGAGCGACAGAGATCGTCGACCATCTACGAGATACTCACCGAATGAGTATGTGCTATTGACTGACGGGGGAGAGCCCGAAATTTTTGTAGAGGCTATGGAAGACGAACACAGGCAGGAGTGGATGGAGGCTATGCAGGAGGAGATGAGTTCCTTGCACACCAATTCTACTTATGATCTGGTGCGGTTGCCAAAGGGCAAGAAGGCTTTGAAGAATCGATGGGTGTTTAGAGTGAAGCAGACAGATGATGCTACTCGCCCTCGATACAAAGCGAGGCTGGTAGTTAAAGGCTACGGTCAGCGAAAAGGCGTGGATTATGATGAGATCTTTTCGCCTGTCATCAAGCATTCGTCTATTCGGGTGGTGCTAGCATTAGCAGCCAGTCTCAACTTGGAGGTCGAGCAGATGGACGTGAAGACGGCATTCCTCTACGGTGATCTTGAGGAGGAGTTATACATGGAGCAGCCAGAGGGATTTTGTGAGAAGGCAAGTCACATTTGGTCTGCTGGTTGAGAAAGAGCTTGTATGGTCTGAAGCAGGCTCCGAGGCAGTGGTACAGGAAGTTTGAGTCATTTATGGGGGAGCATGGTTATGCACGGACGACGTCGGACCACTGTGTATTTGTGAGGTATTTTGCCGAAGATGATTTCATTATTTTGTTGCTCTATGTTGATGATATGCTATTAGTGGGTCAGAATGCCACTAGGATAGCGGAGCTGAAGCGCCAACTGGGCGCGGCATTCTCTATGTAGGATTTGGGTGCAGCGAAGACTATTCTTGGGATGGAGATCAGCCGAGAGAGAGAGTCCAAGCTGCTACACTTGTCCCAAAAGAAGTACATTCACCGGGTACTTCAGCGTTTCGGGATGGACGGGTCGAAGAAAGTGAGTTCCCCTCTTACGGCTCACTTTAAGCTCACCGAGGAGCAGTGTCCATCTACCGAGGACGAAAAGGAAGATATGGAGCGGGTTCCATATGCCTCAGCTGTGGGAAGCCTTATGTATGCCATGGTGTGTACGAGGCCAGATATTGCTCATGCAGTTAGTACGGTTAGCAGGTATCTTTCAAATCCTGGAAGGGTACATTAGAGTGCGGTCAAGTGGATTCTACGATATCTTCAGGGCACTGCTGGTTGGAGACTTTCCTTTGGTGGTGACGAGCCGAAGCTGGTTGGGTATACCGACGCTGATATGGCTGAAGATGTAGACACGAGGCGATCGACTTCGGGCTACGTGATAATGTTTGCGGGAGAAGCGGTGTCGTGGCAGTCGCGGTTGCAGAAGTGTGTTGCCTTGTCGACGACAGAGGCAGAGTACATTACGGCGACGGAGGCTTGCAAGGAGCTATTGTGGATGAAGAAGCTGCTGTAGGAAATGGGACTGAAGCAAGAGCAGTATACTTTGCTTTGCGACAGTCAGAGTGCTATTCACCTTGTGAAGAATCAGACGTTTCATAGCCGATCCAAACACATCGAGACTCGGTATCATTGGATACGGGATGTGGTTGAGAAGAAGGATGCGGAGCTTGAGAAGGTTCATACAGATGACAATGGAGCTGATATGTTTACGAAGATTCTACCAGGGGGGAAGTTTGAGTACTGTAGGCAGATCGTCAGGATGACGACATCCTCCCCATAGTTGTGAAGGGGAAGATTTGTTGGAGTGGGTGGGGTTCCCAACCTATGTGGAGAAGATCCCGGAGTGCGACGAGCGCCGTTCGATGTCGGAGAAGCTCGAGAAGTAGGCGACGCGGAGTTGCTGCTGCTACTGCCAACCCAGAGGGAGGTTCTGGAACTGGGCCACCGAGTTCGGGCCGAACTCGGTCCCAGGCCGAGTTCTGGCCGAACTCAGTCTGGCCATTCCAGAATTTTGCCAGTAGGTTCTGGTTGCCCGACACAGAGTTCTGGCCGAACTCTGTGTCGTCGGGGCTGAGCGGAAATTTGGGGTGATTTTTCACCATTGGATCTAATCAAACGGTCCAGGTTTGTTACGGGATTAGGGAGTTAAGTTGGGATTTCCAAACCCTAATCTATTGTAACACAATCGGAGAACATTGAAGAAAATAGAGAGGAAAGAGGCAAGAGTGTCATTACAACTTTGGAAGAGAAGACGGAGGATCGAAGGTGTTTTTCGAAGGAGAATCGGATTCGGGTAATCTCTACTCGTCGTTCTCGTTCTTCGTAGCCTTGTAATCATTGTTCTTGCTTCTAAGTGTTGCAGGGATCCGATTTGGATCGGAAGGAGTTTGTAGAGGGTGTAATTCTTCTATTCCATTAGTGGAGGCTTCTCAGGGTTGGACTCCGATCGTCCTGTGGTTTTTCCCACAAGGGTTTTCCACGTCAAAAATTCTCTATGTCTGCGTGGATTGTTTTGTGTGATTGTTTTTGGGTTCGTGCGTTGTATTGCTCGGTCGTCTCGCAGGTACTCTCCAGTTTGGGGAAAGGTTTTCGTGCTTCTTTCCCAACACGATGAGGGGTAGGAAACCTCAGATACCGGCCATTCAATTTCTTTTGGGGGCCAAAGCCTAAATTGGGGAAAATTGGCTCCAAGAACCAATCTAGAGCCACCAACCTTAAATACTAAAGAAATGAACCATTATTTATTACCCAACCATTGATATATATCATTTTAGTTGGCTGATGAATTTGATCATGACTAATGAGGACCATTACCTTGTGATTCATGAATAAATATGTTCTTGTTGTGACGTTTGGTTAGTTCAATCATAAGAGCATCTCCAACCCTATTGTCTTGTTAAGTGTTTGAGTCTTAGGTGGTTCCTATGTGGCATGAGCCACAAGACAATGTCTTGTTTATGTGGCACAATTATATCTCAAAAGACAATGAGATAGAAAAACTCTCTCCATTGCAAAAGTATTGAGGAGACAAAAAAAAGTAATTTTTCCAACTTCCAAGGCAACTCCTCCACTTTTCAACTTTTTTATAAATATTTCTATTCATAATTGATAATGTGGAGACAAAGTCATTGTGAAGTGCATTGTCTAGATCTAGACAACCAACTTCACATTCTCCTTGCCATGTCATTGCCATGTCAACTTCATGTTTTATTCTACATTTGCATTGGAGAAGAATTTTTGGAATGAAAGTTTGTCATTCCTATGTGGCAACCATTTTTTTCTAAACTCACAATAGGGTTGGAGATGCTCTAATAATCTAAGTAAATGGTAGAATATACACAATTTATTCAGTTAAATATCTTGGAAACTACTGTTGGGTTAAGTTTTAATTTGGTAACAACATATATATGGGACCCACATATGGTCAAATATTAGTTTTTGTCAATCTTGTAATTTCACCTGAGTTATATAGACTGAGATTTGTCTAGGTGTGGGGGTTGAACCTATTAAGGCAAAGAGTGTGGGGGTTGAACATATTAAGGCATTTTCTTCTTGAGTGTGGTGTGGGGGTTGAAACTATCAAGGTAAATGATTTAATATTAGTTTTTGTCAATCTTGTAATTTCACCTGAGTTATATAGATTGAGATTTGTCTAGGTGACGTAGTCACGTTGTCTTTATCTATGCTTGGCGCTCGTTAGACGAGTGTTGGTTATCTCAGGTGGGTTGGCCTATGATTCTGCTACGGTCACGTTTCAGTCACCGTATCAGAGCGCATTATGGGACGTGTTCGATCCCAACATTTGGTAAAAAAGCAAGGTTTGTTCGTTCTGGTCTAATACTAACATCTGGTATCAAAGCTCTTAGGTTTTCGAGAGGGTAGCTGCAACCATGTCTGCGGAGCAGATGAACACACGTATGATTACCCCCACAGGGTGAACTGATCGATTTGAAAGCCAAGGATGGAGGATCTACTCTGGTGCAAGGACTTACTAGTCCGTTGGAAGGTGATAATGTGAAGCCATAGAACAAGTCTATTGATGACTCGATGCGATTGGATCGAAAACTTGTTGGATTCATCCTCCAATGGCTAGACGATTCAATGTTTCATCGCGTCTTTATAGAGAGTTATACAAAAGCATTGTGGGAGAAGGTGCATTCTCTATACGAGAGGAAGACGACTGGTAATAAGGTGTTTTCTTATTTGCCAACTTTTCAATTTAAAGTACACGGAGGGTGACTCGGTGGCGCAACATCTGAAGAAGGTTCAGGGGATCATCAGTCAACTGTCTACGATAATATGGTGATTGACAATGAGCTTCAGGCCCTTCTGCTTTTAAGTTCTCTATCAGAGAGCTAGAAGATGTTGGTGGTATCAGTGAGCAACTTTGCGCCTAATAGAGTTGTCACGCTGGAGGTAGTCAAAAGTAGCTTGTCGAATGAGGAGGTCTGGCGTAAGCAAGTAAAATCGTCACAGGAGTCCGCTCTGGTGGCTTCCAACGGGAAGAAAAAACTCAAGTCACATGCGAGAATGCGGGGGAGTTCTCAGGATCCTGCGAGTGTAGATCGCAGGGAAGGCTGCTATCACTGTGGAAAAATGGGTCATTTTAAGAAAAAATGCATGAAGCTCAAAGTTAAGAAGGCTAAAACCAAGAATGATCATGAGGATTTATGGTGTTTGGAGATATCATCATCGCATTAACCAACATAGAGGAACCTTGTGGCATATATCTTGACGACGATTGGGTTATGGACACGTGGACATCATATCACGTCACTCCTTTGTCACGACCCGCACCCGCTTTTCGGACGCGAGAGCGTGAGCAAGCCAACTACGCATCAAGCGGACTCCAGCCCGACTCGAATACGTAACGCTGTCAAGGCTATGGTATACTACCAAATCATGGCAATGCAATCTATATCTCAAATCCACAAGTATAATATAAGCATGAATGAACAACTATGGGTTGTGGTCTGCAGCCCACTAGCATATATGTCCGATAAGACTCCAAGGAATATAACAAGAGTCTTTAAAGTGAATCAATAAGCAAGATATCTCATGATAAGGAATGTAAAGCACGAAAGGATAATAAACGTAATAACGATACCTGAATCCCGTAAACGTACCATCACATCCGCCATCCAAAACTACTAGCTAACTCCATGCAATCACTAAACCTGAAGAGATCATCAGGTCCTCAGGGGACATAGCAAGATACATAAAAACATGCCTATCTAGCAGTTTATCATGCAATAAAGAAAATACATGAAATAAACAGAAAAAGACCAATCAACACGAAAATACGACTATACACGACTGGAAGAACCACTATGCATAAGCGAACTATTGGAGGAGAACAAGAGAACATGATGTCACGATGTCAACGAATAACCAATCAAATACTCAAACCCTCATCCCTAGTGTGGACTCGCAGGTTTAAACAACTACTAACCCTCATCCCTAGTGTGGACTCGCAGGTTAGCTTCAAGAAATTACCCTCGCCCCTAGTGTGGACTCACAGGTACGAACAGATATCTACTAACCCTCGCCCCTAGTGTGGACTCACAGGTTAGCTTCAGTAATCAAGATACATATACTACTAACCCTCGTCCCTAGTGTGGACTCGCAGGTTAGCTTCAAGAATTCAAGGTACAGCAGTTCCGTTATGACTTATTCATCCTATGACATGATGCGACTTAGTCCAAGTACAGGGATGACACGACACGACCCAATTACGATACACGAGAGAACCAATCCAATATGAACTACAAAATTAACTATGAACAAGAACTATATATACATATATCCAATATGAACTACAAAGCTAACTATAAACAAGGACTATATAAATACTAGCATGCACGATGTACAAATCACATGTCAATAATCAACTAGTAAAACCATATAATAATAAAAATATGCATATAAATAAACTGTAGAGGGAGGCAAGGTATACTTGCCTGGAGGTTGCACGCAGATCCAACAAAATATAGTCAACTGCTAAACCATAAAGTCCAAATCATCACAACTGTCTTCGAAAACTGAAACAGACATTGCCAACATTCTCAGAATAGTCAAATTAGTTAGGATTGTCTGTCCTTAAGTCCAATTCAGGACACAGGGGCAAAACTGTAATTTTGGGCCAAAACGGTATCCGCCGTTGGATCCGCTTTGCACCAAAAAGCGTGCCAGAGTCAATAGCCTCTAAGGTCGTCAAACTACATGTCTACAGATTTCTTTTGATGATACGAACCCAACGGTATGTCCAATTGTGGATTCCGGTGGGCCGTGCACAAAATTGTCCGTTAAATCGGATCGTGGGGCCCGCGAAACGACGATTCGATCAACTGTCTCAGAATCGGACCAAGCTTGGCATACAGGACTAGAAGAACGATACGGTCCTGTTGGTGCAAGTTTTGTCTCGATCTGACGAACGTGAACAAAGTAATTGAGAAATTTGCACAGAGGCCGATACGGTGAATTTCGACGGATACGCATCAAATTCGTCACGCACACGCGACCAATTTGAATTCCGTCAAAGCCCACACATCCGCAATATCCGTACGCACCTTTCAATGCTTATGGTGCGCGACCACGTCGCCCGGATTGGCGGGACGCACGTCGTATCGAAGGTTTTTCGTAAATTTTAATATTTTGAAAACAGGTTTTCGCCAATCTTTGGAATTCAATTTCTCGACGTACAGTCAACAAAATCAAACTCGTAAGTTGGGTTGCAGAGCCCTATAGGTTATCTAGGACTGCCTTCAAATAATTTTCAAAAAATCCTTTTGTTTGGTTTATAAACCGCCTTCCAATCGCGTCGTTGGACTGTCCTATATGTCCTGGTTTCGATCAGTTATTTGATTACCTTCGTGCCAATTTTCTAGGGTTTCTACTGTCATAAAATAAAATCCATCTGAAGGGGTTTGAAGAGGGTATAGTAGGCTTTTTGTAACAATTTATAGATCGGAGATTGGAGGAATACACAGAGAGAAATTATACCTCAAAAATTGATCAATAACTCGCTACTGTCGCGGCTCATGTCAGTCCGATGCTCGCGCATGGCCGGTTCGGCGCTTGTGCAGCGGCACAGGTGTCAGGGAAGGTCATCGTGGTATGGTGGTGAGGCGGCTAGGTTTGCTTAGGGTTTATTGCTACAACTCCTTCCTCGATCTCTCCATGTATATGTATACTTATCCGCTAGTTTCTACTCGGCTGTAGGAAGGAAAGGTCGGGCCTGGGCCTGGGCTGAGGCTGGCTTGCTCTGGGCCTAGGCTCGGCCCACTGGAGAGGGTTTGCTGATGGGCTTTTTGGGTCTATTTCTTATATATATATTACCTATATATACATTCACACACCCATATATATATATATATATATATATATATATTTTATATATATATATACATTCACACACCCATATATTATATATATATATATATATATATATATATATATATATATATATATTATATATATAGATATATAAATAAAATCTTACATGTATCTGTCTATATATATATATATATATATATATATATATATATATATATATATATATATATATATATATATATATATATATATATGTAATGTATATAAATATATGTACATATACGTAAATTCAATTGACAATAAAGGGACAACCCATAATAATAATATCTAATAGTAATAAAGATATTTAAAAAAAAAAATATATATATATATATATATATATATATATATATATATGTAATGTATCTAAATATATGTACATATACGTAAATTCAATTGACAATAAAGGGACAACCCATAATAATAATATCTAATAGTAATAAAGATATTTATTTAATCACCACAAAAATAATAAAATAATAATAAAATAATTAAATGGTGGTTTTGTGAATCCATACTACTCACCTTTATCCGGGTCTAGAAAATTGTGCAAATATTGTAAAATAATATTTAATAATAAGAATACCAATTTTTGTACAAATATTCAAATAGTTAAAAATGTACATCAATACCTAAAATAATTTAAAAAATATTTGTACACTCATAAAATATGCCTACATGGTCGTCCTTGGTCTCACTACATACCTACAAAGGCTTGGATTCGGTTTCGGGCCCAGTTCGGGCTAAGTTTGTACCATCGGGTCATCAATATATCTAATTAATAAATATTAATTCATTGGTGGGGGTTAAGTCGCAACTTGGCCTGGTTTTCCTAGTTAGGACACCCTTATGGATGGGTCTTCCTTGGCATAACTAATACACTAGTCAAGGCACGCCATTGCTCTATCCGTGCCATAATTCCTAGTCGTTTGATACTTCAAAACTCAACCATGGCTAAAGTCATCTACCGTAATAATTAACTAAATAATTATTTATAAAAATCTAAAAATCACCATTCAAATTAATTAAATAAAAAATAAAAAATATTTCAAAAATTCCGGAAAGGGGGGCTACAAGGGGACGACTACAGTCGTGGGTATTGGTGATGTGCATTTGATAATAGAGGTTGGCGTGAATCTTGTTCTCAAGGGGGTGCGACATGTACCTAATTTGTGCTACAACTTGGTTTTGGAAGGGAGGCTGGCGGATGATGATTGTTGCAGTTTGTTTGGGGACAAAGATTGGATGCTTACAAAGGATTCCCGACAGCTGGCTCGAGGAGATTTAAGAAAAGTTATGCCATGCGCTATCGAGTTGACGTCATAGTAGGCACGTTTCCACGGTCACAATCTGTCACGACCCGCTCCCGAATGTCACGCCCCGACCCGGAATCACCCGAATCATCGTCCTCGCAGGAGACATGATGTCGCACGAGCCTGGAGTTGCGCTCGTGTAAGGCAAGATGACAAGTTCTCAAATGGTTATCTTTGAGTTGATATCAACAACGAAAGGAAAACAGAGTATACGAAACGATTCTCTTTATTGATATTCAAAACTGAGATTACAAAGGCTTTCGATATCCCAACAATATATACCAGATTGGCTACAACACTCAGGTTCTCTCTTTCCCACAAAGGATTTCACCGTTCCATACATCATGCCTTCTATATCTCAGCCGCATCAATCATGTTGCAAGTCCGAGCGTCAATACGATCGCACGCTTCAATACGCTTCGGCATTCCAAGCCTCAACGCGATCAAGCGAAGCATCGTCGCGAGCAATCCATTCTCGGCACCCTGCATGAAAGCTGGTGGGAGATCAGTATGTTCGTCCTCTTATGTACTGATGCAAAGATCTTCTTTCTAAATCGACATTGTAGTATTTATGTTGAATCATTCAACTTAGCTTATGATCTTGCAATATTCTCCTTAGGGTCGACTTCATGGCATATTCGAAAGCAGTAAAGCATGTTATCATGGCAAGCATGTTATTCAAATTGAATAGACAAGCAGGCAAGCAATCTCGTATTTGTTTCGTGGTACGACTTCTTACCAAGTCGATGCACTCGCCCTTGCACCGACGCAAGGTGAATGCGCCCCATTCCTTCTCTGTCATGTTATAAGTGCATCTCTAAGCAGGATCTATGTGTGCAGGACACATACGTGCCTACACTTTCAATCCATCATTCTTTAGCTATATGAAGGTCTTGGCGTATCCGTGCCGGAATGGACTAAAGGATTTTCTTTTATTTTCCTTACTTTCTTTTCTCTCATTCTTTTCTTTCTCGAATTTGGGTAGCCCGGCATTTCACGGGTTGGGTTGCTATCCCAATCAACAGAAACTTACCGCCACATACCATCATTTGCGGCTTCTCACATCTGTAACCGGGTGTTAATCGGACTTTTACAAATGTGCGCCTATCAAAGATTATATCCCTCCTAGGCCGAACGGTCCCGTATCCCGGTGCACCTGTTCGGAGGGAACGTTTCATGCACGGAAGATATCATAATTATCTCAAGTCCATTCTATTCGACCATGCAACACACTATTATTCAAAACAACCAAGCATAGTCTTTAGTCCAAGACTCAGACTTTATCATCTCGTATCTCTTCCGTTAACTTTCTATGTTCTTACGTTTCATAGTTCGTTTTAATATTTCAATGGCATCATGCCTCAACTCAATATTCGTCAAACGAACGACCCGAATGTCCCGAACACTTTTCGAGGCATCATGTCATATCCGACAGTTCTGCCACATTCATGCCACAACTGTATTATTTCGCAACGAAGCCATCTTTTAAGATCTTGTGCACGTAGGCACATTTTGACACATTCATCGTCTTTTTCCTCGCGTCGTACACTTGGCGTACGCATCAAAGCCGTATTTCCATGTTCTATAACTTAGTGTTCAATGTTCGGGCTTATGCGCTAGGACGCTCGCCTATTGTCTTTCAATGTTCTAGCCTTCTAACTCGTGCACGAAGGCAGGGAATGGCTCGTGCACTAAGGCACTCGCCGAATACAGTTATTCCATGTTCTTGTGGCTTGCGCATCGAGGCGCTCGCCTTTGCGATATCCAATGTTCCATAGCGACTCGTGCATTTGATGCACGTTTCATTTCAATTGTTCTAACTAGTGTTCGACACACACTACGATTTATCTTTCGATCGGACCACGTCTGTGGCATCGATAGGTTAACTTAGTATACAATGATATATTTTGACTTATCACATGAAGGAGTAAAAAGAAGAGTCAATCCTTCCACCTTGAGTCGATACGCCTTGTCGTTTTGTCGAGCCAATGCGGCTCGATTTCATAACTTCGTTGCACGACCACTCTCCTGACTTAGCCATTTGAGCACTTCGTGCTTCATCGAATTATACGTCCGATTTGGCTTACCGTGCCCAATTCTCAGCCCATCGCAAGGCGACGATTTGGTTTCACGGACCCCTTACTAAATAAGGCAAAAATGTCGACCTCTAATATTTTTGTGGCAACGTATAGCCTGCACACGAAAACAACTAAAATCAATACTTGCATCGATTCGGACTTGCGCCTTGGTCGATTCGATTTCTTAGAATCTTCGAGCCGTCTCAACGCACTTATCCTTTGGGGCAATGCGGCGCTTTGCATCGATTCAACTCGATGCATTCTTTGGGACAAGATAACTCTTCGCATCGACTTAGTTCGATGCATTGCTCGAAATAACGTAACTCTCGTATCGATTCGCATCGATACCTTTCATTCAGTCAATGCGACTCTTTGAGTCAACATCTCAGCGTAATGTGCCGTACGGAGCGGGGCATTACAGAATATACCACTCAAAATAAGGTTCGTCCTCGAACCAAAACCAACACTCCGACTAAGTGTTTTATAGATCGTTTCACGATCTCGTCCCACCAATGTTGTTCGGTTTCACACTATCTTGCAAGCTTTTCATTAACATTTCAAAGTCTTTTCTGCAGCTCAATTTGAATTTTGTATATAACTCGATTTGGATCCGTACCTATATTCAAGGCGTCCCGAAGATATATGTACTTCGACCAAGTCTAGTAGTAGCAAATTGGAACAAAGCTGACAGGTAAATTTCAATCCTATACTTGCCATCTCGTACCCTCGATCGGACTTATCTATAGCAACTGTTCTCGAAATTTTATCGCATACGTATATTTGATACATACGTGATTCATTCAATAAAGTCACTACACGCGACGCGATTCAAAATTGTATTTCTCGTTTTGTATGTTTTATCGGGACTATCAATTCTATGTGTCGCGTCGAGCCGTCACTCATCCGATCCCAACGATCCTCCGCAATGCCTTGCGTTCGAAATCGTCAACCAACTATTTTCGAAGTATGGCTATACAACTTATCTCGATACGGTTTCCTTTGTTTACTTGCAAATGCATCAACATTCAGGACTACGCCCGCTAGGTTACTTACCTAGATACCGTGCTCAAATTCTTCCGACGCAACTTTAAATTGACATTGCACAAAGGCCACAATCTATCCGACACAATAGTTTATATCGAGGCGATAGTTCTCAAGGCAACGATTGCCTTGACACGTAGTCTCTACGATGCATCTTACATCCGATTTCCTGACGAATAGGAATCCACTAGCCAAATTCCAAACTTATCCGTCTCGCAACATCGAACATAATTCGATTCACGCAAGCTCAATTACAAGGTGAATCAAATCTACGACATAACTCGTAAGTTATTCTCTTATCGTTCTCTCTCGTGCATAGCACGATTCTCGCAATCGCCTATCCGAATCACCAAGTTCGTTGGCGAATTTCTAGTTTGATCGTCGACCAACATAACCATTCAAGTATTCATCCGACGAATACTCAAATCTAACTATATCATTCTCAATCGAAAGTTGTTCCAACAATTCTCGAACGCCTAGACTTATCGTCAACATGTACCACATAACATTTGTTATCGATGCAATTTTGTATGCGACAACGCATAGGTCATCTTACGGTCTGTAACATTCGATTTGATTTGGCGGTCAAGTCTTCTAGGGTCAGCTGCCCCGAAGCTACGTTCGATAATTGTGGATCATTAACGAATGACAGTTTACTATGAACCATGCTATATCTTATTTTGGAGCTAAATTATGTTTCGACGATTTCTATGCGACTATCCAATTTCGGACAAAACCATTTCTATCGGCGCAACTGACGCGCAACTATTCTATGAGTAAGTCATGCACTATCGTCGATGATTCCGCTATTCACGACGCATCTACTCGCATTGAGTTCGAGTTTATCTTATTTGCGGGTCGACACACGAGATACTATATGCATCGAGCAATCGTCGATGACTTATAGTCTCGTCTTGATCAATCATAAAGTTCATGATCAACCAGTTTGTTCCTTTTTGTATTGTTACTTACAAAATTTTGATAGCGCGAGGTGCACTCCATTTTGTATTCTCACATCGTGCTTACGTTTCCTTACGTATCAATCTCGATACGTCGTATTAATTTCGATAGCGTAAGGGTCAACTTTGATTTTGTTTCAACGTCGACAACTTGCATCACATACGTCCAAGTTCTCCATAAACATTTCCGTACGTCTCGAATCATTTCTCGATTCGTTGCATTTCGCTATGCTTTGATCGCGTAACTGAGTTACCGATTATCCAACATCGAACCCTCAAGTTATACGATCATGCCCTCTATGGTTTACGTGTTTCAGTCGTACTCAAATGAGTTTTGCCGTAACGTAATCCAACTATATCTGAGGCGCTATTTACCCGCATCAACCAACTCTTTACCGAAGTCGCAAGTCGTGCGATCTGATTTTAATTCGCCTCGCCCAACATTTCTATCGAGATCGCAAGTCGTGAGATTCGATTCGCCTCGCCTAACATTTCTATCGAGATCGTAAGTCGTGCGATTCGATTCGCCTCGCCTAACATTTCTATCGAGATCGCAAGTCGTGCGACTCATTTGTAAGTTCGAGTTTCCCTTTTTCGTCGATCCGATTATTGCTTCAAGGCATAATCGTTTCTCTAGTCTCGGTCATCCGACCGACTTATAATTTCCGTCCGACGTATCGTTCATTGATACGAGTCTCGCCTTATCGTTCCAACCAATTTTCGAAGAACACTTGCATCAACATACCGTCATACAAATTTCCAATCGAGTCTCGGTACTCTCCCGTCCGTTACGGACAAACCTTCCATAATTCTCACAACGCATCGATGTAATTCATCGCACAAGTGGTATACCATATACCACTCATAATAGAGTCATTCATCGCATATGTGGTATGGCATATACCACTCGAAAATCAAGTCATTTCCTTCGCATTATACTCACTATAACCAACAATCTCTTCCGACTCACGATTTCTGCAGTGATCGTGCTTGATCACAACCGTAACTCTGATTAAATCAAATTCGATACAACTCGGCCAATGTTTTCATTTGCCAACACAAGTTCGGTATGCAACCGAACGATTCATTCTATCGATTTTATGATTTTATTTCCTTCCGTTGCATCTCGTGCAACGATTTATTTCCAATTTCCTTTGTACTCCGTGCAACGATTACTTTGATATGCGTTGTACCACGTGCAACAATTTTACTTCCGACACGTGTTGCACATCGTGTAACGATTTATTTCCGACTTTCAAAGTTAATGCTCAATTTCGTTCAACACATTCGATATTGGCTTATCACTTTTATTTCAACGCATTATTTAAGTTTCCGTATTGGTGCAACCAATATTCACAAATCTATTGCACATCGTACATTATTTTATTTCTCATCCAACATGGTACATTACAACAACAATATCATCTCAAATCGTATTTCACAATTTGTTGTACTTGCAGCAACTAACATTTTACGGCTCGTGCATTCAATGCAACAAACCCTTCACGTCTTTCTTAGCAAACATCATGTAATTTCCAAAACACATGCGACAAAATTACATGATTTATATTAGACTTATTGAATGGAACATCCAGTGCGGCATCGAGTAGAGTCAAGAGTGATTTCAATTTGGTGGTGGGCAACTTTTTAGAATTGTAATGAAGCGAGCGTCCAGAGAAAATTGAGCCTAGAGCTTTGATACCAATTTGTCACGCCCCGACCCGGAATCACCCGAATCATCATCCTCGCAGGGGGCATGATACCGCACGAGCCTGGAGTTACGCTCGTGCAAGGCAAGATGACAAGTTCTCAAATAGTTATCTTTGAGTTGATATCAAAAACGAAAGGAAAACAGAGTATACGAAACAATTCTCTTTATTGATATTCGAAACTGAGATTACAAAGACTTTCGATAGCCCAACAATATATGCTAGATTGGCTACAACACTCAGGTTCTCTTTTGCCCACAAAAGATTTTATCGTTCCATACATCATGCCTTCTATATCTCGGCCGCATCAATCCTGTTGCAAGTTCGAACGTCAATACGATCGCACGCTTCAATACACTTCGGCATTCCAAGTCTCTGCGCGATCAAGCGAAGCTTCGCCGCGACCAATCCATTCCCGGTACCCTGCATGAAAGCTGGTGGGGGATCAGTACGTTCATCCTCGCATGTACTGATGCAAAGATCTTCTTTCTAAACCGACATTGTAGTATTTATGTTGAATCATGCAATTTAGCTTATGATCTTGCTATATTCTTCTTAGGGTCGACTTTTTGGCATATTCGAAAGCAGTAAAGCATGTTATTATGGCAAGCATGTTATTCAAATTGAATAGGCAAGCAGGCAAGCAATCTTGTGTTTGTTTCGTGGCGCGACTTCTTACCAAGTCGACGCACTCGCCCTTGCACCGACGCAAGGTGAATGCGCGCCATTCCTTCCCTGTCATGTTATAAGTGCATCTCTAAACAGGATCTATGTGTGTGGGACACATACATGCCTACACTTTCAATCCATCGTTCCTTAGCAATATGAAGGTCTTGGCGTATCCGCGCCGGAATGGACTAAAGGAGTTTCTTTTATTTTCCTTACTTTTTTTTCTCTCCTACTTTTTTTTCTCGAATTTGGGTAGCCTGGCGTTTCATGGGTTGGGTTGCTATCCCAATCAACCGAAACTTACCGCCATATACCATCATTTACGGCTTCTCACATCTATAACCGGGTGCTAATCGGACTTTTACAAATGTACGCCTATCAAAAATTATATCCCTCCTAGGCCGAACGATCCCGGTGCCCCGGTGCACCCGTTCGGAGGGAACGTTCCGTGCACGAAAGATATCACAATTATCTCAAGTCTATTCCATTCGACCATGCAACGCACTATAATTCAAAACAACCAAGCATAGTCTTGAGTCAAAGACTCAGACTTTATCATCTCGTATTTCTTCCGTTAACTTTCTATGTTCTTACATTTCATACTTCGTTTCATTGTTTCAATGGCATCATGCCTCAACTCAATGTTCATCAAACGAACGACCTGAAGGTCCCGAACACCTTTCGAGGCATCATGTCATATCCGACAGTTTTGCCACATTCTTGCCACAACTGTATTCTTTCGCAACGAAGCCATCTTTTAAGATCTTGTGTACGTAGGCACGTTTTGACACATTCATCATCTTTTCACTCGCGTCGTACACTTGGCGTACGGATCGAAGCCGTATTTCCATGTTCTATAACTTAGTGTTCAATGTTCGAGCTTGTGCGCTAGGGCGCTCGCCTATTGTCTTTCAATATTCTAGCCTTCTAACTCGTGCGCGAAGGCACGGAATGGCTCGTGCACTAAGGCACCCGCCGAATACAGTTATCCTATGTTCTTGAGGCTTGCGCACCGAGGCGCTCACCTTTGCGATATTCAATATTCCATAGCGACTCGTGCATTTGATGCATGTTTCATTTCAATTGTTCTAACTAGTGTTCGACACACACTACCATTTATCTTTCGATCGGACCACGCCCGTGGCATCGATAGGTTAACTTAGCATATAATGATATATTTTGACTTATCGCATGAAGGAGTAAAAAGAAGAGTCAATCCTCCCACCTTGAGTCGATACGCCTTATCGTTTCGCCGAGCCGATACGGCTCGATTTCATAACTTCGTTGCATGACCACTCTCCTGACTTAGCCATTTGAGCACTTCTTGCTTCATCGAATTATACGTCCGATTTGGCTTACCGTGCCCAAGTCTCAGCCCATCGCAAGACGAGGATTTGGTTTCGCGGACCCCTTACTAAAAAAAGTAAAAATGTCGACCTCTAATATTTCTGCGTCAATGTATAACCTGCAGACGAAAACAAATAAAATTAATACTTGCATTGATTCAGACTTGCACCTTGGTCAATTCGATTTCTTAGAATCTTCGAGCCGTCTCAACGCATTTATCCTTCGGGGCAATGCGGCGCTTTGCATCGATTCAACTCGATGCATTCTTTGGGACAAGGCAACTCTTCGCATCGACTTAGTTCGGTGCATTGCTTGGGACAACGTAACTCTCATATCGATTCGCATCGATACCTTTCATTCAGTTAATGCGACTCTTTTAGTCAACATCTCAGCGTAATATGTCGCGTGGAGGGGGGCATTACAGAATATACCACTCAAGACAAGGTTCGTCCTCGAACCAAAACCAACACTCTGACTAAGTGTTTTATAGATCGTTTTACGATCTCGTCCCACCAATGTTGTTCGGTTTCACACTATCTTGCAAGCTTTTTATTAACATTTCAAAGTCTTTCCTGCAGCTCAATTTGAATTTTATATACAACTCGATTTGGATCCGTACCTATATTCAAGGTGTCCCGAAGATATATGTATTTCGACCAAGTCCAGTGGTAGCAAATTGGAACAAAGCTGACAAGTAAATTTTAATCCTATGCTTGCCATCTCGTACTCTCGATCGGACTTATCTTTGACAACTGTTCTCGAAATTTCATTGCATAAGTATATTCGATATATACGTGATTCATTCAAGAAAGTCACTACACACGACGCGATTCAAAATCTCATTTCTCGTTTCGTATGTTTTATCGGGACTATCAATTCTATGCGTCGCGTCGAACCGTCACGCATCTGATCGCAACGATCCTCCGTAACGCCTTGCGTTCGAAATCGTCAACCAACTATTTTCGAAGTATGGCAATGCAACTTATCTCGATACGGTTTCCTTTATTGACTTGCAAATGCATCAATATTCAGGACTACGCCCGCTAGGTTACTTACCTAGACACCGTGCTCAAATTCTCCCGACGTAACTTTAAATTGATATTGCACAAAGGCCATAATCTATCTGACACAACAATTTATATCGAGGCGACAGTGCTCAAGGCAACGATCGCCTTGACACGTAGTCTCTACGATGCATCTTACATCCGATTTTCTAACGAGTAGTAATTTACTAGCCAAATTCCTAACTTATCTGTCTTGCAACATCGGACATAATTTTGATTCATGCAAGCTCAATTACAAGGTGAATCAAATCTAACGATATAACTCATAAGTTATTCTCTTATCATTCCCTCTCGTGTATAGCACGATTCTCGCAATCGCCTATCCGAATCACCAAGTTCGTTGGTGAATTTCTAGTTTGATCGGCGACCAACATAATCATTCAAGTATTCATCCGACGAATACTCAAATCTAACTATATCATTCTCAATCGAAAATTGTTCCAATAATTCTCGATCGCCTAGACTTATCGTCAACATGCACCACATAACCTTTGTTATCGATGCAATTTTGTATGCGACAACGCATAGGTCATCTTGCGGTCTGTAACATTCGATTTGATTTGGCGGTCAAGCCTTCTAGGGTCAGATGTCCCAAAGCTACGCTCGATAATTGTGGATCATTAACGAAGGACAGTTTACTACGAACCATGCTATATCTTATTTCGGAGCCAAATCACGTTCCGACGATTTCTAAGCGACTGTCCAATTTCGGACAAAACCATTTCTATCGACGCAACTGATGCACAACTATTCTCCGAGTAAGTCATGCACTATCGTCCATGATTCCGCTATTCACGACGCATCTACTCGCATTGAGTTCGAGTCTATCTTATTTGCGGGTCAACACAGGAGATGCTATACGCATCGAGCAATCGTCGATGACTTATAGTCTCATCTTGATCAATCACAAAGTTCATGATCAACCAGTTCGTTCCTTTTCGTATTGTTGCTTACAAAATTTTGATAGCACGAGGCGCACTCCATTTTGTATTCTCACATCGTGCTTACGTTTCCTTACGTATCGATCTCGATACGTCGTATCAATTTTGATAGCGTAAGGGTCAACTTTGATTTTGTTTCAACGTCGACAACTTGCATCGCATACGTCCAAGTTCTCTACAAACATTTTCGTACGTCTCGAATCATTTCTCGATTCGTTGCATTTCGTTATGCTTTGATCGCGTAACTGAGTTACCGATTATCCAATATCGAACCCTCGAGTTATACGATCATGCCCTCTAAGGTTTGCGTGTTTCAGTCGTACTCAAATGTGTTTCGCCGTAACGTAATCCAACTATATCTGAGGCACTATTTACCCGCATCAACCAACTCTTCACCGAAGTCACAAGTCGTGCGATCCTATTTTAATTCGCCTCGCCCAACATTTTTATCGAGATAGCAAGTCGTGCGATTCGATTCGCCTCGCCTAACATTTCTATCGAGATCGTAAGTCGTACGATTCGATTCGCCTCGCCTAACATTTCTATCGAGATCGCAAGTCGTGCGACTCATTTGTAAGTTCGAGTTTCCCTTTCTCGTCGATCCGATTATTGCTTCAAGGCATAATCGTTTTGCTAGTCTCGGTCGTCCGACCAACTTATAATTTCCGTCCGATGTATCGTTCATTGATACGAGTCTCGCCTTATCGTTCCAACCGATTTTCGAAGAACACTTGCATCAACATACCGTCATACAAATTTCCAATCGAGTCTTGGTACTCTCCCGTCCGTTGCGGACAAACCTTCCGTAATTCTCACAACGTGTCGATGCAATTCATCGCACAAGTGGTATACCATATACCACTCGTAATAGAGTCATTCATCGCATACGTGGTATGGCATATACCACTCGGAAATCAAGTCATTTCCTTCGTATTATACTCACTATAACCAACAATCTCTTCCGACTCACGATTTCTACAGTGATCATGCTTGATCACAACCGTAACTCTGATTAAATCAAATTCGATACAACTCGGCCAATGTTTTCATTTGCCAACACAAGTTTGGTATGCAACCGAACGATTCATTCTATCGATTTTATGATTTCATTTCCTTCCGTTGCATCTCGTGCAACGATTTATTTCCAATTTCTTTTGCACTCTGTGCAACGATTACTTTGATATGCGTTGCACCACGTGCAACAATTTTACTTCCAACACACGTTGCACATCGTGCAACGATTTATTTCCGACTTTCAAAGTCAATACTCAATTTCGTTCAACACATTCGATATTGGCTTATCACTTTCATTTCAACGCATTATTTAAGTTTCCGCATTGGTGCAACCAAAATTCATAAATCCATTGCACATCGTGCATTATTTTATTTCTCATCTAACATGGTACATTGCAACAACAATATCATCTCAAATCGCATTTCATAATTTATTGTACTTGCAGCAACTAACATTTTATGGCTCGTGCATTCAATGCAATAAACCCTTCGCGTCTTTCTTAGCAAACATCATGTAATTTTAAAAACACATGCGACAAAATTATACGATTTGTATTAGACTTATTGTATGGAACATCCAGTGCGGCATTGAATAGAGTCAAGGGTGATTTCGATTTGGTGGTGGATAACTTTTTAGAATTGTAATGAAGCGAGCGTCCAGAGGAAATTGAGCCTAGAGCTTTGATACCAATTTGTCACGCTGCGACCCGGAATCACCCGAATCATCGTCATCGCTGGGGGCGCGATGTCGCACGAGCCTGGAATTGCACTCATGCAAGGCAAGATGACAAGTTCTCAAATGGTTATCTTTGAGTTGATATCAACAACGAAAGGAAAACAGAGTATACGAAACAATTCTCTTTATTGATATTCGAAACTGAGATTACAAAGGCTTTCGATAGCCCAACAATATATGCCAGATTGGCTACAACACTCAGGTTCTCTCTTGTCCACAAAGTATTTTACCGTTCCATACATCATGCTTTCTATATCTCGGCCGCATCAATCCTGTTGCAATTTCGAGCGTCAATACGATCGCACGCTTCAATACGCTTCGGCATTCCAAGCCTCAACGCGATAAAGCGAAGCATCGTCGCGAGCAATCCATTCCCGGCACCCTGCATGAAAGCTGGTGGGAGATCAGTATGTTCGTCCTCTTATGTACTGATGCAAAGATCTTCTTTCTAAATCGACATTGTAGTATTTATGTTGAATCATTCAACTCAGCTTATGATCTTGCAATATTCTCCTTAGGGTCGACTTCATGGCATATTCGAAAGCAGTAAAGCATGTTATCATGGCAAGCATGTTATTCAAATTGAATAGGCAAGCAGGCAAGCAATCTCGTGTTTGTTTCGTGGCGCAACTTCTTACCAAGTCGACGCACTCGCCCTTGCATCGATGCAAGGTAAATGTGCCCCATTCCTTCCCTGTCATGTTATAAGTGCATCTCTAAGCAGGATCTATGTGTGCGGGACACATATGTGCCTACACTTTTAACCCATCGTTCCTTAGTTATATGAAGGTCTTGGCGTATCCGCGCCGGAATGGACTAAAGGAGTTTCTTTTATTTTCCTTACTTTCTTTTCTCTCCTTCTTTTCTTTCTTGAGTTTGGGTAGCCCGACGTTTCACGGGTTGGGTTGCTATCCCAATCAACTGAAACTTACCGCCACATACCATCATTTGTGGCTTCTCACATCTATAACCGGGTGCTAATCGGACTTTAAAAAATGTGCGCCTATCAAAAATTATATCCCTCCTAGGCCGAATGGTCCCGGTGCACCTGTTCGGAGGAAACGTTCTGTGTACGTAAGATATCGTAATTATCTCAAGGCAATTCCATTCGACCATACAGCGCACTATTATTCAAAACAACCAAGCATAGTCTTGAGTCCAAGACTCAGACTTTATCATCTCGTATTTCTTTCGTTAACTTTCTATGTTCTTACGTTTCATACTTCGTTTCAATGTTTCAATGGCATCATGCCTCAACTCAATGTTCGTCAAACGAACGACCCGAAGGTCCCGACCACCTTTCGAGGCATCATGTCATATCCGACAGTTTTGCCACATTCATGCCACAACGGTATTCTTTCGCAACGAAGCCATCTTTTCAGATCTTGTGCACGTAGGCACGTTTCGACACATTCACCATCTTTTCCTTCGCATCGTATACTTGGCGTACGCATCGAAGCCGTATTTCCATGTTCTATAACTTAGTGTTCAATGTTCGGGCTTGCGCGCTAGGACGCTCGCCTATTGTATTTCAATGTTCTAACCTTCTAACTCGTGCATGAAGGCAGGAATGGCTCGTGCACTAAGGCACTCGCCGAATACAGTTATCCCATGTTCTTGCGGCTTGCGTACCGAGGCGCTCGCCTTTGCGATATCCAATGTTCCATAGCGACTCGTGTATTTGATGCACGTTTCATTTCAATTGTTCTAACTAGTGTTCGACACACACTACGATTTATCGTCCGATCGGACCACGCCCGTGGCATCGATAGGTTAACTTAGCATACAATGATATATTTTTACTTATCGCATGAAGGAGTAAAAAGAAGAGTCAATTCTCCCACCTTGAGTCGATACGCCTTGTCGTTTCGCCGAGCCGATGCGACTCGATTTCATAACTTCGTTGCACGGCCACTCTCTTGACTTAGCCATTTGAGCACTTCGTGCTTAATCGAATTATACGACCAATTTAGCTTACCGTGCCCAAGTCTCAGCCCATCGCAAGGCGACGATTTGGTTTCGCGGACCCCTTACTAAATAAGGCAAAAATGTCGACCTCTAATATTTCTGTGTCAACGTATAGCCTGCACACGAAAACAACTAAAATCAATACTTGCATCGATTCAGACTTGTGCCTTGGTCGATTCGATTTCTTAGAATCTTCGAGCCGTCTCAACGCACTTATCGGGGCAATGCGGCACTTTGTATCGATTCAACTCGATGCATTCTTTGGGACAAGGCAACTCTTCGCATCGACTTAGTTCGATGCATTTCTCGGGACAACGTAACTCTCGTATCGATTTGCATCGATACCTTTCATTCGGTCAACGTGACTCTTTGAGTCAACATCTCAGCTAATACGCCATACGGAGTGGGCATTACACCGAATAATCGGACACGAGTCGGACACGTACAGCCTTCGTCGTTAGACACGACGAAGTAAGCTATACCAATCTAGGAAAACTATAAGGCAAATATGAATATGTACAATCACAGCATCTATAAACATTTCTAGAATCAGAGTACATGTCTAAGCATTATTACATTCATCCAACAAAAATAAAGTAAATGTAAAGTCTGACTATAGTCTCTAATACAATGAAAATCAAACAACTAAAGGTAATGTAGCTAGGCCTCCTTGGCCTCTAGGTCCTGAGCAACCCCAGCTAGCTCAACTACATCAGCAGTCTTCCGCCCACAGTACGTGTCACATATCACCTCCATCTCACCTGCAACATATCCAATTAGTAGCATAGCAAAGTACTATTCTAGGTAATGAACAAGAACATCATGATATAAAAAAAAGTACAAGAGACCATGAAATATAAAGTACAGGAAAAGAACATAAAAGTACTGGAAGGTAAAGTAAAAGACGTACATGAAATAAAGTACAAGAAGTAAATACTGAACCTGAAGTACAAGACATGACATGTGCACATATTTGAAATACAGCTAGCATATGTGATCGGCTGGGGTAAGTACAGAAATAAGCACATGAAATGGGTACGGCTTAGGGCCCGCGTGCACGGTTCGAGGCCTAAGCTATCAACCTGAATTTCTGATCCTTGGGTTTGGTCACATAGCTAGTGTATTTCCCTTCCTCGACCACAAGTAAGTACAAGAACATGAAAGTACAAGAGAACATGATATCGTGTCATATCGTGTCATCAAGAGAAGTACAAGATATGGATGTAAATGCATAAGACCATAGAAAGTACTTACCTTGCTCAGGGTGATCAGAAAAAAGATGATGATCTGTAGGTCCACCTAAATTTTAGGTACAAGTTAGTTAATTTCTAAATTATACTACCATGTATTCTACTTATATAATATCCTAAATAATATTCTAGATACACAGAATCTAACTAGCTATAATATATTAAGCCAATACTCAAAATACTTGTATAATCATTCTAGTATTAATTCATGATTATTAACCTTGTGTCACTAATAACATTAAACTGTTATGATACATTCTTACTTATAATGATAAGTAGTACTTATCAAACTACAATTAGTCCAACATTCAAACTAGCCTCCATTGGTCAACCCATACAACAGACTCAAGTTCCTCACCTTACTCTACTGAGCTGCCCTCCCCACAACTTACATAGACTCTGGCTCAACCACAATTTACACAACTAAAAAGTATAATACTAACACATGAACCACATACAGTCCACGGGATTTTTATAAGTGAGCTACAGTATAAATTAATTGGGTTTGAAAGGCTTCAATGGCTACATAGTTTCAATATGAACTGCTGTTCAACCCTTCTTGCTGCACACCTGAGTTGTTACCTATAGCCAAGTCATGCCCCTTTACTCGAGCTTAGTAGGTAGCAGTACTCAGAATTCTCTAATACTCTGTAAAATCCATATAAAAGAACTAACTATCATAAATAGAAATGGGCAATTAAGAACAGATTCTTTTGCAAGGCAAAGACTCAACACTCTCCCAAAATCTGCATATTCAAATTCAAAAGAAATTCTTTGCAGCCCATTCCGCCCAGAATCGTATCAACCAACTCATAGCAAAAAGGAAATTTATTCGAAATTATGATAACAGAACCAATTAATCATTCAATCCCAAAATCAAAATCTTACTTAGAACAAATTGAATAAAGAATAATAAATCATGGTAGGTCAATATAGATTAGTTAACAAAGAAAATAAAATCTTAAATTGGCAGCCTCCCGATTGCAACCCCATTACGGACACGCCACCAGTCACGGACACGGCTACAGGTCTTGCATCTAACCAAGCACGAACACAGTCCACTTCTTGGACACGTACACTGAACACACACCCGTACTCAAACACGAATACCACCACGAATATGGACACTAGACACAGCTAATCACATCCCAATCCACGACCGAACAACCCTGGCCAACACACGTACTCAAATGAGAGAAAGAAAAGATTCAATAATTAATAGAAGGATAAACGTAGGTACCTGAAGGAGGATTCAACCGGAATCGAGAATACTCTTAAACGTTGGACACGCTCCTCGCACTTGTCTGCACTCCCGAGCTTCAACTGCGGCATTAAGCAATTACGTAACATATAACAGAAAGAAAAGTTCTGCTACGCGAGATATCAAATCAAGAATTCCCAGAGATGAAGATCTTCTGATCAGTGTGCTCACCGAGAATATTACAAAATTCAAATTACTCGCAATTTGTCGATAGATCAATTATTCTTTCATCTACTCAACAATCAGACCAGTTCAATGAAGGAATTTCATCAATTGAGTTTCTAGAACACAAAAGCAAATTCTCAGATCTGAATAATTCGAGATCGGCTTACCGACCAAAAATTCTTGGTAGAAGTGATCACGGTGCCTGTTACTCGAGGAAGAAATAAAATCGATCTCGTCCGATCTAAAATTTGATCGAGAATGAATAATTTTGTTGAGACAAGAAAGAACAAAAGAATCAGGGTCGAAGAACTCACCGATCTTAGGTGTTCTTGGTCAGAGTGTCACGATCATGCAGAGGGGATCGTCGCATCGCCGACTGAGAAAATAGCTACCGCCATAGCCGATCGTCGTCGAGGAGTGGAACGAGGAAGCGTCGCCGAAGAGGGCTTCGGATGGGATCTCTGCTTCAACCGCCGAGGGAGAACGCTAGCGCCATCGCTGTCGATCGCCGGAGAACTTGAAGGAATAGGGTTAGGGTTTCGGAGTCAAGGGAGGGAAATTGGGGGAGATAGTGAAATCGGGAAGAGCTCGATTCCTGAGCCAAGAATGAGAATGAGCCAGAGCTCTGTCTCTCTCCACACCAGCTATATAAGGCGTGAGTTTGGTCAATTTGCAATCTTATCCCTCCACTAAATTGGAAATTACAGAATACTAATAAATTCTGTTAAGGAATTTGTTAGGTGGTTATAAGTTTGTTAGGAAAAGTGGGGACCATGCTAGTTAGTTAGGAAAACTTGGAAATTAGCTATTCCCAATTAACTATGATAAAATAATTTCAAATATAATATTTAAACCTCATATTTACTAAACTACTTGAACATTTATTTATAAAATATCAAAATAGTCTAAATTTTTTCATAGAACTAGAAAAGTGGGGTTACAAATCTCCTCCCTTAGAAAATTTCGTCCTCGAAATTTCAGGGGACAACAGTCACATTTATTAAAATCCAAAATCAAACCAATTGTTCGTCAACACCACAAGTTATTAACTGAAATTGAAATTCCTCAAAACAAAGGTACAATCAAGCAAACAAACTAGGATAACACTCTCGTATCTCATCCTCGCGCTCCCATGTGGATTCTCCCGGGGAGTGGTGTCTCCACATGACTTATACAAGCGGTATAGTCCGGTTCCTCAGCTGCTTCTCTCTGCGGTCAAGAATCTTTACAAGCTGCTCCACGTAAGTCAGGCTCGGGCTCACTTCCAACTCTAAGTAGTCGACGACATGGCTCAGGTCAGAAATGTAGTGTCGAAGCTGGGACATGTAAACGTACCCCCTCCAGACTAGCAGGAATTGCTAGTTGATATGCAACCTCGCCAATCTGCTCTGTCACATTGAAGGGTTCGATGTACCTGGGACTGAGCTTTCCACCTCTGCTAAATCGGATAGTGCCTCTATTCGGCAAGATCTTCAGGAACACCATGTCTCCAACTGTAAACTTAAGAGGTCATCAACTACTGTTCGTCCAGTACTTCTGTCGATCCTGTACAACTCTGAGACGCTCTCTAATCAGTCTGACCTTCTCAGTTGAGTCCACCACCATCTCTGGCCCAAGCAAAATCCTCTCGCCAACGTCGCCCCAAGATAAAGGTGTGCGACATCTCCGGCCATATAGTGCCTCGAACGGTGTCATGCCGATGCTAGCCTGATAACTATTGTTATAGGCAAACTCCACAAAATGCAAGTGATCCTCCCAAGATAAAGGTGTACGACATCTCTCGGACTGTCTGTCTGTCTGTGGATGATAGGCCGTACTGAACTTCAACTGTGTACCCAGGCTCAGCTGTAAACTCCTCCAGAAGTGTGATGTGAACCGACTATCTCTGTCTGAGACAATACTCACTGACACTCCGTGAATCCGTATGATCTGTCGCATGTAGAGGTCTGCAAGCTTCTCCGTCGACATCCCTACCTTGAATGGAATAAAGTGAGTAAATTTTGTCAATCTGTCCATGATAACCTAAATAGCATCCTTGCTACCGGGCGTACGTGGTAGACCAGAGACAAAGTCCATAGTTATGTGCTCCCACTTCCACTCCGGAATAGGTAAAGGCTGGAGTAATCCTGCTGGTCTCTGGCGTTCTGCCTTGACCTGCTGGCATACAAGGCATCTCGAGACAGATCTGGCAACTTATTGCTTCATTCCATACCAACATACATACTCCCACAGATCCTTATACATCTTGGTAGCCCTCGGATGAATAGAATACTGCGACTGGTGATCCTACTACATAATCTCCTCCCGTAATCTACCCTTCAGCACACACAACTGGTTCCCATGCTTCAGAGATCTATCCTCCACAATGATGAAGTCCTCTAGCAATCCTGCCTCTGTCTGAGCCTTGAGACATCAAAGTCCCTCATCTAAAAACTGGACCTCCTTGATCTTTTCTATCAATCCTGACTGTAACCGCATGTGCATCAGCTGTCCCCAAACTCCCGGAAGAATGACCTCGATCCCTAGACTCTCAAGATCCTCAAGAAGATGCCGGTCCATAGTAAGGAACATAGCAACAAAATATCAACTCAGAGCATCTGCTACCACATTCGCCTTCCTATGTTGGTATTACAGATTGATGTCGAAGTCCTTCATAAGTTTCAGCCATCTTCTCTGCCTCATATTCAGTTCCTTCTGAGTGAAAACATACTTCAGACTTTTATGGTCCGTAAAGATTTTTACTCTCTCCGCATATAAATAATGCTTCCACAGTTTGAAAACAAAAATGACTGCTACAAGCTCCAAGTCATGAGTAGGGTAATTCTTCTCATGGGGCCTCAACTGTCTAGAAGCATAAGCAATAACCTTCTTGTTCTGCTCAAGCACACATCCCAAGCCCTTTTTTGATGCATCGCTGTAGATAACGAACCCTCCAGATCCTGACGACAAAGCTAACACTGGTGATGTAGTGAGTCTCTCCTTTAGTTCTTCAAATACTGACTGGCAGGCGTCGCTCCAGATGAACTCTTCATCCTTCCGCGTAAGCTTGGTCATCGGCTCCGCTATCTTGGCAAAATCTTTCACAAACTTTCTATAGTAACCTGCTAGCCCCAGGAATCTACAAATCTCAGCTACTGACTTGGGTGGTGCCCATGCTTTCACAGCCTTAATCTTCTTGGGATCCATAACTATCCTATCTCCAGTCACCACATGGGCTAAGAACTCTACTCTGTCTAAAAAGAATTTGTACTTCAAGAGCTTCCCATACAGCTTCTCTTTTCGCAGAATCTCTAAGACAATTCGCAGATGCTCCACATGTTCTTCCTCAGTCTTCGAATAGATCAAGATGTCATCGATGAAGACTACGACAAACTAGTCTAAATACTTATGGAAGATCTTATTCATAAGGTTCATAAACACGGCTAGAGCATTGGTGAGTCTGAACGGTATCACTAAGAATTCGTACTGGCCATAGCGGGCATTGAAGGCTGTCTTTAGAATATCCTGCTCCCGGACCTTCATCTGATGATACTCCGACCGAAGGTCAATCTTCGAGAAGACCTTCGCTCCACTCAGTTGATCAAACAACTCATCTATTTGCGGCAATGGGTACTTATTCTTGATGGTGATGTTATTAAGTGTACGGTAATCGATGCACATTCTAACAGTCCCATCCTTCTTTGGCACGAAGAATACCGGTGCTCCCCAGGATGAAGCACTGGACCGAATAAAACCCTTGCCTTCAAGCTCACCTATATTGGCCTTCAACTCAACAGCTTCCTTCGGGTTGATTTTGTAGCAATGCAGAGACATTGGCACTGATCCGGGCACTAGGTCGATGGTGAACTCCACATCTCGATCCGACGACAATCCTGGCAAATCCTCAAGGAAGACATCAAGAAACTCTGCAATCAGTGGATGCGGCAACTCTTGGTCTTCTGTAACTGTACTATAGTAGACTCCCTCTGGCTTCTCTGTAATCCATCTTCTAATCACAAAGGGCAAAACTCCAGGCGGACTGAAAGTAATTTTTCCTTCATGGCAGTCTATTACAGCAAGCTACTCACTCAACCAGTTAATGCCCAGGACTATGTCAAATCCCGACAATGGCATCACTAGGAGTCGAGCCCTAAGCTCCCTTCCATCTATAGTGATAGGACAATCAATCATCTCACTAACTGTCACTACCCCACCTTCTGTTATAATCTAACAGTTCCTCCTAGTGGGAACTGGTGTGAATCCGTGACTATGCAGAAACTCATATGATAGAAAGCTATGTGCGGCTCCAGAATCAAACAATACTATAGCAGGAAATGAATACAATAAAATAGAACCTGTGATCACGTCTGGAGCTGCCTCATCCTTTTCAACTGTAGCCATGACGTAAGCACGTCCTTGCTGTGGTCCTCCCCTCTGCTGCTGCTGATGTTGTGCAAATCGCTTCTGCTGAGTGGGTAGAGCCAGTCTCCTCTGTGGTACAACTGGTGGTACTCTGCGTGGTGCAGGTGGTGGTCCTCTAGCTCCTCGGGGTCCTCCCGCTAGTCGAGCTGTAGCCTGTGGGTAATCCCTCATCTGGTGTGCGTATGAGCCGTAGAATAAGTAGAGTCCGAGCCTCTTGCGGCATTCGTCAATGTGGTGTACCGGACGGTGACAGAAGGCATAAGTAACTGCTAACTGCTGTCTCTATGGCTGATATACATAAACTTTGGCTGGACGATGCTGCTGATGTGCTGCCTGCTGGGGTAGCCTCGCTTGAGCCTGGGTCCTCTTCGATGGTGCCTGATAGCTGCTATTACCGGTGTCCCTGTCCCTTTTGAGCTTTAGGTCCATCTCCTTCTCGACTGCCTGGGCGACCTTGAGCTTTAGGTCCATCTCCTTATTCATAAGGTTCATAAACATTGCTAGAGCCTTGGTGAGTCTGAACTGTATCACTAAGAATTCGTACTGGCCATAGCGGGTATTGAAGGCTGTCTTTGGAATATCCTGCTCCCGGACCTTCATCTGATGATACCCCGACCGAAGGTCAATCTTCGAGAAGACCTTCGCTCCACTCAGTTGATCAAACAACTCATCTATTCACGACAACGGGTACTTATTCTTGATGGTGATGTTATTAAGTGTACGGTAATCGATGCACATTCTAACAGTCCCATCCTTCTTCGGCACAAAGAATACCGGTGCTCCCCAGGATGAAATACTGGACCGAATAAAACCCATGCCTTCAAGCTCACCTATCTAGGCCTTCAACTCAACAGCTTCCTTCGGGTTGATTTTGTAGCAATGCTGAGACATTGGCGCTGATCCGGGTACTAGGTCGATGGTGAACTCCACATCTCGATTCGACGACAATCCTGGCAAATCCTCAGGGAAGACATCGAAAAACTCTGCAATCAGTGGATGCGACAACTCCTGGTCTTCTACAACTGTACTATAGTAGACTCCCTCTGGCTTCTCTGTAATCCGTCTTCTAATCACAAAGGGCAAAACTCCAGGCGGACTGAAAGTAATTTTTCCTTCATGGCAGTCTATTACAGCAAGCTACTCACTCAACCGGTTAATGCCCAGGAATATGTCAAATCCCGACAATGGCATCACTAGGAGTCGAGCCCTAAGCTCCCTTCTAGCTATAGTGATAGGACAATCAATCATCTCACTAACTGGTACTACCACACCTTCTATCATAATCTGACAGTTCCTCCTAGTGGGCACAGGTGTGAATCCGTGTCTATGTAAAAACTCATATGATAGAAAGCTATGTGTGGCTCCAGAATCAAATAATACTATGGCAGGAAATGAATACAATAAAATAGAACCTGTGATCACGTCTGGAGATGCCTCATCCTTTTCAACTGTAGCCATGACGTAAGCACGTCCTTGCTGTGGTCCTCCCCTCTGCTGCTGCTGATGTTGTGCAAATCGCTTCTGCTGAATGGGTAGAGCCGGTTCCCTCTGTGGTGCAACTGGTGGTACTCTGTGTGGTGCAGGTGGTGGTCCTCCAGCTCCTCGGGGTCCTCCCGCTAGTCGAGCTGCAGCCTGTGGGCAATCCCTCATCTGGTGTGCGTATGAGCCGTAGAATAAGTAGAGCCCGAGCCTCTTGCTGCATTCGTCAATGTGGTGTCCCGGACGGTGACAAAAGGCACAAGTAACTGCCAACAGCTGTCTCTATGGCTGATATACATAAACTTTGGCTGGACGATGCTGCTGATCTGCTGCCTGCTGGGGTAGCCTCGCTTGAGCCTGGGTCCTCTTCGCTGGTGCCTGATAGCTGCTGTTGCCGGTGTCCCTGTCCCTTTTGAGCTTTAGGTCCATCTTCTTCTCGACTGCCTGGGCGACCTTGAGGATGTCGGTGTAAGTCGTAGCCCTGCTGATCACAACTGCCTATCGCAGCTCCCTGGTGAGGCCCTTCTTAAACCTTCTAGCTCTCTCCTCCGACGTTATGACGAGGTTCTCCGCAAACCTGCTGAGTCGGCTGAACTCTAAAGTATACTCTGCTATCGTCATGCTCCCCTGCTGGATTGTTTCGAACTGGTTTCGAAGCTCGTCATGCTCTACCTCCGAAAAGAATTTCTCTTAAAATAGCTTTTTGAAGTCTGCCCAGAGAACTTGGGGTACTACTAGCTGAGGCTCCTCTCTGTACCAGGCTCCAGTAATGTGGAAAAGTCGCATGCTTGCAACCTCCACCTTCAGGTCTTCTGGAATCCTTGCTATCTTCAGTAGTCTCTCGGCGTTCTCCAGCCACTCGTCTACATATACTATCCCTTCGGTTCCCCAAAAGTCCATCGGACAGAAGTTTTGATAATCTTTGGCGCTCCCTGGTCTCGGTACTGCTAGTGCTGGTGGAGTCGGCTCTCGGCTCTGAGTGCATCCACAACCGTAGCTTGGAACTGTATAGCCTCATGGTTATGGGCCACCATGAACTGCAAGAACATGGCCATAACCTGAGCGCCGTCGAACATCATCGTCGGAGGCAACGGGGGAAAATAAGAGGAGGTGGTGGAAGCTACTCCACTGGTACGTCGACTATGGGCTGATCCGAAGCTCCTGCAACTCTGGACTGATCTGCGGTCTTCTTGGTGGCGACCATCCTGAAATAGAAATAAAACTTTGTTGATTGCTAAATACTAAACCTAAATATAGTAAATGTTTATAGAATATCAATATACCCGATGTACTCAATTTCCAATATTGTGATCAAGTTTTCTCTAATTTAGAAAGTCTCCCAATAGTACTTTATAGCCTAAGTACCATTAGGACTGACCCGCATGGGCCACCACTAAAAATATGTCACGATCCGCTCCCAAATAATCGGACACGAGTCGGACACGTCCAGCCTTCGTCGTTAGACACGACGAAATAAGCTGTACCAATCTAGGGAAACTACAAGGCAAATATGAATATGTACAATAACAGCATCTATAAACGTTCCCAGAATCAGAGTACATGTCTAAGCATTATTACATTCATCCAGCAAAAGTAAAGTAAATGTAAAGTCTGACTATAGTCTCCAATACAATGAAAATCAAACAACTAAAGGTAAGGTAGCTAGGCCTCCTCGGCCTCTAGGTCCTGAGCAACCCCAGCTGGCTCAACTACATCAGCAGTCTTCCGCCCTAGTACGTGTCACATATCACCTCTCATCTGCAACATATCCAATCAGGAGTGGAGCAAAGTACTATTCTAGGTAATGAACAAGAACATCATGATATAAAAAAGAGTACAGAAGAACATGAAATATAAAGTACAGGAAAAGAACATTAAAGTACAGGAAGGTAAAGTACAGAAAGTACATAGAATAAAGTACAAGAAGTAAATACTGAACCTGAAGTACAAGACATGACATGTGCATAATATTTGAAATACAGCTAGCATATGTGACCGGCTGGGGTAAGTACAGGAATAAGCACATGAAATGGGTACGGCTTAGGGCCCGCGTGTACGGTACGAGGCCTAAGCTATCAACCTGAATTTTTAATCCTTGGGTTTGGTCACATAGCTAATGTATTTCCCCTCCCCGACCATAAGTAAGTACAAGAATATGAAAGTACAAGAGAACATGATATCGTGTCATATCGTATCCTCAAGAGAAGTACAAGATATGAATGTTAATACATAAGACCATAGAAACTACTTGCCTTGCTCAGGGTGATCAGGAAAAAGATGATGATCTGTAGGTCCACCTGAATTTTAGGTACAAGTTGGTTAATTTCTACATTATACTACCATGTATTCTACTTATATAATATCCTAAATAATATTCTAGATACACAGACTCTAACTAGCTATAATATATTAAGCCCATACTCAAAATACTTGTATAATCATTCTAGTATTAGTTCATGATTATTAACCTTGTATAACTAATAACATTAAACTGTTATGATACATTCTTACTTACAATAATAAGTAGTACTTATCAAACTACAATTAGTCCAGCATTCAAACCAGCCCCCATTAGTCAACCCATACAACAGACTCAAGTTCCTCACCTTACTCTACTGAGCAGCCCTCCACACAACTCACATAGACTCTGGCTCAACTAAAATTTACATAACTAAAAAGTATAATACTAACACATGAACCACATACAGTCCACAGGATTTTTATAAGTGAGCTACAGTATAAATCAATTGTGTTTGAAAGGCTTCAATGGCTACATGGTTTCAATATGAACCGCTGTTCAACCCTTCTTGCTGCACACCTGAGTTATTACCTATAGCCAAGACATGCCCCTTTACTCGAGCTTAGTAGATAGCAGTACTCAGAATTCTCTAATACTCTGTGAAATCCATATAAAAGAACTAACTATCAAAAATAGAAATGGACAATTATCACAGAAGAACAGATTCTTCTGCAAGGCAAAGACTCAACACTCTCCCAAAATTTGCATACTCAAATTCAAAAGAAATTCTTCACAGCCCATTTCGCCCAGAATCTTATCAACCAACTCATAGCAAAAAGGAAATTTATTCGAAATTATGATAACATAACCAATTAATCATTCAATCCCAAAATCAAAATCTTACTTAGAATAAATTGAATAGAGAATAATAAATCATGGTAGGTTAATAGAGATTAGTTAACAAAGAAAATAAAATCTTAAATTGGCAGCCTCTCGATTGAAACCCCATCATGGATATGCCACCAGTCACGGACACGGCTACAGGTCTTGCATCTAATCGAGCATGGACACAGTACTCAAAGGAGAGAAAGAAAAGATTCAATAATCAACAGAAGGATAAACGTAGGTACCTGAAGGAGGATTCAACCGGAACCGAGAATACTCCTAAACGTTGGACACGCTCCTCGCACTTGTCTGCACTTCCGAGCTTCACTGCGGCATTCAGCAATTACGTAACATACAAAAGAAAGAAAAGTTCTCCTACGCGAGATATCAAATCAAGAATTCCCAAAGATGAAGATCTTATGATCAGTGTACTCATCAAGAATATCTTGAAATTCAAATTACTCATAAGTTGTTGATAGATCAATTACTCTTCCATCTACTCAACAATCAGACCAGTTCAACGAAGGAATTTCATCAATCGAGTTTCTAGAACACAAAAGCAAATTCTCAAATCTGAATAATTCGATATCGGCTGACCGACCGAAAATTCGTGGTAGAATTGATCACGGTGCCTATTACTCGAGGAAGAAATAGAATCGATATCGTCCGATCTGAAATTTGATCGAGAATGAACAATTTTGTCGAGACAAGAAAGAACAGAAGAATCAGGGTCGAAGAGCTCGCCGATCGCAGGTGTTCTTGGTCAGAGTGTCACGATGCAGAGGGGATCGCCGTGTGACCGACTGAGAAAATAGCCACCGCCAGTGTTCTAAAAATCGGCCTAGGCGGCGCCTAGGCTCTAGACGGTCGCCCGCCGCACCGAAAACCCCCTAGGCGGCGGTCCTAGGCGGTTTCGGTCCTAGACGGCCCCTAGGTGGCCCCTAGGCGGCCAATTTTTTTAAAAATTCAAAAAAAACAAAAAAAAAATGAAACAAAATTATATACTTACCTACCGCCGTCGTCGTCATCGTCGTAGTCGCCGGTGGTGGCGGCTGCTTCTGCTGCTGGTGGTGGTGGTGGTGGTGGTGGCTGCTGCTGCTTCTTTTGTTGTTGGTGGTGGTGGTGGTGGTGGTGGGAGGGGAGGAGGAGAGGGGAGGGGAGGAGGAGAGGAGGAGGAGAGAAAAGGTGGTGGGAGGGGAGGAGGAGAGGGGAGGGGAGGGGAGGGAAGGAGGATGGGAGTGGAGGGGAGGAGGAGAGGGAAGGGGAGGGAAGGGGAGGACGAGGGGAGTGGAGGGGAGGGGAGAGGAGGAGTGGCTGCTGTCTCTCTCCTCTCCTCCCCCTATATATATAAATTTGTTTCCAAATAAAAAAAACTAAAAAAAACATTTTGAACATTTTTAGGATTTGAACCCAAAACCTCACCAACATTATTTGAACTTAGGCATTGCTATGCTAGCCATAACAACTCATAAGGCTTTGTGTCTTTATGTTACATATATGTTATATATAGACATATATACATGAACCAGAAAGAAAAGAAAAAGAAAAAAAATTGGCGCCTAGGCGCTAGTCGGCCCTCCGGCGCACCGACTCCGCCTAGCGATTTTTACAACATTGGCCACCGCCATAGCCGATCATCGTCGAGGAGTGGAACGAAGAAGCGTCGCCGAAGAGGGCTTCGGATGGGATCTCTGCTTCAAACGCCGAGGGAGAATGCCAGCGCCGTCGCCATCGCTGCCGATCGCCGAAGAATTTGAAGGAATTAGGGTTAGGGTTTCGAAGTCAAGGGAGGGAAATTTGGGGAGATGGAGGAATCGAGAAGAGCTCGATCCTGATATATGAATGAGAATGAGCCAGAGCTCTGTCTCTCTCCACACCAGCTATATAAGGAGTGAGTTTGGTCAATTTGTAATCTTATCCCTCCACTAAATTAGAAATTAAAGACTACTAATAAATTTTGTTAAGGAATTTGTTAGGTGGTTATAAGTTTGTTAGGAAAAGTGGGGACCATGCTAGTTAGTTAGGAAAACTTAGAAATTAGCTATTCCCAATTAACTATGATAAAATAATTTCAAATATAATATTTAAACCTCACAATTACTAAATAACTTGAACATTTATTTATAAAATATCAAAATAGTCTAAAACATTTCATAAAACTGGAAAAGTGGGCTTACACAATCCTTATATAGGAGGCATGTTTCTACGGCTTGTTATAGCCATACGTTCCCACAGTCTCAAGGCTCGTCATATAGAGTATGACTTGGGCGGTAGTGTCGCACAAAATATAATTGGTTTAAGGCACAAAAAACGGTTAGTTCAATGATAAGTATGTCACGGTTTATGACACTTATGTAACACATTTTGTTCAAGTCAAGCAGAAAGGTTGTGCAGTAGCCGTTTTATGAGTTTCAAAGAATGAAAAGTTCATGCGACTGTTTGTCGTCGAGACGGTCTCTCGTTTGGGAGTCTCCAACGAAGTATGGAAAGTATGGTTTATGAGCACGATTTGTAAAGGGTTTGAGTCCTACCACAAATTAGGCCATGTATTTACGTGAGTTTAGATGTTCCCGTAGGTGCCTGATCATAGACAACTTGTGCACAAGGGCGATGTTTCTTCGACCGACAACCTGGAGCCACAGGACCGATCAGACCATAGATAAAAGAAAGTATAATTGATGCTGGGTAGGCAACCAGGAATTCGATAGGCTTTCAATAGGGCTAGCTACTTGCATTGATCGACCCACCATTTCTCCTAGCTATGTCAAAGATAGCTTAAATTACCAGTGACCTTTCATATAAATGAGTCAGTGTGCCGAGCGACAGTTCGTATGCATGGTGTCAATTGAGTTACAAGAATGTGTAAGCACGATACGAATGAATCAAAAAATGGATGTACTGTCTGCACCACGATTATGGAGCCTAAGATTTGGTTATATATAAAGACACATGCTTCGACAATAGATATTGTATCGTATTTTGAGTCGTTGACACAAAATTTGCATGAGTTTGGGATTGAGTCATTTGACTTGAATAGAAAAGGTCATAGGGTAAGGTATGGTTAAGTCACACGGAGTTACGAGACACAACCTCAATGTTGTTACGCGACTGAGTTTTTGGCACAACCATTGAGTTGCGAGGCACGGTCTCAATATAGAATCATGGAGGAGTTTCATGGTACGATTGTGTTGTCGCATCACAAAATAGGCCAGGAGTCTATGTCCTAAAATCGATCCTAATACAAGATTAGAAAGACCACAAAAGAATAAGGCACTCACTAAAATGAACGTGTTGGTTTTGTACGGATGGACGAGGGGTTCAGTCACTAGTACGGTTGTGTACTGATATCCCACCAGTCTTTATATGCAGGTTCAGGTATCAGCACGTTCGGGGCGGAGCTGCTTGGAAGCACTGAGGCATCAAGTTCCTTGGCATTTTGAGGCATACGGCCGCGTTGGAGTTTTCACCTATACAGAACATAATGTATAGACATCGCCTTCCGAAGTATCCTCAAGTTGTAAGCCTAGTGGCATGTTTTATTGTATTAAGAGATGAGAAAGAGCAGAGTGAATTGTATTACAGAGAAAGTGATCTTAAGTGATGGTAGTCTTGGCCTTGTGCCATTTGTAATTCCGCTGGTTAAATATAAAGTTCTAATTTTGTTCGACTACTCGTGTTTCCTTCATTATTCAATGCTTTTGCTTTGGGACTTCTCTACGATGATCCCGTCCCTTAGCCTGAAATCGACCATTATAGAAATCACCTTGCGCTAGCGCAACCTAGGCTCGCGCAGTATCACTTCCTAGCTAGGACGATCGGTTCTACAGAATTGGGGCATGACACAAGCAATGTTGGAACTTAGCTCAAAAAATAATCTTAGTTAACATATCAGCGGATTATTCTTGGTATGCACCTTTTCAAGTTTGATATCACCATCTTCTACAACATCCCATATGAAGTGATAGCGAATATCAATATGCTTGCTCATCGCATGAAGGAATTTATTCTTTGCCAAGTAGATATCACTCATGTTGTCACAATGCTCACCAACTACATCATGCTTAACTACCAAGTCATCAATCATGCCGCAAAGCCATAGGCCTTCATTTACTGCCTCTGTCACTATCATATATTATGCTTTCGTAGTCGACAAGACAACCGTAGCCTGCAACGTAGACCTCCAACCGACTAGTGCACTATGTATAAACAAACACGTATCTAGTAATTAACATGCGCCTATCCAGATCACAAGTATAATCCGAATCCGCATATATACTGACCTGATTAATATCTCTACCAAAGTGTAATCCCATGGCAATGGTGTCCTTTAAGTACCAAAATATCCACTTCATAGCCTTCCGTGCTTCTTCTCCGAATAAGCCATAAACGAGTAACCATACTTACGTCTTGTGAAATGTCTGGTCGAGTGCACACCATAGCATACATCAATCTGCTAATAGCACTTGCATAAGGAACTCGAGCCTTGATGTCATAGCAGGCACGTTCCTACGATCTCAATGCTTGTCATAGCAGGCACGTTTCTACGGCTTGGTATAGCCACACGTTCCCACAGTCTCAAGGCTCGTCAGATAGAGTATGACTTGGACGGTAGTGTCACACAGAACACAATTGGTTTAAGGCACGAAATACGATTGGTTCAATGATAAGTATGCCAAGGTCTATGACACTTATGGAACATGTTTTGTTCAAGTTAAGTAGGAAGGCTATGCAATAGCCGTTTCCTAGGTTTCAAAGAATAGAAAGTTCACGTGACCGTTTGTCACCGAGACAGTCCCTCGTTTGAGAGTCTCCAACGAAGTATGGAAAGTATAGTTTATGAGCACAATTTACAAAGAGTTTGAGTCATACCATAAATTAGGCCATGCATTTATGTGAGTCTAGATGTTCCCATAGGTGCATGGTAATGAACAACCTATGTACAAGGTCGATGTTTCTTCGGACGACAACCTGGGACCATAGGACCGATCCGGCCATGGATGAAATAATGTATAGCTGATGTTGGATAGGCAACCGGGAATTCGATAGACTTTCAATGGGGCTAGCTAACTGCATTGATCGACTCACCATCTCTTTTAGTTATATCTAAGATGGCTTGAATTGCCCGTGACCTTTCATATAGATGAGTCCGTGTATTTAGCTATAGTCCGTATACACAGTGTCGGTTGACTCACAAGAATATGTAAGCATGGCATAAATAAATCAAGAAAATGGATGCACGGTCTGCACCAGGATTATGGAGCCTAGGATTTGGTTATACGTAAAGACACATACTTCAGCACAAGAAGTAGCATCATATTTTGAGACGTTGACATAGAATTTGCTTAAGTTTGGCCTTGAGTCATTTGAGTTGAATAGAAAAGACTGTATGGCAAGGTATCGTTAAGTCATACGAAGTTACGAGACACAACCTCAATGTTGTTACGTGACTGAGTTTATGGCACAACCACTGAGTTGCGAGACACAACCTCGATGTAGAATCACGAAGGAGTTTCATAGCATGATTGTGTTGTTGTATCATAAAATAGGCCAGAAGTCTATGTCCTAAAACTGATCCTAAGGTAAGATTAGAAAGACCACAAAAGAATAAATTGCACTCACTTAAATGAACGTGTTGGTTTTGTATGGATGGGCGAGGGACTCAGTTACCAGTACGGTTGGGTACTGATATCCCACCAGTCTTCATATGCAGGTTCAGGTATCAGCACGCTCGGGTCGGAGCTGCTTGGACGTGCTAAGGCATGGAGTTCCTTGACGTTTCGAGGCGTGCGGTCGCGTTGGAGTCTTCACCTATACGGAACATAATATATGGCATCGCCTTCCGAAGTATTCACAAGTTGTATGCCTAGTGGCATATTTTATTGTATTGAAAGATAAGAGAGAGCTGAGTGAATTGTATTAGAGAGAAAGTGATATTAAGTGATTGTAATCTTGGCCTTGGGCTGTTTGTAATTCCGCTGGTTAAATATAAAATTCCTAATTTTATTTGACTACTTGTGTTTTCTTCATTATTTAATGCTTCAGCTTTGGAATTTTTTTGCGACGATCCCGTCGCTTAGCCTGAAATCGACCATTACAGAAATAGCTTTGCGCTAGCGCAACTTAGGCTCGTACGGTATCACTCCCTAGCAAGGATGATCGGTTCTGCGGAACTGGGGCATGACACAAGCATGTTGGAACTTAGCTCCAAAAATAATCTTAGTCAACAAATCAGCGGATTGTCCCTGGTATGCACCTTTTCAAGTGTGATATCATCATCTTCTACAACATCCCATATGAAGTGATAGCGAATATCAATATGCTTGCTCATTGCATGAAGGAATTTATTCTTTGCCAAGTGGATATCACTCATGCTGTCACAATGCTCACCAACTACATCATGCTTAACTACCAAGTCATCAATCATGCCGCGAAGCCATAGGCCCTCATTCACTGCCTCTGTCATTGTCATTTACTATGCTTCCGCAGTCGACAAGACAACCGTAGCCTGCAACGTTGACCTCCAACCGACTAGTGCACCATGTATAAACAAACACGTATCCAGTAATTGAGATATGCCTATCCAGATCACAAGTATAATTCGAATCCATATATACACTGACCTGATTAATGCCTTTACCAAAGTGTAATCCCACGACAATGGTGTCCTTTAAGTACCTAAATATCCACTTTATAGCCTTCTGTGCTTCTTCTCCGAATAAGCCATAGAACGAGTAACCATACTTACGTCCTGTGAAATGTCTGGTCGAGTGCACACCATAGCATACATCAATCTGCTAATAGCACTCGCATAAGGAACTCGAGCCTTGTGCTCATTCTCCTCATCTGTAGTAGAGGATACCTTAGCTGACAACTTTTGCTCTCTTGTGTTGAAATTATTCAATAACATTTTTTAATAACAATTGAGACATGTCAAAGAGAACCTTTAAGCTACTTTATATAGTATGTGATGTGTCCATATATGGCCATCCAATATATGAAAATCCAATATATAGAAATACAATATATGGAAAGCCAATATATGGAAATCCATATATGAACGACATAAATTCTTGGCTCTGATACCAATTTGTTGGGACACAACAAAAATAAACCCAAGAAATAAAGAACACTTAAAAAAAAAACCACAAAGACAAGAATTTACGTAGTTCGGCCAAGATGTCTACATCCACGGATGAGGGTGATTTAGTTCACCTATGAAGAAGAAAGTGAATTATAATAGCTCT
>JANAVB010004622.1:0-112500 GCA_029216955.1 Iris pallida | reverse complement strand
GATTTGAAATGGAAATACTTCTTTTATTGATAAACTTGATAGGAATACAAGTACAAATCTTTGCAAACTCAGACTGCCTTATATTGGCTACATGATTCTCTTTGAAACTCTCTTTTGAAAATAGTCACAATGCCCATACATGATATCCCTTTATTACAAGCTGGAATTGAAAGACACCTTCAAAGGAAATGAAAACTTGAAACTTGACTGGAATGAAAATGAAGCTTCGAGGCAATCCACAGCTCTACTGGGCTAGATGAGCTTCGGTGCCTCACTTGAAATCCTCCTGTCTCCTTTTTGCTTTCTGAAAAGGATGCCCACAAAGTAGGTCAGCACACATCATGTACTGGCGAGCGACTTTTGGCCGAACTCGCAAATCTCTGCACTAAATCAATATGTGGAGCTAACATTTACTAGTGATGTTTCTTCTTGTCTAGGTTCTTTTTAACAATTCATAAGAACATGATAGTAGAAATATATCATAAGCAACTTACCAACGCCGGCAGTCATTCCTGCACAAAAACATGTTAGCACAATTTGCATAACGAGTAATTCATGTTTCATTCATGCAGATATTGAAGTTGTCATTCGGATCATGCAGGTGGACTATTCTACATGTTGGTCCATGGGTTATCCCCATGATTAGCCGCTATGACTCTCTTGGGTTCAGCTCGTCGCTAAGGACTCAGATATCGACTTCCATTTTTACATGGATGCCCTAATCTCTCCTAGGTCGAGCGGTTTCTGGTGCCTCCAGATACCACCCGAGAGACAAATATTTTTCTTGTATACAAGTTGTCCGAGACCAAATGCATGCTCTAGCCGTTCTATCAGATGAGACACACTTGGACTTATGCACAGATATACGACACGTTCATTTCGTGCCTTCAGATTCATCTCAACACGTACAAGTTCATCTGTACATGTCTACATTTTTAAGCATACTAGTGACACGCAGATGATCATTCTTATCGAACAGATAGAGTAGCAATACATATTCTTGCAATTGATTCAATTCAATTATCTTCTCTTATCTTTTGTGGATGTGGTATCGTTGATTATTGGGACAAGGCAACAGAGTGGACTAGAGATCATTTTTCTTAGGCGTACAGATCAATGTTTGTTCGGTTGAAGCAACTCACCAAAATAAATCTTAGTTGAGAGATGGAGGGACTTCACGTGCCGTTCACGAACAATTCATGCGGCCTACATTGACACCAACAGTTGGTTAGCATACTTCGTCTCTTTCTCTCAAGATTCGGAATGAATGCGAAATGCGATGAAAGCGAACAATGAAAACCAATCATTGAAAACCAACGCGAAAATGCATTCATCAAAACCAAGCAGCGAGAGAAAACATTCAGCAAAACTCTTGGATTCATTTCAATAGAAGCCAATCCATCAATTGAAAAGGTTCATTGTATTTCATCCGTGATCAATCGATACCGGCAAAGGTTTCACCAAATACTCAGTTCATGACTGAGTCAACAAGCCGTAGGTATTATATAATGGACCGCGAGGAGCAGGGCACTACATAATAACCCACTGAGAAGAAGTTTTGTCCTCAAAACTTAAGAAACAAACTCACCTCCACTATTGTTGCATTCTGGATCAAGCAACGTGGAGAGATTATAGACGCGGGCTGTCGCGGTGCTGGCATTCCGCAACTGCTGATTGTGCAGATTATCTCAGAGCGACGGTGGGCCTGGCAGCTGCCCACGCTCTTTAGTGTCATTACGATTCTGATCCGTTCTATTCTTTTTCGGACAATTTTTGACTGAGTGGCCCTATTGGCCACAACGAAAATAAGCGTAATTAGCGGCACGACAGTCCTCCTTGATGTGCCCACTCTTGCTACAGTAACTGCAACTCTGACCATTCATATAGCGACAGTCTTCTTTAACATGCCCTCGTCGACCGCAGAAGGTGCATACAGGCTTGTTGTTCTGTTCTCCGTCAGTCTTTTTCTCTCCGTCATGATATCTCTTGGTGGGCTGATTCCGACTGTACTGTATTTTGTTAAACGCCTTCTTCAGGCAGAACTGTTCCACCTGTAGCGCTGCCTCAAAGGCCTGAGAATACGACCCACATTTTCGATTCAGCACACTTAACTGGATGTCGTCATTCAGACCTCCAACGAATCGATTTATGCGAGTCTACTCTGTGGGAAGCATAATAGCTGTAAAATTTACCAGCTTAGCAAATTCAGACTCATAGTCCTCCACGGACATATCTCCCTGTTTCAGTGTGATGAAGTTATCCTCCATCTTATTGCTCATGGCTGGGGGCAGATATTGATCCAGAAACGCCTTCTTGAACGAGGCCCATAAGATCTTTCCATTCCTAGCCATTGCAAGCAGCGTCGGCTTCTTTGCCTTCCACCAATCCTTCGCCCGCAGCCGTAGAAGCAGAACGACACAAACTACCTTCTTGCTACTCGGAACTCCTACGAACGCGAACAGACTCTCCATTTTATCAATCCAGTCCATCACCTTATCGGGTGATGTCCTGCCTTCAAATTTCGGAGGTTTCGCGTCTAAGAAGTCCTTTGGCCTAAACGAAGTGTGCCTTTACGCTGGCTGGGGCTCGTCACCCTCCACGGACTCAATCTCGGGCGTTTCTGTTGGTTTGGTCACTGCGGTGGTATCCCGATTTGCCGTAAGCGCAGTTACGAGTTGTCACGACCCGCACCCGGATATACGGGTACGAATACGTGGGCCACACCCAGCCTACGCCGCAGTATCGGCGGTAGAGCGCTGTCAAGTACACTAAACTAACTACAACATCTAATAATCCATAACTAGAAATGTACTCATGTCACATCACGAAAACTAAGAAAGATAAGACAAGAAATAATAACAATATCACTAAAACAACTAGAATCTACAATGATCATAAGACAGAAAAATAAAGAAGGAATAACAAGACTAACTAAGGATAACTACCAGGCAACTCACATAGAAGAATAGTGAGATCCACCTCAGCTAGCAACATCATGAAGTCCAATACTGAGGGCACAACTACTCCTAAAATTTTGTCAACATATCCGGTCAGGTTAAAATGAGTACATATATCTCATAACATATCTCAAGATAGAATAAAAGCCATAAGACTGTAAATAGAGCATATACAATGAAATCATGGAGTGTACATATATGTATCATGGCATGGTAAGCTGTAGAGCTAGAGCTAGAACAAGAAAGTAGAACTGAATCATGGTATGTACACAAATCAAGGTAAGCCATATATCCAATGTGTGTGAGTAGTAGTTTCAACTTATGATCGGCTTGGGTACCTATAAGATCTGGCCTGGCTAGTCATAAGTGCGGTATATGACTAATACTATTCAAGAAGCAAGGAGGATATGATCACAGGCATACGCTACTACTCCCCCTACCCCCAACTGGTAGAATGGATCCAAACAGGACACGTCACTGCACGGGATTCTAATAAGAAGGAAGTAAATCTTCTCTAGAATCAGCGACCACATATTGTGCAAGAGCTACAAGAGAGCTTGCACAATACATCCCAACCTAAGAAGGAGAAACATCTCTCGTCGAGATCCAGGAATACCAATCCGTGAGAACCATGTGTCAGGAATAAGCATATCTACACTAAGTACATGAATCATAACAATTATCATAAATTGGAAAGAAGTTATCAGAGAATGTACTCGCCTGAGATCTGGTAGAATATGTCAACTGAGTCCAAGAACAGTGCCTCGAGGACCTATAGGTGGAATACTGTATCAATATAAGGGTTTGGAAGTAAAATCAAGTCATACCAAGTCAAACTAGGTCAAAGCAAGTCAAAGCAAGTCAAACTAGGTCAATCTAAGTCAAGGGTTGACTTACAGTTGACTTCTGGTCAACTGGTCAACTCTGGTCAACCATAGGTCAACTCGGGTCGAACTTGACTAACGTTGACTAACAGTTGACTTTGGGTCAACTGGTCAACTCTGGTCCAATTCTGGTCAATTTTAGGCTACGGTTGACTTTCGGTTGACTTTTGGTCAATATAGTCAACTGTGGTCAACCAAGGTCAAAACTAGTCTAACCTAGGTCAAATGTTGACTCTACTTCGACGTTCAGTCAAAGTAGTCAACCATGGTCAATAAAGGTCAAGCTAGTCTCTATAAACATCTACAAGGTCAACTTATGAATTTCAGTGATTTAAAAATTACTGAAATCGACGGGTCTCCAAAACAACCCAAAAGAAGAAAATATTATAATAATAGGATGACACAAAAAGGGAAGAATCTACAGAGGTTGTCGGATGATGAAACTAACATCACCAACGTGTCCAGAATGGTCGAAATAGCTAGAATAGCCTGTCCATAAGTCCAATTTGGACACAGGGGCAAAAAGGTAATTACGGGCCAAAATGATGTCCGCCGTTGGACACACTTTGCACCGAAAACGTGCCAAAATAAAAGTGCACAAAATCTAACAAATTATATGTCCACGAATCTAGAATGACGATACGAACCCAACGGTATATCCAGAATTGGATTCCGTTGACCCGAACTCAAAATGACCCGCTGACCCGGATATTGGTATACGACTTGCACCGAAATGCGTGTCAAAACCAATGTCCACTAAAACCTAGCAAATTATATGTCAACGAGTCCAGAATGACGATACGAACTCAACGGTATATCCGGAATTGGATTCCAATGAGCCGAACTCAAAATGACCCGCTGACCCGAATATTGGTATCCGACTTGCACCGAAATGCATGCCGGAACCAATTTCCACTAAAACCTAGCAAATTATATGTCAACGAGTCCAGAATGACGATACGAACTCAACGGTATATCCGGAATTGGATTTCGATGAGCCGAACTCAAAATGACCCGTTGACCCGGATATTGGTATCCGACTTGCACCGAAATATGTGCCGGAACCAATGTCCACTAAAACCTAGCAAATTATATGTCAACGAGTCCAGAATGACGATACAAACTCAACGGTATATCCAGAATTGGATTCCGATGAGCCGATCTCAAAGTGACCCGTTGACTCAGAAAGTGGGACCCACTTTACACCGAAATACGTGCCAGGGTCCACGTTCTCCAAATCAAGCAAACTTTATATAAAAATATGCAAGAACGATGCCACGAGTCTACTGGTGGTGTCAGAAATTGAATCCGGAGTCCCGGGTTCAAAAATGGAATTTTACAAGTACAACACTAAAAATTCGAACGACCAACTTTGGCATCGAATTTGACCGACCTAACAAGCTCAAACTGAAATGAAATCTAAATGGGCAGAAAGAGGGTTATACCAGCTGTGCACAGGAACTGGTAGCGCGCAAAATGGAGCTGCAACGACGAAGATACAAACCCGCAAAGTTGGTATCACGAAACTGTCCAAAAATAGTTCAATTTAAAACGTCAACTTGGTGGCCAGTTTTGAGGTATCAAACGACAAAATTAACGGACAAAAATTGAGGGAAGTGAAGTGCTATATACCAAAATTGTAACGGAGCAAAGAAATAACTGATCCAACGGTCGGATATCCCGAAAAACGTGCACGAAGTCGTCGTCGCAAAACGTACTTTCTGAATTTTCATCCGCGCGCGCTTCGACGGGATTCCGTACAAAATGCACGAATCGCCTAGACGGCGCGTCCCGGAGGACGTTGGCCGCCACAGGGTGGCGCCTGGGGGTCGCCCGGCCAGGGGGTGGCCGGCCACGACGGCGGCGGCCGGCGGCAGCGCGCGGTTGGCCGGCGCTCGCGCGCGGCTGTGCACCCGCTGCTGCGGCCGCTGCTGTTGGGGTGCGCTGGCTCGGCTAGGCACGACGATGCGGCCACGGCAGCGCTCAGGCGCGGCGAGGGGGCGGTGGCGTACGGCCATAGCGACGGCCGTACGGGCTATGGTGGTTCGGGTGGTGGTTTGTGAGGGTGGTGATAGTAATGGTGATGGTGGTATTGGTGTGAGGATAATGGTGGGATGATGAAGAGGATGAGAAGGAGGAAGGAGGAGAGGGGAGAAGGATGGTGAGGGTTGGTGGTGATGCTCGACCACCAAAGGGGGGGGGGTTCGGCTGCAGGTGGGGGTGTTGGTGTAGTGTAAGGAGAGAGGGAGAAAGAGTGTTATTATTGTGTGTGTGTGTGTTGAGAGAAAGAGAGAGAGATGTATGTGTGTGCATATATAATATAAAGAGAGAGAGAGAGAGAGAGTGAGATATTATTGGATGAGAGAGTGAGAGAGGTCGGTTTGGGGGGGGTTGCTCCTGCTGTGAGGTGGAGGGGGTAAGGTGGTGTGGTGTGTGTTTGATTATAGGAGAGAGAAAGAGTGTATATATATATGTGTATATATATATATATATATATATATATATATATATATATATATATATATATATATATATATATATATATATATATATATATATGAGATATTTTCTTTTAAAGTAGAGAAGAGATATTTTTCAAAATAGGAAAAAGAGGAAAATTAAGTGGGGTTTTTGGACAGTCATGAGAGAACAATACGGAGCTTGGGTTCGGGTTCGGTCGAGCTGGGTCGGGTCGAAATCGGATAGGGTACAATATTTGAATTAAAATAGGGATTTATAATCATGGATAAATAAATAACATGCGGGGACTCAAATTGTAGTGCCCCGTCCCGCAAAGTCAATCGGTGGAATCGAAACGCCAACGGCGTTGGAACTTAGCCTTGCAACGGCTACTCGATGGCTCGCCCGTCCGAGGCGACTCCTCGCACAGGTGGGGGAGTTTCGGTGAACTTGCTTCATCTTAGCCTTCACTTAATAACTCGCAATGTTTTCAACTTGCACTGGTAGGCTAATCTAAAAGCTACGCACCAACATAGCTAAGGGAATAATACCGTCGGGTCGAAATATCTTAGAACATGGAAAATGGTCCCACGGTCTTTATAGAAGTCGGCTCAGCGTGCTTTCAAATGACACACGATCCTTCAATCCCGTGGCTTGGGAGAAGGAAGCTGGCCTAAGTTGCTAAGTTGCCCCGACACTCGAATAAGCCTAAGTCATAGGCGTCGCCTGCTTGAATGTTCGAAATAGCATGCACTGTCCCGTTGTTTTGTCCCAACACTTGAAATAGCCTAAGTCATAGGCGTCGACCGCATGAATGCTTAACAAAGCATGCACGGTCCCGTCCCACAAGGCTTGGCATAGTCTTCGCACGTCCCGCAAGTTAAGTCGTCTCGCACGGCTCGTTGGCTTAAGTCTAGGCACTCGAAAAGTTGGTTGTCCAAGTTGACCCCGTGCCTAGCACGTTCCCTCGACGCGGAGCTCGACGTAGCCCTCGCTCGTCGAGTCCGCGTTGCCTGAATAAGTTAGACAAGTGTTGTGCTGGGCTATCAAGCCATTTCTAGCATTGTCCTGCTCTATCTGCGGTTGTCAAATTGCGTAGTCCCTTGAGAACAAGGCTCGTCATATAAGTATATGACTTGAGCGTTAGCGTCGCCTATAGAACCAGGCCTGTCTAAGGTACGAGTTACGGTCGGTTTAGTGAAAAGCTTGCCACGAACAAAGTAAGTCCCCGCGACTGGTTGTCGCCGAGATCGATCCCGCTACTTGGGAGTCTCGCTAAGTCTTGAAATATCCCACACACGAGATCGGTCCCCTGGCTTGGGAGTCTCGCTAAGTCTTGAAATGTCCCGCACACGAGATCGGTCCCTCGTACTTGGAAGTCTCGATAAGTCTTGATAGAAAGAAGAAATGCATGGTCATGTTAGCAAAGGACTGGATAGATCGAGTATGCATGGTCATTGGGCAACTTGTCGACAAAGGGTAGTCTTCTCGAGTGATCACCGGGGCGTTGGGATCATTCGGCCCGGGAGAAGCGAGTGTGGCTCAAAGTAGGATGCTGGATGACCGCATGGGAGAGTTCTACCCCACCGGGCTAGCTACCCGTATTGGTACAGGTAGATATCCCACAAGCCAGTCCAAGATAGCTTGAAATTGCTAGTGACCTCCTCATGTAGATGTGTCGGCAATAGCGGCACACCGCGTGTATGCTTTTGGATTTGGGTCTAGTGCTTGAATGCAGGTCTAGTCGGTAACACAAGGTCTGGGCCTAAGATTGGGCTGCAGCATAGGCACCGTGCTTGGCACGATAGATGGCGTCGGAATGTTCATGAAAGTGATACTATGGTCCACAAGTCTTGTCTAAGTTGGTTCACGAGTCGAAGCGTGCGGCCGCGTGATCTGAAGACTTATACAGGACATAATGTATGGACATCGCCTTTCGAAGCTTCCGCTGACTCAAGCATTTGTATCGAGATATGAGGGAGAGCAGAGAGTGACTTTGTAAATGAGAGAAAAGTGAGCACGAGAGACATGTAATTTGGCCTTGTGCCCACAATTGTAATCTTGTATTCAATATCAATAAAAGAGCTTCTATTGAATGACTTGTGTTCATGTGTTCTTCTCTAAATTCCGCTGCAATATATTCAATGTTTCTGCTTGGGACTTCTGTGCGACGACCCCATCGCCGTCGATGTAATCGGCCGTTATGGAACTGCCTTGCACGAGCGCAATCTAGGCTCGTGCGGCATCACGCCTTAGCGAGGACGATCGCTCCTACGGGAGCGGGGCGTGACATAATGGTATCAGAGCATGGCTTTACGTCCTTGGACTTCACGTCGAAATTCTCAGTTTTGAAAGCTCATCGTTGGAAAATAAGTGTGCGCTCTCTCTCGAATGTCCCTCGGCATGTCCATACAATAAGTCTAAATATTTTCAAAAGCTCGTACAAGCGTTCATTCGAACGTATCGGTAGGCTATCGCCGGATGCATCGTAGGCCTTTGTGCCGAACGGTGTCGAACTTGACTCGATAGAAAACGCATGCTAAAGTTAACAAGTCGCGCATATGCCCGAATAGTCCTACGTCGACCTTAGAAGTCGCGTGCATGCCTAACTTGTCCAACGTTGACCTTAGCATGTGAGCATGCAAACTTGAATAAAAGTCCGTACGGGATAACTATGCACACGGCCTTTTGGCTAAGTTGCGTCGCGTATAGCGCACCTCGACTTTTGGTGCAAACGAATTACGAGTGATATCAAGTATCGCTCGGTCAGGAACGAAGCTGCACTTAGAGTGTCTATCGATAGGAATGCTATCGAGTTAACGCTTAGGCGTACACGGAGGATTGACTTGGACTTCGAGGAAATAGAACGAACAATTAGTACGTCGATGCGACGTGAGCGATTACGCTAGGGATTCGTCGAACGAATCCGAAGGATGTCTTAGCGCATGATGCGAACGTGATTGTAGGCTAGATCGGATGGCTCGAATCTGAGTGGTGTATAGATTTTCTTGGAAATCATTCGAGCAAATATTGAGGATTACGAGTAACGGCGAGTATGTCGACGAGGCGATACGATCGCGCAAAGCCTTAGAGCACGTCACGTTTAGTTGGTCGTGACTTCGAATGTCCCGAACGAGCATCTCGTTCGGACAACTTACGAATAGGCAACGCGTGTTGGAAAAATAATTCGGAACGATGAATGAAAATGAATGGTCTTGATCGAGAAAACTTAGAGGATCGCGCGTACGATAACGGATTGATGCAAATGAAATGTAACTTGAGTTTCGAACAACGATCTTGAAACGAGCTTGAGGAAGAGCGACTGAACTTGATCTTGAATATCGAGAAAATTATGGGATATCCAGTTCGAACAATAACATCGGTCGTACGACTCGAAATTGGTTGCAAAGGAAGATCGTCAGGTTACGCATATCGTCGATGGTATTGAGGCGTATCAAAGATCGATATGCGATAACTCGGGGGTACTCTGACTCAGCGAAAGGCGATCGTGCAAATGTTACTGTTTCGATGGATGCTATACTCGGGATATCGAAACGTGTCGAAGAAATGATAAAACTTGGCTCGAGGATTTTCTGGTTGAATGAATGACGGTCGGACTATCAAATTGAGATCTTGACTTGGAGGAAAATGAAACGTTTGGATTTGCTTCGTCGATAACCACAACTTTGACATTCTTGTCTTATGCGAGCGCAACTCCAGCCTCGTACATGCGTCGCGCCGATTTGAGACGATCACTCCGCGTGAGCGCTGGTATGGTGATTCATACAGCGGGGGTGATTGACCTAGCTTGGCGTGACACTTTGTGTGCTTCGATTTGTGGTTTGACGCGAAGGTGACTCGAGAATGAATTTGTGTGCTTGAAGAATCGAATTTGAGGATTGCGTAGGTCCAATCCGCGTATCGAGAATGAACGAGTCTATACTCAAACAAGAGTTATGCCCCGATGAGAATGATTATTCCGCGGGAGCGTTGCGTGGTGATTCACGAACCGCCGTGGATAATCGGACTTGCGTGAGATTAGGGTACAACGTATTGTCGAGCTAGATGACCTAGTGATAGAATACATGAATTGGTTAGAATTGTTGATTTGAATGGATTCGAATACGCGCAACGAATACATTGATGCAGAATAGGTGATCGTGCTCGATGTTTAGAAATCTGAGTGACGCGAGCTTGGGTAGAAAACCCCGTACTACTGACTATGGTTTGACCCTAGGATTGGAGTCAGTGTTGGCATTATTGTCGGGGAACTATGATTCCAATCCTGACATTGACTTAGCCTTACAAAGATTGGCCTAGCGGTTAGGCGAAACGCCCCTGTCGCAGTGTTATCGATCGAAAGATTGATCTTGAGGATTGGTTTGAATGGATAGCATGAATCACGAACGTAGGAAACCCTGCTCACGAGACTCGGCTGACATGCATATATTTCAGGGACGCCTGGGTATGTGCACGATGCGACTCGAGTGAGAATAACAAATTCTCTATTATGCGGCTTGGCTGAATGCATGTATCTTGGGGACGCCTAGAATGCGTACACGATCCAGCCAAGTGATACGTTGAATTGAAATAAGACTTGGGGAGTGGAAGAGTGTCGAGAACTTGGAATCGTGTTTAAGGAAAACTCGATAATAGTACGAGCGTGGCTCGAAATCGAAGGAACGCGTAGGCGAAATGTGTACGAATAAGTCTTAGCCATAGAAATGGTAGGATGGCTTGCCTTCAGGAAAGTCTCGAGGACGAGACTTGTTCTGAGTGGTGTATGTTGTAGTGCCCCGTCCCGCAAAGTCAATCGGTGGAATCGAAATGCCAACGGCGTTGGAACTTAGCCTTGCAACGGCTACTCGAAGGCTCGCCCGTCCGAGGCGACTCCTCGCACAGGTGGGGGAGTTTCGGTGAACTTGCTTCATCTTAGCCTTCACTTAATAACTCGCAATATTTTCAACTTGCACTGGTAGGCTAATCTAAAAGCTACGCACCAACATAGCTAAGGGAATAATATCGTCGGATCGAAATGTCTTAGAACATGGAAAATGGTCCCACGGTCTTTATAGAAGTCGGCTCAGCGTGCTTTCAAATGACACACGATCCTTCGATCCCGTGGCTTGGGAGAAGGAAGTTGGCCTAAGTTGCTAAGTTGCCCCGACACTCGAATAAGCCTAAGTCATAGGCGTCGCCTGCTTGAATGTTCGATATAGCATGCACTGTCCCGTCGTTTTGTCCCAACACTTGAAATAGCCTAAGTCATAGGCGTTGCCCGCATGAATGCTTAACAAAGCATGCACGGTCCCGTCCCGCAAGGCTTGGCATAGTCTTCGCGCGTCCCGCAAGTTAAGTCGTCTCGCACGGCTCGTTGGCTTAAGTCTAGGCACTCGAAAAGTTGGTTGTCCAAGTTGACCCCGTGCCTAGCACGTTCCCTCGATGCGGAGCTCGACGTAGCCCTCGCTCGTCGAGTCCGCATTGCCTGAATAAGTTAGACAAGTGTTGTGCTGGGCTATCAAGCCATTTTCTAGCACTGTCCCGCTCTATCTGCGGTTGTCAAATTGCGTAGTCCCTTGAGAACAAGGCTCGTCATATAAGTCTATGACTTGAGCGTTAGTATAGTGCCCCGTCCCGCGAAGTCAATCGGAGGAATCAAAACGCCAACGGCGTTCGGACTTGGTCTTACAACGGCGACTCGAAGACATCGCTCAGGTGGGGTAGTTTTGGTGAACTTGCCTCATCTTTGCCTTCATAATAAATCGTGTTTTCAACTTGCACAAGTAGGCTTAATAATAAAAGCTACGAATGCACATAGCTAAGGGAACGATCCGATCCGTCGGAATATCTTAGAACATGGAAAATGGTCCCACGGTCTCAATAGAAGTCGGCTCAGCGTGCTTTTAAATGACACTCGATCCTTCGTCCCGCGGCTTGGCAGAAGGAAAAGTTGGTATTCGACACAAACGATGAGTTAGCCTAAGTCATAGGCGTCGCCCGCGTAAATGCTCTATAAAGCATGTTCGTTTCCACTGCGCAAGGCTTGGCATAGCCTTGGCTCGTCCCTCGGGTTAAGTTGTAGGCTTGAGTAAGTTAGACAAAGTTATGCCGGTCGACCTAAGTCATTCCAAGTGCCGTCCCGCTCTTTCTGCGGTTGTCAAGTTAAATAGTCCCACGATCTTAAGTGCCGTCATATAACGTATGACTTGGGTGATAGCGTCGCGTTGGACATAAGTCAGCTAAAGGCACGAGCCACGGTTGGCACGATATGAAGTTAGCTACGGTCCATGGCACTTAAGGATCACGTATTGTTCAAGTTAAGTTGGAAGGCTACGTAGTAGTCGTTCCCTCGAGTTCAAAGATGTTCGAGGCGGTCCCTCGGTTGAGAGTCTCGCGTTCCTATCCACGTTAAGTATTCGAGGCGGTCCCTCGGTTGGGAGTCTCGCGTTCCTACCTACGTTAAGAAGTTTGAGGCGGTCCCTCGGTTGGGAGTCTCGCGTTCCTATCCACGTTAAGTATTCGAGGCGGTCCCTCGGTTGGTAGTCTCGCATTCCTACCTACGTTAAGAAGTTTGAGGTGGTCCCTCGGTTGGGAGTCTCGCGGTCCCGAGGCACGTTATGCCAAGTATGATTTAGAGCACGGAGTTTCTTTGGCGATTCGAAGCGTACGGCCGCGTAAAGACCAGACTTATACGGGACATAATGTATGGACATCGCCTTCCGAGGCTTCCACTGGATTCAAGTATTATATCGAGAGATGAGAGAGAGTCGAGTGATTTGTAATATGAGGCAAGTGTATTGAGTGATTGTAATCTCGGCCTTGCGCCCCCAATGTAACCATTATTTCGATATCAATAAAAGAGCTTCTTTTGAATAACTTGTGTTCATTCTAAATGTTTTTGCTGCGTGTTCAATGTCTCTGCTTGGGACTTCTGGGCGACGACCCCGTCGCCGCCGCTGTAATCGACCGTTATGGAACCCGCCTTGCACGAGCGCAATCTAGGCTCGTACGGCATCACGCCTTAGCGAGGACGATCGCTCCTACGGGAGCGGGGCATGACATAATGGATCGATATGCGATAACTCGGGGGTACTCTGACACGGTGAATGACGATCGTACAAAAGTTATCGTTCCGATGGATACAATACTTAAGATTTTGATTTGGGACAAATGTTGGATGAAAGTGATTGTGTCTTGAAGGTTACGCGGATAGCCACAGCGTCGACAGTCTTGTCTTGCGCGAGCGCAACTCTAGCCTCGCATATGCGTTGTATCAGATTTGGAGCAATCGTTCCACGTGAGCGCTGACATGGTGATTCATGTCACAGGAATGATCGAACTCGGGAAATCAAGATGCGGTAACTTTGATTGTCTCGACTTGTTGGTTTGATGCGAAGGATTGACGAATGAATGAAACTTGAGGATTGTGTAGGTCCAATCTGCGCATCGAGAATGAATTTGTCTAGACACAAAACAAGAGTTACGTCCCGATGAGAATGATTATGTCGCGGAAGCGTGCATGGTGATTCGTGCCCACCGTGGATAATCTGACTCGTGTGAGATCGGGGCACAACGTATTGTTAAGTCAGACGACATTGTGATCGATTACGTGAATTGGAATAGATGATTCGGAAACGTGAAATATAAATTACGATTTAGAGATGAATTGTGTCATAGCGTGCTTGATTTGAGAATGAATGATAGGCGAACTAATGTCGAACGTGTTCGAAGAGATAGACGATGCGAAATGGCTTGATGAACGAGCAATATGTTCTTATCGAAGATTGGTTGAAACGTGAATTATCGTATGATGGCTTTACCGATACGACTCGTATCCCGTGCGACGAATGTGGGGATGTGCGTAGGAAATCGATGCTCGATATTTAGAAATCGAAGTGATGCGAGCTTGGGTAGAAAACCCCGTACCATCGATTTGGTTTGACCTTAGGATGGGGTCAGTGTTGATATCGTTGTTTGGGAACTATGATTCCAGTACTGACGAAAAGACATAGCCTAGCGGTTAGGCAGGCGTTTGAACGCGAAGCGATAGGAGTTACGGAGGCACCACTCGCGAGTCTCGGCTGACATGCACGTATATCAGGGACGCCCGAATATGTGCACGATCCGACTCGAGTGGTGATGGCGGATTCTCTATCACGAGGCTTGGCTGAAATGCATGTATTTTGGGGACGCCTGGAATATGTGCACGATCCAACTAAGTGATACGTTAAATCAAGTGAGACTTAAGGAACGGGAAAGTGCCGAGGATTTTTGAAATCGTGAGTTTCAAAGAAATGTTGATGGTAATGCGATCATTGAATTGAAACGAATTCGTATGTTGGTTGATCAGTTGGTGTGCCTTACGACTAAGTTAGCGATAGCACGAGCGTGGCTCGAAATCGAAGAAACGCGTAGGCGGAATGTATACGATTAAGTCTTAGCCTTAGAAATGTTAGGATGATTTGCCTTCAGGAAAGTCTCGAGGACGAGACTTGTTCTGAGTGGCGTATGTTGTAGTGCCCCATCCCGCGAAGTCAATCGGAGGAATCAAAATGCCAACGGCGTTCGGACTTGGCCTTACAACGGCGACTCGAAGACATCGCTCAGGTGGGGTAGTTTCGGTGAACTTGCCTTATCTTTGCCTTCACATAATAAATCGTATTTTCAACTTGCACAAGTAGGCTTGATAATAAAAGCTACGAACGCACATAGCTAAGGAAATGATCCCGATCCGTCGGAATATCTTAGAACATGGAAAATGGTCCCACGGTCTCAATAGAAGTCGGCTCAGCGTGCTTTTAAATGACACTCGATCCTTCGTCCCGCGGCTTGGGAGAAGGAAAAGTTGGTATTCGACATAAACGATGAGTTAGCCTTAGTCATAGGCATCGCCCGCGTAAATGCTCGATAAAGCATGTTCGTTTCCACTGCACAAGGCTTGGCATAGCCTTGGCTCGTCCCTCGGGTTAAGTTGTAGGCTTGAGTAAGTTAGGCAAAGTTATGCCGGTCGACCTAAGTCATTCCAAGTGCCGTCCCGCTCTTTCTGCGGTTGTCAAGTCAAATAGTCCCACGATCTCAAGTGCCGTCATATAACGTATGACTTGGGTGATAGCGTCGTGTTGGACATAAGTCAGCTAAAGGCACGAGCCACGATTGGCACGATATGAAGTTAGCTACGGTCCATGGCACTTAAGGATCACGTATTGTTCAAGTTAAGTTGGAAGGCTACGTAGTAGTCGTTTCCTCGAGTTCAAAGAAGTTCGAGGCGGTCCCTCGATTGGGAGTCTCCCGTTCCTATCTACGTTAAGTATTCGAGGCGATCCCTCGGTTGGGAGTCTCGTGTTCCTACCTACGTTAAGAAGTTTGAGGCGGTCCCTCGGTTGGGAGTCTCGCGTTCCTATCCACGTTAAGTATTCGAGGCGGTCCCTCGGTTGGGAGTCTCGCGTTCCTACCTACGTTAAGAAGTTTGAGGCGGTCCCTCGGTTGGGAGTCTCGCGGTCCCGAGGCACGTTATGCCAAGTGTGATTCAGAGCACGGAGTTTCCTTGGCGATTCGAAGCGTGCGGCCGCGTAAAGACCAGACTTATACGGGACATAATGTATGGACATCGCCTTTCGAGGCTTCCGCTGGATTCAAGTATTGTATCGAGAGATGAGAGAGAGTCGAGTAATTTGTAATGTGAGGCAAGTGTATTGAGTGATTGTAATCTCGGCCTTGCGCCCCCAATTTAACCGTTGTTTCGATATCAATAAAAGAGCTTCTTTTGAATAACTTGTGTTCGTTCTAAATGTTTTCGCTGCGTGTTCAATGTCTCTGCTTGAGACTTCTGGGCGACGACCCCGTCGTCGTCGCTGTAATCGACCGTTATGGAACCCGCCTTGCACGAGCGCAATCTAGGCTCGTACGACATCACGCCTTAGCGAGGACGATCGCTCCTACGGGAGCGGGGCGTGACAGTTAGCGTCGCCTATAGAACCAGGCCTGTCTAAGGCACGAGTTACGGTCGGTTTAGTGAAAAGCTTGCCACGAACAAAGTAAGTCCCCGCGACTGGTTGTCGCCGAGATCGATCCCGCTACTTGGGAGTCTCGCTAAGTCTTGAAATATCCCGCACACGAGATCGGTCCCCTGGCTTGGGAGTCTCGCTAAGTCTTGAAATGTCCCGCACACGAGATCGGTCCCTCGTACTTGGGAGTCTCGATAAGTCTTGATAGAAAGAAGAAATGCATGGTCATGTTAGCAAAGGACTGGATAGACTGGATAGATCGAGTATGCATGGTCATTGGGCAACTTGTCGACAAGGGGTAGTCTTCTCGAGTGATCACCGGGGCGCTGGGATCATTCGGCCCGGGAGAAGCGAGTGTGGCTCAAAGTAGGATGCTGGATGACCGCATGGGAGAGTTCCACTCCACCGGGCTAGCTACCCGTGTTGGTACAGGTGGATATCCCACGAGCCAGTCCAAGATAGCTTGAAATTGCTAGTGACCTCCTCATGTAGATGTGTCGGCAATAGCGGCACACCGCGTGTATGCCTTTGGATTTGGGTCTAGTGCTTGAATATAGGTCTAGTCGGTAACACAAGGTCTGGGCCTAAGATTGGGCTGCAGCATAGGCACCGTGCTTGGCACGATAGATGGCATCGGAATGTTCATGAAAGTGATACTATGGTCCACAAGTCTTGTTTAAGTTGGTTCATGAGTCGAATAGAAGGGCCGCAAGACGGCAGCATAATAAGTCTTGATATGTTGCGAGGAGCGGCCTCATTTTGAAGCACGGACAAGTCTAAGCAAGGTCTAGAGGCACGGCCTGCACGAGTCGTCTCACTGCCATCCTTGGCACTTGAAATGTTGGCACGAGGATTTGGTCTAGATGCGCTGAAGTTTAAGTAAAGGTCATGGCACGGCCGAGTTCACGTAAGTTGCTCCTCGACATAGCATTGTCTTGAATATGTCTAAGTCGCGAATAGAATGTGGCACGACCCTGCCGTCCCGAGTTGAAGTTCGGTCAAGTACTTGAGTAATGAGGCACTGCCTCGATCGAAGCACACGTTGGCATTATAGCACGACCCCGTCGTTGCACGACCTTGTCGTTGCATCGCTAAGTATAGGCCGAGACGTCTTGTTTAAAATGCATCCTAAGGCAAGACTAGAAAGACAATTGAAAAGGTTTAAGCTGCACAAAGTAAATGAAACGTGTCGGTTATGTATGGGTGGGCAAAAAGCTCACTCCACCAGTACAGTGGTACTGACACCTATACAGTGTTTCATGTGCAGGCACAGATAGAAGCTCGTGGTGCGGAGCTCGCTTGGATGCGTCGAGGCACGGAGTTCCTTGGCGAGTCGAAGCGTGCGGCCGCGTGATCTGAAGACTTATACAGGACATAATGTATGGACATCGCCTTTCGAAGCTTCCGCTGACTCAAGCATTTGTATCGAGATATGAGGGAGAGCAGAGAGTGACTTTGTAAATGAGAGAAAAGTGAGCACGAGAGACATGTAATTTGGCCTTGCGCCTACAATTGTAATCTTGTATTCAATATCGATAAAAGAGCTTCTATTGAATGACTTGTGTTCATGTGTTCTTCTCTAAATTCTGCTGTAATGTATTCAATGTTTCTGCTTGGGACTTCTGTGCGACGACCCCGTCGCCGCCGATGTAATCGGCCGTTATGGAACTGCCTTGCACGAACGCAATCTAGGCTCGTGCGGCATCACGCCTTAGCGAGGACGATCGCTCCTACGGGAGCGGGGCGTGATACAAATAAATGGGACACAAGTGGCAGGCGGGTAGTAGGCTTCATGTGGGCCATGTCCATATTTGGGGTTGACAGGTTTGGGTCGATAGGGTATCCACAATTCAAGTCGGAAAGTAAATATGACACCGTGGGGTGAATTAAAATCGGGTTACGTGTCAGAAAAGTTGTGTGAAAAAAAATGGGGCACAAGATGGTGTGTCTGAGTGGGACACGAAGGTCATGGGTGAAGAGCGTCTCGAGTAGATCATGCATGAGAAGTTGGTTTCAAGAAAAAGGACTAGTCTGGTGCTCCTAAATTAAAAGCCACGGTAACGTGCATATGATGATCAAGGAAAAGAGTGAGAATTCAATAAATAATTAAATAGTCTAAATTGACCCGAACTTGTGCGAAGCAAAAAGAGTACAAGGAAACAAGTTCGAGTGGGACAAGATATATCAATATAAAGATAATCTCGTCTACTACAAACTTCAAGAAGAAAGTTTCCAGAGACTGGCATCCCTGATGCTCTAGAATTCTAAGTCATGGTAAAGAGCATTTAATGATCAAAATTAATTAAATCAAAAATAAATTATCAAAAAATAATTCATTTAGAAATTTCAAAATAATCCCAGAAATTCAGGGAGCTTACACGAGTTGGTTCAAGGATTCCAACTATTTTTGTTGGGCCTCAATCTGGGCCTCTTGTATCTTGCCACATTCCTCATTGTCTTGCCTTTGTAGTTCCAACAATGTCATGATCCGTTCCATCGGATCGGTCGAGGCAGCTAGTCGAGGAGGGGCCATTTCTCTACAAAAGAGTATAACTTCTGTCAGTCTCATAAAATATTATCGACTTATTGTATGGGGCATTGGTTTTCATAACTCAAAATCGGGACTCTTTTGAAAGCCATCAAAATACTTTATATACTTTTTCGAAATCGATATTTGCAAGAGACCAAGGACATAAAGTCGTGCTCTGATACCACTTTGTCACGCCCCGATCCCGCTAGGGTCGTCCGTCTTGCCTGGATCCCTGCAGGATCGATCATCCTCGCTAAGGCGTGATGCCGTGCAAGCCTAAGTTACGATTGCACAAGGCCATGTACCTGCAGAAAAGCAACTAGTCAAGCAAAAACACACGTACGCACCCACTAATTAAGCAAATCACACGCACACACCCATTTATTACAGAAAACCAAATATTGGACACAGAGATTTAAAATGGAAATACTTCTTTTATTGATAAACTTGATAGGAATACAAGTCCAAAGCTTTGCAAACTCAGAGTGCCTTATATTGGCTACATGATTCTCTTTGAAACTCTCTTTTGAAAATAGTCACAATGCCCATACATGATATCCTTTTATTATGAGCTGGAATTGAAAGACACCTTCAAAGAAAAGGAAAACTTAAAACTTGACTGGAAGGAAAATGAAGCTTCGAGGCAATCCACAGCTCTACTGGGCTAGATGAGCTTCGGTGCCTCACTTGAAATCCTTCTGTCTCCTTTTTGCTTTTTGAAAAGAATGCCCACAATGTGGATCAGCACACATCATGTACTGGCGAGCGGCTTTTGGCCGAACTCGCAAATTTTTGTACTAAATCAATATGTGGAGCTAACATTTACTAGTGATCTTTCTACTTGTTTAGGTTCTTTTTAACAATTCATAAGAATATGATAGTAGAAATATATCATAAGCAACTTACCAACGTCGGCAGTCATCCCTGCACAAAAATATGTTAGCATAATTTGCATAATGAGTAATTCATGTTTCATTCATGCAGATATTGAAGTTGTCATTCGGATCATGCAGGTGGACTATTCTACATGTTGGTCCATGGGTTATCCCTAAGATTAGCGGCTGTGACTCTCTTGGGTTCAGCTCATCGCTAAGGACTCAGATATCGACTCTCATTTTCACATGGAGGCCCTAATCTCTCCTAGGCCAAGCGGTTCCAGGTGCCCCCAGATACCACCCGAGAGACAAATATTTTTCTTGTATACAAGTTGTCCGTGACCAAATGCATGCTCTGGCCGTTCTATCAGATGAGACACACTTGGACTTATGCACAGATATACGACACGTTCATTTCGTGCCTTCAGATTCATCTCAACACGTACAAGTTCGTCTGTACATGTCTACATTTTCAAGCATACTAGTGTAAAACCCCTAAATTTTTAATATATTTTATCAATTTTGGTACTGATTTAAAATTTTTGTATTGTACGTCGCATAGTCGTATTGTACGTTGTGCGCAAGCGGCGTATTCGAAAATTGATCGTCGAGTGCGAATATGTGCGAGGTACATATTTTTGTAAATATTTTTAGAAGCTTGATTTTTTTAAATAATAAATAATAAATATTTTCGATTATTTTAAAAGTTGTAAAATACGTCATATTGAAAATTCCAACTCTTTATTTTACATTATGAAAGGTTTTATAAATGATAATTTTGAAAATGAGGTATTATACAAATATTCATTTCATACGAGGTACATAAATTTAGAATTTATATATAATTCCATTTTTCAAATTTATTAATATTAATATTTTATTAATCAAAAATATATTTAAAAATACTTATTATTTTTGAAATTATTATTATTGGTATTTTTAGAAAATATATTTGAAAATTATTGTGGCCATTTTAAATCTTGATTTGATTTTATGGTTTTAATTTAAAAAAGTTTAAAGGTAGAATTTATATTTGAGTTTGGATTATCTAAGTTTAAATTGGAATTTAATTTAGATTTGATTTTTGAATTATTTAAATGGGGTTTAAACAAACCCAAGCCTTATCCAACTGGGAATTCCCACCTCCTATAAAAGGAGAGGTACTCCTCCAGAAATTTTCGATCCAACCATCCATATTGTGCATCGTGTCTGTGCCTCTACATCCACTATAATTTCTATTACACATACATATTTCATCCCGTCCGACAATCCCGGACGTCCACCAGCCGTGTCGGGAACTTCCGACGACGACTCAATCCTAAACCTAACTCAGCCTCCACGCTACCTCTCCTGGCGTTACCCGTCGCTGTCACCTCCATCATCCCGACCTCCAACCACTGCCTGTTCCTCCCCGACCCCGTTCTGAAATCATCCCCGTCTCAACCACCTCAGCCACCAGACCCGAACTCGTCACCACTACTTTCCCCTTCCCTCGATCCGTCTCCACCAGCGATGACTCCGCAGCAACCCAACCCGGCCATAATTCCCGGCCACCACCGATGAAATTTCACCACCACCACCATCATCCATAGCAAGAAAAGGGGGAGGGATAGCCTCTTACCTAATCCCCGCCGCTGCCGCCGTTTCGACCAGCTCCTCCGAGCCCTCCTACGGTCGGCGCCCCCAAGTTCGCCTTCGTCCGCCGTCGTCGTCATCCCCGTACCGGATCTGGAAGCACAACGGACACGTGCCACCGTGCCGTCGCTCCCCGATGTCCGCCTCCGCCCGGCGCTGTCCCTTACTATGCCGGCCAGGAACCCCCATCGTGCCCTCCGGACCGAGCCTCACCTCCGTCGTGTCTCCTTCTCTGCCTCGTGCAGCCGCCCACGGCCGCGACGCCGAGACCCCCAGCCGCTCCGCCTCGAAACCACCCCCGTGCCTCTACTCCACTGCACCAGCGCCCGACGCCGACCCCGACCGCCGCACCGCTCTTTCGCCGACGCCGGTGAACCCTCTGGTAAACCCCCATTCACTCCTCCAATCTCCCTCTCTCCACTCCCTTTTTCTTCTTGTAATTAAAGTGGCAGGTGCTGATAAGTATTATTCTAATTATATTAATTTCTGTTAAGTGTAAGTATTATTATAAGTATTCTTCTCTGTAAGTATTGTTATTCATTAATTTTTTACTTCTGTTAAAGTATAAGTATTAATATTTGTTAAACATTATTTGTTATTATTATTATTATTATTATTATCATGGTTATTATTATTTTCTTACTTATAGTATTACTATTTGTTTTATAAATATTATATAATTTAACTATTTAAAATATAATTTATTTTGACCAACAAAAATATATATATATATTTGAAAAAAGTAGGTCTTAAACCAAAATTTATTATTTTGCTGAGATTTTGGTTATTTACATAAAAATATTTTGACTAATAATAATTTCTGGACGATTAGAAGTTACTTTGTCTTAAGGAAAATATTTTATAATTAACTATTGGCTTCTAATTCTAATTGTCTAATAAGGATATAAATATGTTTTAATATATTTTCAAAATAGTTTATAAATATTTTTCTAAACAGTTTTCTAATATATATATATTTAACTAAGGAATAACTTATCTAAATTGAATTCCCCCTTATTTAGATTGTTCCGATCATGACTAATCATCCTTCCCTATTTTTTCGTGAATTTCGAACCCTTGTACATCAATCATGGCAAATGGAGTACTCGGACTTGTCTGATCATCGTACCACACCAGGCGACACACCAGGCAAGACACCTTGTCTTTACTGTTTAATTTCTTGCTCAATATCATGCATGCTTTTTCTTTATGTTGTTCTTTCAAAACTATATATAGATGCAAATTATTATATTTTATGCAATTGGCCTAGAGTCAAGGGACTACCATATGTTTAGAGCATTTCATAAACTGTCACGATGTGTCACGGGTTGTGTGTGAGTTGTGAGTCGCATATAGCTTCGGACTTGCGTACCGATTGTACATCGGTACGTACAGGCCGTGCGTTAGGATATGACTGCTAATAGATTTGCCTAGAAGACTTGGCAGTTATTAAGGATTTAACAGTGTCGTGGAGACGACCCATGTATAGTATCATGGGGAGGGAGAGGACAGTTATTAGCGTAGGGGCTACATTTATTTTTACACATATTTTGGGCCGAGGGTGACTCTTATGAGCACTACCTTCTGTCCAGGGCCGATAGTGACTCGGATGAGCGCTACTTACTACTACTCTTCATTACTTGCTTGCGTGAATTCGTTACAGCCCCTGCGTAGAACGTTGTCCTCAAATTGCATATCACATAGAATGGTTAGGAACCTTTACTCGTGCATACTTTTCTGTTGAGCTTTATTTATTCAGTTATTGGTATGATATTATGTATCTTGTTACGTCCCTCTGAGGACCTGGTGATCTCTCCAGGTGTGTGTTTCGTGATTTCTTGCAGGTGCTCTAGCTAAGGCCATTCCTTCCTTCGTGATGATTACTCTTGGACTCGTCGCTCGCTCTCGCTTGCTCAATTCTTTCCTTGTATATTTTTCCATATTTAATTTGGTTGGTAGTGGACTTTGTCTCCGCCCAACTATTGTGTACTTGACAAACTCAAAGTTGCTTTATATCATTATTTATCTTTGTGGATGAGATTTAGTGTCTTGGCTTTCTATATGTACAGCTTATGTATATATACGAGTCGTATATTTACTCGTATGTATATAGCTGGCATGATACGTATCTAGTCTCAAGTATTTGGGACTGGCGTTACATATTTTTGTGGTGGCCCATGCAGGTCAGTTTGCCGTTTCGGTTACATGACTGTACCGAACGGGCCTGCAATATAGGATTAGAGTCTAGAATCTCATCCACCTACTTGACATCCTTTCTTGACTTCAAATTCCGAACTCTCTTTTGACCTCCTTGATTTGCATCTTGCTTGACTCATTCTACCGTAAATTCTTAGTTTCGTGCTTAGTAAGAGGACTACACTAGTATATGCTTATGGGGTAAACACATGGCTAGAAGGATTATATTGGCAAATAATATCCATTGAGGTTATATTCGAGTATAAAGGCATTTATTTTTTCTAGAGATATGATTTTAAGGATTAGTTATTTTCAAGTTGGGTAGTAGCATATTACCGCCATCAAAGGATAGTTGAAATTTTATTTTAAATTTACAAGGTGGCATACACAAGAGGATAGCTAGATTGAGAAAACAAAATTTTTATGAATTTTGAAATTGTGAAATAGTTATGATTTATTAGGGATATGAAATCAATTTGAGAAATATCTTGAGTTTTTATATTATGACGCTTGATTTACGGTTAACTTTAAGTTAGGATTGTAATATGATAAAGTTATCTCGAGATTATTTAAAGAGTTAAATTATGATTTTGTAGATGACTAGAGAGACGAAAGTTTAGAAGGGAGAGAACTTGAGGTTTTTAATTGCGCGTACGATTTATAAGTTTATTAAATTTTGAAGAGATGATGAAATTTTTTTTTTGGAAGATATCGACTATGAAGGAAAAATTCAAATTTCAAATTTTGTCCTATGATCTATGATTTATAGAGTTATTTAAATTTCGAGTTTAAAGCCTTAATTATGGATATTTAAATTTTGGTAAAAAAAAGTATGTTCATTTTGCGATATACAAGGACTATTTCAAGATTGATTAGAGATTTAAATTAAACATGACAGTCTAAGATAATTGGTAATTGTGGCGGAGTAGATTGAAAATTTTATTGAGAAACTTCGAGAAACTTGAAATTTAGATTAGATCATATTGGTAGAGGACCAAGAAGCAAGGAAGGTCACCCTAGTGAGATAGAAGTATTGTACATTAGATTGCCATGTCACCTATGATTATGATATTGCATATACACAAGTATAGTTAGTCATCGACCAAACCGATGAACATATCTTTTGACTTACTCGACCTTCCCTCAATTCTAGATCTTTTGTCATGACCACCTAATTATTTGAAACTTGAGAAATGATTAGATTGTTCCTTAATCATACTCCATCTAAGTGGCTATCATATCTCTAGAAATTGTATTCCTAACTTATTTTACCTTGATCTACTAGAATCCAAATTATCTTTATTTCATGCTTTAACTTGGTCACTTATCTTGTGCGTTAATCATTATCTCATGAACTTCCACTTTCTATTTAAATTCTTTAGTGTCCTTTATCGTGACTTGGATATTTGGAGCACAACACTAGACTTTTCCATCCAACAAATCCCATATGCAAGACCTAGTCGAACCTACCTCCATGTAGGTGTATCACGTGCCACTAAAACACTTCTCCTTGTATTCTATTTTCATAATATGACTTTGGGTCATAAGAGACTAAACTATAACCTTTACCATGAAACCAATATACTTTCTAGCTATAAATATGGTCTCAGCCTCGACTCAAATTCTTCGACCCAATACATGATTGGGATCTACTAAATCCCTTAAATGCTTCTTGTGTTTTTATCTTGATTGCTTAACCATTGTCCTTTTATTTTCATGTCTTATTTTGATTTACTTGGACGCCTAACATCTTTTTGCAATATTAGCAACCCCTACTTCTCTCCCTTTCAATTGAATTACTTCACTTATATTTACTATGTTTCCTCCGTGGTTATGCAACCTTTTCTTATATGATTTCCTTGTACGATTATGGAACTGAATCATGACACCCTTCGGTTAAAGAGGAAGTAGATTAGGAAGATTACTGTTATAGTTAAATAAAATAATTGCATGATTGGAAAACATGAGTTAATTTTGCTATTTGGTGAAATTAAGAAAATGTGATATTATCTTTTGAAGAAATGGGATGTTCGAAGGATAGTACACTTGCTAATTACAAAAAATGTTCGAGGAATTTATCATGATGCCTATGCAAAATTTGACAATGAAAAATGAGTACGAAATCCTTACATTTGACTTAACTTTGGAAATTGATTGAAAGTTTTGAACTTCAACTCCGAGGAAGGAATGAACCTTGAGGATAGAATTTTGAAAAAAAAAAGAAAAAAAAAGGAGTATATCGAGATGTTGGAAGAAATTCTTTTTACCGAATCCAAAAGTATTGACTTATCGAATTTCTATCGTTGCGATATTTGATTAGATATATGAAAATAGTGGATACTCAAAACTTTTGTGGAGTGATTGTTGAAGACAAAAAAAAAGATTTCAAGGAATGATGGTTATAAACCTTGAGAGGATTAATAAATATATAAAAAGTTGAATATGAAAGAGGATTGATGATTATGACGATATCGAATGAAAGTTAAAATTTAGTGATAGTGATCATGATTTTGAGACAAAGGAAGTCATTGCCTATCGTAAGTTACAAAATTATCATTTTTGTCGTTGGATGGTAGAGGGGATCAAATTCGATACTGATAGGTTGTCATGAGATATTTTTCTAAGCTATATCTTGGAATTCATACTTCCTACTTACCCAATTTGTAGTTATTCCGTAATTATTACCTTTCATTGGAAACTTTTTCTCCTTGTCAAATAAATTGATCGATTTCTTATCGGTAAACTCCTTTCCATCCCCTTCGCCCTACCTACCCTAATCACTTCTAAATTTCGAGGACGAAATTCTTTTAAGTTGGGTAGGATGTGAAACCCCTAAATTTTTAATATATTTTTATCAATTTTGGTACTGATTTAAAATTTTTGTATTGTACGTCGCATAGTCGTATTGTACGTTGTGCGCAAGCGGCGTATTCGTAAATTGATCGTCGAGTGCGAATATGTGCGAGGTACATATTTTTGTAAATATTTTTAGAAGCTTGATTTTTTAAATAATAAATAATAAATATTTTCGATTATTTTAAAAGTTGTAAAATACGTCATATTGGAAATTCCAACTCTTTATTTTACATTATGAAAGGTTTTCTAAATGATAATTTTGAAAACGAGGTATTATACAAATATTCATTTCATACGAGGTACATAAATTTAGAATTTATAAATATTATTCCATTTTTCAAATTTATTAATATTAATATTTTATTAATCAAAAAGATATTTAAAAATACTTATTATTTTTGAAATTATTATTATTGGTATTTTTGGAAAATATATTTGAAAATTATTGTGGCCATTTTAAATCTTGATTTGATTTTATGGTTTTAATTTAAAAAAGTTTAAAGGTAGAATTTATATTTGAGTTTGGATTATCTAAGTTTAAATTGAAATTTAATTTAGATTTGATTTTGAATTATTTAAATAGGGTTTAAACAAACCCAAGCCTTATCCAACTGGGAATTTCCACCTCCTATAAAAGGAGAGGTACTCCTCTAGAAATTTTCGATCCAACCATCCATATTGTGCATCGTGTCTGTGCCTCTACATCCACTATAATTTTCGTTACACATACATATTTCATCCCGTCCGACAATCCCGGACGTCCACCAGCCGTGTCGGGCACTCCCGACGACGACTCAATCCTAAACCTAACTCAGCCTCTACGCTACCTCTCCTGGCGTTATCCGTCGCTGTCACCTCCATCATCTCGGCCTCCAACCACTGCCTGTTCCTCCCCGACCCCGTTCTGACATCATCCCCGTCTCAACCACCTCAACCACCAGACCCGAACTCGTCACCACCACTTCCCCCTTCCCTCGATCCGTCTCCACCAGCGACGAATCCGTAGCAACCCAACCCGGCCACCCTTTTCGGCCACCACCGACGAAAATTTCACCACCACCACCATCATCCATAGCAAGAAAAGGGGGAGGGATAGCCTCTTACCTAATCCCTGCCGCTGCCGCCATTCCGACCAGCTCCTCCGAGCCCTCCTGCGGTCGACGCCCCCAAGTTCGCCTTCGTCCGCCGTCGTCGTCATCCCCGGCACCAGATCTGGAAGCGCAGTGGACACGTGCCACCGCGTCGCCGCTCCCCGACGTCCGCCTCCGTCCGGCGCTGTCCTTTGCTGTGCCGGCCAGGAACCCCCATCGCGCCCTCCGAACCGAGCCTCACCTCCGTCGTGTCTCCTTCTCCGCCTCGCGCAGCCGCCCACGGCCGCGACGCCGAGACCCCCAGCCGCACTGCCTCAAAACCACCCCCGCGCCTCTACTCCGCCGCACCAGCGCCCGGCGCCGACCCCGACCGCCGCGCTGCTCTTCCGCCGACGCCGGTGAACCCTCTGGTAAACCCCCTTCACTCCTCCAATCTCTCTCTCTCCACTCCCTTCTTCTTCTTGTAATTAAAGTGGCAGGTGCTGATAAGTATTATTCTAATTATGTTAATTTCTGTTAAGTGTAAGTATTATTATAAGTATTCTTCTCTGTAAGTATTGTTATTCATTAATTTTTTACTTCTGTTAAAGTATAAGTATTACTATTTGTTAAATATTATTTATTATTATTATTATTATTATTATTATTATTATCATGGTTATTATTATTATTTTCTTACTTATAGTATTACTATTTGTTTTATAAATATTATATAATTTAACTATTTAAAATATAATTTATTTTGACCAACAAAAATATATATATATTTGACAAAAGTAGGTTTTAAACCAAAATTTATTATTTTTCTGAGATTTTGGTTATTTACATAAAAATATTTTGACTAATAATAATTTCTGGACAATTAGAAGTTACTTTGTCTTAAGGAAAATATTTTATAATTAACTATTGGCTTCTAATTCTATTTGTCTAATAATGATATAAATATGTTTTAATATATTTTCAAAATAGTTTATAAATGTTTTTCTAAACAGTTTTCTAATATATATATATATATATATATATTTAACTAAGGAATAACTTATCTAAATTGAATTCCCCCTTATTTAGATTGTTCCAATCATGACTAATCATCCTTCCCTATTTTTTCGTGAATTTCGGACCCTTGTACATCAATCATGGCTAATGGACTACTCGGACTTGTCTGATCATCGTACCACACCAGGCGACACACCAGGCAAGACACCTTGCCTTTACTCTTTAATTTCTTGCTCAATATCATGCATGCTTTTTCTTTATGTTGTTCTTTCAAAACTATATATAGATGTAAATTATTATATTTTATGCAATTGGCCTAGAGTCAAGGGACTACCATATGTTTAGAACATTTCATAAACTGTCACGATGTGTCACGGGTTGTGTGTGAGTTGTGAGTCGCATATGGCTTCAGACTTTCGTACCGACCGTACATCGGTGCGTACAGGCCGTGCGTTAGGATATGACTGCTAATTGATTTGCCTAGAAGACTTGGCAGTTATTAAGGATTTAACAGTGTCGTGGAGACGACCCATGTATAGTATCATGGAGAGGGAGAGGACAGTTATTAGCGTAGGGGCTACATTTATTTTTACATACATTATGGGCCGAGGGTGACTCTTATGAGCACTACCTTCTGCCCAGGGCCGATAGTGACTTGGATGAGCGCTACTTACTGCCACTCTTCATTACTTGCTTGCGTGAATCCGTTACAGCCCCTGCGTAGAACGTTGTCCTCAAAGTACATATCACATAGAATGGTTAGGAACCTTTACTCGTGCATACTTTTCTGTTGAGCTTTATTTATTCAGTTATTGGCATGATATTATGTATCTTGTTACGTCCCTCTGAGGACCTGGTGATCTCTCCAGGTGTGTGTTTCGTGATTTCTTGCAGGTGCTCTAGCTTAGGCCATTCCTTCCTTCGTGATGATTACTCTTGGACTCGTCGCTCGCTCTCGCTTGCTAAATTCTTTCCTTGTATATTTTTCCATATTTAATTTGGTTGGTAGTGAACTTTATCTCCGCCCAACTATTGTGTACTTGACAAACTCAAAGTTGCTTTATATCATTATTTATCTTTGTGGATGAGATTTAGTGTCTTGGCTTTCTACATTTACAGCTTATGTATATATACGAGTCGTATATTTACTCGTATGTATACAGCTGGCATGATACATATCTAGTCTCAAGTATTTGGGACTGGGGCGTTACACTAGTGACAAGCAGATGATCATTCTTATCGAGCAGATAGAGTAGCAATACATATTCTTGTAATTGATTCAATTCAATTATCTTCTCTTATCTTTTGTGGATGTGGTATCGTTGATCATTGGGACAAGGCAACAGAGTGGACTAGAGATCATTTTTCTTAGGCGTACAGATCAATGTTTGTTCGGTTGAAGCAACTCACCAAAATGAATCTTAGTTGAGAGAAGGAGGGACTTCACGCGCCGTTCACGAACAATTCACGCGGCCTACATTGGCACCAACAGTTGATTAGCATACTTTGTCTCTTTCTTTCAAGATTCGGAATGAATACGAAATGCGATAAAAGCGAACAATGAAAACCAATCATCGAAAGCCAACACGAAAATGCATTCATCAAAACCAAGCAGCGAGAGAAAACATTCAGCAAAACTCTTGGATTTATTTCAATAGAAGCCAATCCATCAATTGGAAAGGTTTATTGTATTTCATCCGTGATCAATCGATACCGGCAAAGGTTTCACCAAATACTCAGTTCATGACTGAGTCAACAAGCCGTAGGTATTACATAGTGGACTGCGAGGAGCGTGGCACTACATAGTATATCCGACCAGCTACGACACCACTAAATGAATGCCTTCAATTAATAGTACCCTGAAGGTACCTTAGATTCCACTTGATCGCACTCTAATGTACCATTCCAGGATTGGAAAGATATCTGCTAACTACACCAACTATGTGAGCAATATCTGGCCTCGTACACTCAGTACCAAAATAAGAGATATTAGCGATGCCTGAAAATGTCACTAATATGCCAAAAAATGTCGCTAAAAAATTAGTGACGTAGTTAGTGATGTTTTGTATAGTCGCATATTTCATGGTTGCTCACATAAAAAAACATTATTAATGGTCACTACAATGATATCATCTAGCAACGTTTAGTGGCATAACGTCTCTACATCAGCGACGTCGCCTTTGTTGCTAAACGTCGCCAAATTAGCTCCGACATTAGCGACGTTTTGCTACAACAATGATGACATCGCAAATTTTGCAATGTTAGCATTTTATCGACGTTTTGCGACGATATAGTGACATCAAGGATACATAATGACAACATTCTTATACATATTAGTGACGTTTCATTGGGTCGCTAACCATCGCTGAACGACGCTAACCTGCAAAAAATCAAAAAAATGCAGTTTGTAAAATAGTTTCCAAAATAGTATTCATGCAATTTATAATTTCACAGGTTATATAAATAAACCTGGAGCAAACCTCCGTTGAATTCCCTAGGTTCGTCTACCCCTTGGAAGGAACATTGAACACTAGTAAATTCCTATGCATTTAATAAATAAACTAAACTTTCAAGAATAAAATACATTGGTATTACAAACTAGGGCTGTGCACAATTAAGTCAAACCGACCAAATCGAACCAAGCAAATCGAATCGATCGATTTTAAACCGAACCGATGGTTCAATCGGTTTGGTTCGGCTGCAATTTTTTAAAACCGACCGGTTCAGTTCGGTTCACGGTTTGGTTATGCCATAAATCGTTTAAAACCAAACCGAACCGAACCCTATGTGGGTGTTAAATAATTAGGGTTGGATTACTAACTTACTTGGATATTGGATCGGTTTGGTTCATTCAACAACAAATATCACACTTTGAAAAAGCCTCTTTCTCTCTCAAAGAGGAGTGACGGCTCCAATTTTACTATTACAAATTGTTGTACAATGCTACAAAGAGCAAGCTGAAGCTGATGTTTGTTGAATGCACATTTTTACGTTCCATCACTGCTGTGATGTTGTTGGTTGAATGCATATAAATTTATTTTCTTGTCATTGATTGACACTTATTTTATTTTTTTTTCCTGTGATGACTGGAGTTTCACACAACCAAATAAGCATCAGTACCCAAGAAATTAATAACAATCTATTTTTTCTATGATCAAAACCGACCAAGTTGAACCGATCAAAACCGAACCAAGTCGGTCGGTTTTAAAACCGAACCGATCAGTTGGTTGGTTTGGTTCGATTTTGCTTATTTTCAAACCGATTAACTTCGGTTCGACTTCGGTTGTGACCAAATAGGTCGACCACCAACAGATGCACACCCCTATTACAAACTGAGCCTAAAGAATAGCAGACATAAAGTATGCAATAAACTACTCAAACACACAAATCCGAGATACATAAAGCCTGAAACACTCAAACACTCAACTATCCCAATAAATGTATGAAATAAATACATAAAAGACCTCAAATCATGGACCAGTACACAAGGAAATAAATAAATTGCCCTAACTAGGACGATTGTTGATCTGGAGGAGGGGGAGGAGCACGAAAGTAAGCTTGGGCTATGAGAAGGTCATACTCCTTTTGTAAAATCATCACCAATGCCGACGAAGATGGAGTTGGTGTCCGTACCGGCACACCAGAAAGACGTATCTTCTCCAATGCTGCCAATCGAGGTTGTATGAATCCATGGTAGGTACCATCCTCGATGTGCTCTAAGATAAGTCCTCCTGCTGTCACGATCCGCTCCTACTTTTAGGATATGAGTACGTGGCTAAGTCCAGCCTACACTGCAGCATCGGCGGTAGTACGCTGTCTAAACCTCAATGACAATCATCAACAAAATATTTGATCACAAAATCATATATTTACTCATTCACAATAACTATTCAATTTACAAATCGAAAATACATCCAAATAATATTATGGAATAAACTCGCTAAATATTTAAATTCATGAACTACCAAATCTATCTAGAATCTAAGATGGCCTTCAAAATATCTTTATCTCCACTATAAGGGTCTATATTGCATAAGATAACAAGTCACCTAAAATTGTCAACAAATCTTGAAAAATAATTATCATGTCAAGATTTGAGCAAGTACAAGTCTAAGCCATCACAATACAAGTACAATATAAGCAATATAATACTAAGAATGTAAACCAATAATCAAGAGGAACCTGTACATTAAACAAGAAAGCATGCAATATGATAAACTGATAATAACAAGTAACATGAATGATAAACTGAGGAAACTCAAGAAAATACAATAAACGTTCATGTGTCAATGAGAAGTACAATGTTCCTACACGTAGAGGGCTTGGATAACACGATAATAATAGAAAAGGGTCTGCCTCCAAAAACGGGAGAGATGCCAATGATGGAGCTTTTTTATTTGCCTAGTAATTGTACCTCTCTCATAACCATACCTCGCAATCATGAAAATAAGGTCACGGTAACGATAACGAGAAAATCACGATAACAAAAAAAACATGAACATGAATAGATCACTCTGCTCTCGTATGTGTAAACAGTCAAGACACGAAAAGTAGCATGTATGGATGAAATACCATATTCTAAAGTAATTGTACAAGCATAAAGAAGTACTTGCCTTGGTTCAATTGGAGTCTACATATGGGATGTGATCATGTCGACACATAATAGGTTCAGGTGCTAAACTTCACAATATGATCTCAAATGATGGAACAAAGCATTCCATTGATCCCAAAATAGTCAAATAGCCTAGGGCCGATATAAAAAGTCCAGGCTCAAGGGAATAGAAAACGTATGATTAGTCATGGTCAAGAATTAATAATCGAAAGAAAATTGCATAATTATATATATATATATATAAAATATATATATATATATATATATATATATATATATATATATATATATATATATATATATATATATATAAAAATATATATATATATATATATATTTGAAAAATATTACAATGCTTGACAACTATATTTTATTAGTCAATATAGCTATTTGACAAATCATGTTTTTAGGTCAAGACTATAATTTAATTAGATAGAAAATACTACAATAATATTTTAGGTCAAAAGCCATATTTAAAATACCACAAAAAATAAGATAATAATATATTTTAGGCTTTAAGGCCCAATTTGAAATTCATGTAGGGCCAAGCCCAATACTGTATATTTTTGTAACAAATACAATTTTAAGAAATTATTATATATATTTTGTTTAATAATAAAAATAATTAATTAATAAAAAAATAATATTAATAATGGTAATAATCATATTAATACTAAATAATAGTATATACACATAAAATATAACAAATTTATCCTATGATAATATTATAATAATAGTAATAAAAACAACAACAATAATAATAATAATAATAATAATAATAACAATAATGATAATAATAAATAATAATAAACAATAATAATGCATTTAACTTATACTTATCTACAGGAAGAGAGAGAGAGAGAGTGTGAGACAAAGAAATAGAGAAGGGGAGCGAGATGAAGAAGAAGAAGAAGAAGAAGAAGAAGAAGAAGAAGAAGAAGAAGAAGAAGAAGAAGAAGAACAACGAGACTGAGAGAGATCTCAGATAATGAGAAAGGGAGTAAGAAAGAGAGGGGATCTATAAGCCCCCTGGATTTTTAGAGTTATTTTTTATTTTTATTTTATTTTATTTAATATAGTTATTAATAGGTATTTTTTTCACTATTATTTTTTTTATCAATAAATACTCTTTTTCGTATCTTTGATTTTTAGAGCACAAAAAATTCTAATCTCTAGAAACGTCCTTCATTTATTTTGATCTAGACAAGTTTATCTTTATTTTGATATATCATGTGCCATTCAAACATGTTTTCTTGTTTTCTATTTTTATTGTACAACTTTTGGGTCAATTTAGGCCACTTGACCATCTATGTAAACCTTGACCCAACTTCCAATTTAATTTCGGAACTAGGGAACCCATTTGACCTAATATATGATTTTGACCTATTTTGAGCCTATTACATACATGCCAATGGTGTCCCACTCAATTGAGTTTCCATGTGCTACTTATTTTTAAATGGTACATGAGACCCATTTATAGCATTTTCGGTGTTCAATTCAATTCAAATAATTGTTTAGACCATAACCTAGTCAACCCAACTTAGTGGAGCCTACCTAGGATTTTCAAAATTAATTAGAGACATATTTAATTAATTTTTGGGCATTTAATATTAGCCACATGCAATAAATCCTTGCATCTTTGACTCCACCAATCAACCCATCCAAATATAGAAACACGTTGATATCCATGCCATATTAGTTGATTGGATGACCAAATCTCCACCAAATCAATTCGAACCTCCTCCATATAAACCCTAACATGTAGGAGATCCAAACCTTATATACATGATCATCCCTTGGCCACCCCCTCTTTCCAGCTTCCAAAAACCAGACCACAAGGCTGCCTTGGCCGATGCCAGGCAACCCTCTCGTTCGACCCTATTGTACCCCATTTTCCTCGACTTTCATGCACTCCACCACCTCCACGACGACCCCAAGGGACCCATCTTCAACCCTATCATGTCCTGGAGGAGTTTCATCTACTTGTTTGGTCGTTTGGAGGCCGAACTTGATGATTATTTATCGCCGTAATAAAAATTTTGAACCCAGGTTTGTCATCTTTTAAAATAGGTTTCACCTACTTTTTCTCATCTGTTAGACTTGAAAACAAAACTAATTAGTAGCAATATGTGTCTACTTTGATTTCTATTTGGTAATTTATACGGTTCTTCTCCGTTTGGACGTTGCATCCGTTGCATAACAATTGGTCCATATTTGACCAATTTTGGTGCGAGGATCTTTCCAATGAATTTTGAACACGTTTGATCTCGAAAAAATTATTAGAAATGTCTCTAACATCTCTATGTATCATCTAGTATCATTATTTGTTCATATTTGCAAGAGTTTCATACGTTTATGACATCGTTCTCATCCTATAAGTTTTTTAGACACCGAAACACCCACCGTAAACCATATCTTTGATTCCAAATATTTGTAGGAGTTTAATATGATGTAAATATAAATTAATTAGATGGAAAATCATATTTTCTCTAATTTGTCCTGATTATTTCTAGAATAGTTAATTTCCATATTTTCCATATTTATTTACTTCCAAATTGCTATATGGCATAATTGTGTTGGTAAATAAATGCATTGATCTGAGATTTGTTTTTCTTAAAATAAATAAATAAATATATAATATATTAAAAATTTATTTATTATATTTTTCAGGAATAAAAGTGCATATTTATGGAATATAAATATATTTTTTTCTAAAATAACATGGTGTCATATATAGTAGCTTTGACGGTACATATGGTTAGGTGTTATTTATGTTTGTTGACTAGTTGTACCTATATATAGTATGTAATCCTCGTTGTGTAATTATGACATCAATTTCTATTATTTCTCAAATTGTTTAGATTTATTTCAGAATAAATATATTAGTTTTATATTTATTTGGTTTCGATTTAATTGGCAAGTTGGCCTAATAAGCCAATTAGTTGATATATTTATGAGAAATGTATTTTACTATAAATGTTATAATTAAATATTACTATTAATTATTTTTAAGAAATATTCAAGAATTTATGATTATATATATATATATATATATATATATATATATATATATATTTATATTTATTTTATATAAATATAAATATATATATATATATATTTTTTATATAATATATATATATATATATATATATATATATAATAGTGGGATTTTAAATTCCACTATAATATATATTTTATAATATATATATATATATATATATATATATATATATATATATATAAATATATATATATATATATATATATATATACCCGGCTTCCGGAGGGGCGGGCGCTGATGTGGCGGCTACTTCCCAGCGTCGGGCGCATCCCCCGGGGCGGGTAGCGGCGGGTGATGGCACTGGGGAGCTTCGACGGTCGGCCAGATTGGCCGGGAGGGTGGTGTTCCATCCTCATCGACCGGTAATTGTGAGGGCACTATCGGACAGGGGAAGGAAGATCCGAGTTTCTAGGGCGAGGAACTCGGACAATGGAGGTCCTGCTATCCGATCGTTCTGGTCCGCCGAGGGTTGGAATTTGTCTTTGATCTCGGAGCATTTTGTGGAAGAGGCAGTGCGGCGTCTCATTGCGGCAAACCTGACTTGCACTCCGGTGCCTGATTCCTTTGTCTAGGGTGTTCGGCAAGGATCTTTCTCTCTGGCAGCGGCATGGAGGTTGTGTCGGATTCAACATCCAACCTCTTCCTTATTTTCTTATATTTGGGGCCAATGTATTCTAACGAAGTGGAGCATTCAGATGTGGCGGGTCTGCCACAACCGACATCCCACTGATGACAACATTCAAAAGATCGGCTTTCATATGGCATCCAGATGTCATTGCTGTCAGGACGGGCGTGTGGAGGCACTTCAGGATATTTTCTTCCACGGGGGTCTTGCCTTGGAGGTATGGTCTATCTTCCGGGGTTTCTTCAAGGCTCGGATGCACCGTAATTTTTTGGTCTTCCTCCAAAGGTGGTGGCGTGGCCCGGATAGTCACCATCGGAGATCCCTGGCCGGTGCGATTATTTGGGTACTTTGGAAAAACTGGAACAAGCATCGCTATGAGGGGCGTAGTGCTGGTGCTGCTTTCTTGGTCCGGGAGGTGAAACGACAGTTTCGGAAGTCGCTTTCGGGTTGTCGTCATCTTCCGCCTATCCCACAGTGGGCATTGGATTAGTGTTTTGTTTGCTTTATTTTCGTTGTTACCTTAGAGGTCGGATGTACTCATTACCCTCTTTTCCAATAAAGGTAACGGTTCCATAAAATATATATATATATATATATATATATATATATATATATATAAGAATTATTTATATAATTATTTCAGTTATTTTGGAATTTAAAATCAATATTTTTATATTACAAAATATTATTTTATGTGTTTTTATGATGCTATAAGACATATAGCCACATATGGAAATTAGTAAGTTCATATGCACATATATGTTTGTTTTATTAAATTTAGATATTTTTTCAAAATTATATTTATATTTATTTATTTTAGAATTTAAAGTAATTATTTTCAAATTAGAGAACTTTTGTCATGCTAGTATAATATTATATGATTATATTTGGATAGAAAGTAGTTTGGTAGATTATGCCCAAGTAGAGACTATATATATGGTTAGTGTATACATGGTATGTGTGAGATCCTTGTGTTAGCATTTATTTTATTTTGTTTATATTTTAGGTGTTCACGATTGTTCGACTACAATTGAAGCCAGATCGATGATTACTCTGTTCCTGAGATTTCATGCAAGATACCTTGCCATCTTATTACTGTTTTAATTCATGATATTGCGCTTGTATTGCTAGTGTGTTACTTTAGTAGAGTGAGTCCAAGTATGACTTGGGTTCCATCGAGGGTGACATCGATGTTGTGGTGAGTGTGCGTGTGTTTGACTTACGTGTATAAGAGACGTACCCAAAAAGTTGTGAAGTTATTCATAATAACTTATATGCCTTGTCACATTTCATCACACGACACTGTGAGTGTGGTACATTATGTTGGCACGAGCTTACACAACCGGCTAGTTACTAGTGTGGACGGTTCGTGTGTCGGTACATATATTGATTAGAGTGAGTCTAGTTAGTGACTTGCATTGAGATATGGATTGTTCGAGTCATGGATATAACTAGTACAAGACATGGGTGGAAAAGACTATTAGTAGGCGTATGAGACAACCCCATATTAGCCTTATGGTTACCCGGTTATGGGTTTGTGGTTGCCCGGTTATAGGTGTATTGCTAGAGGATATATCCGGCAGGGGTCCTGACCTTTTGTCCGATATGGCCGGGAGGTGTGCTAGTAATACTTAAGCCTCTAGCGGATGCTATGCTTTATTCCTTCACGTACTCATATGTACCAAAGTCGTCTTCGATGTGCATCTACATAGATGGTTAGTGAGTCTTGTTATTTGTGTATTTATTCAGTTCATTATGGCTTGTTCCTTTTATAACTTGTTACGTCCCTTTGAGAACCTGGTGATCTCTCCAGGTTGTTGTTGAGCATATAGTGTAGACATGTGGATGGTATGATTTCGGCTGCAGGGTTCAGGTATTGCTTGTAGTGTTACTTTATCATTTTCTCGTATTTTATATTTTCTTTCCTGTTATGTCTTGCTCATTAGCCTAGTTTTATAAACTTATGTTATTCTCGAGTTTGCTCGAACATGTGTATTGTAGGCGGTCGACTATATTAAATGATGTTTATTATTGTTTTATTTACCTATATGTCGATTAAGACATAGTCGAGACAAAGTAGGTTTAATTTACTTTTATAGCGTACTACAATTAGGATAAAGTCCATTAAATTGGGATACTTATTCTAGTCGTACAACTGGCATGCTCATGCCTTAGATTCCTAAGGTTTTTGTAACCGGGGCATGACAGGGTAAGAGACTCACCGCGAGGCCCCGATGTTCGTCGGTGGAGCACGGTGCGCGAGGAGTCAGTGCAGCCAGCTCGGAGGAGAAGGCGATCTAGACATCGGTTCTCGGCGGTGTTGGCCAGGTGGTAGGGTGACGGTGTTGGAAAGTGTGTCACCGCCAAATCTGGAGGGAACTCGGTTCTCAAGCAATGACGACGACAGAGGCGTCGACGCTGGCCGGAGAAGGGATGTAGGAGGCCAGGATAGAGATTAGCGCTTGAGAACCGTAGGGCTCAACGCTGAGCGCCTCACTGAGCAGCACGATGATGGCTAGACACAGGATCTCCGGCGTTGTCGTACGGATTGGGTCACTAGCGAGGAGGCCATCGATGGTGGCATTATAGTCGATTGGCGGCATGGTGGTGATGTCGATGGTCCGACGAGGGTGGCGTCGGCCTGTTGGACGCAGCCAGAAGGAGGACAACTTGGTTAGGATTTGGGTTAGGTGATTGTGTCGAGGTTGTGTCCGACACAAAATAAAAGGTTATGCTAGGAAATTGGTATCATGTCCGGGATTGTCGGACATGGCAGAACTAATTGGGATTTTTTTTATGATTATCGTATTCGTTTTCGGTGTGTCGGACATGAAGATGCTGCAAATTTGTATTGGTAATTGGATATAGTGGAAAGACACTCGAGGTCGGACCCAAGGCCGACACGGATGACACATAGATGGATGGTGGACACAGACACGTGTACACAAATATGGCCTTGGTAGTGATGGTGATTGGCTATGTTCGTTGTGGTTAGGGATTTATTAGGTTGTGGGAAAAAAGGCAAAGGGAATCTCCCCTTAAATAGGGGGAGATTTCCTAAATAGGTTGGTGTCACGACCCGCACCCTAGAGTTAGGGCACGAGAACGTAACAATGCCCAGCCTACGCCGCAGTATCGGCGATAAAACGCTGTCCTAAGTCTCAATGCATCTAACAGTATAAGACTAAACAGTTTACACTCCCCGAATGGGGGTGACATAGCAGAATGTAAACTCAATCACATCTAAGGTAGAGCATAAAGGAAGATAGATAAAACATGAAATCGAAAAGAGATACAACAGATAGAAGTCTAAGTGTCTAAGATACAAACTCAGAATACATCTCAAAACTCAAATACAGTAATCCATAAATACAACTCAAGATGACTGAAAATAAACTATAAGCAAAAACCCTAGCTATCTATGCAACCTCTACTGTCTCCTCTAGGCTAGCAGGCAACCTCCAGGCTATCTGTAAAATTTATCAACGGATCCAGTCTGGACTGGAGCGAGCACAGTACATCTCAACAGATTATAGCAGGTTAGAAAATATAATCATGCAGTAAAGTAAGATACAGGATCTGAAGGAAATACAGTATGTAAACAGAGAAAGAGAACGGTAATAGAAATATCTACTATACATAGAGAACTAACAGTGACTAGTGAGTCAGAGTAAAATATAAACATGTGAATGGCATAGGAGATTCATGACTACAGCTAAGAGAGTGATTCATGACTACAGCTACTTGGATAATATTCACATGTCTATTTCTACTCCCCCATCCCCAATCAATACACAAGGATCTGTTCAAGTTATGTTAAGATTCGTGAAACTTCACATGGCTCATAAAATGAGTAATACGTGAAGGTGATTTATGATGGCTCTGTGAACATGAGAGTACATGTGTCACAAGCGATTCATGAATCAGAGGAAGCATAGAGATACGTGATGATTCGTGAAACGCACAAAACATGCAGTATTCGATGCTCTCGAGGGGGATAACATCTCATGAAAAGATCTATATAGTACCAATCCGTGTGACCAACGTGACAGTATCAAGTAAAGTAATTTAAAGCAGGAAAATAATTCTAAACAGGATATGAAATGATCAGAGAATGTACTCGCCTGATATCTGAATGTCCAAGATAAAGATACTGTCCTAGGAGAGGTGTCTGGCTCCTAATTAGAACAGCACAAGTCACAACATGTCCAGAAGGGTAATATAAAGCACTACAATGTATTCTACATGAATCTAGGTCAAACTAGGCCAATGTCAACCCTTGGTCAACTCTGGTCAACTGCACTAGTCAAACTAGGTCATGTCCTAACCCAGCAAGTCTTACTAGGCCTAACCAAGACTATCCTAGCAAGCACACATCAATACAAGGCTATACAAGCCAACATACACCCAACTCTATATAGCATGCAATTATTCAATACTCAAGTAGGCAAGAATTCACATTGGATATACACTAGGTAATCTATTACTTTAAGCTATATATGTCTACACATATATACACATGCATATATTGGTATTCAACATTAGGTCTATAATCATGGCATTTCAAATGGTTATATAAACTTATATATTACAACACAATATGCTAACATATATATAATATACATACATAGCTAAGTTAACTATATTCATAAATACTTATTTAAGAGGCTATGTGTGTGTATGTGAACATGGAAAAGGGGCAAGTGAGGGTTAAATGGGCATACATAGTGTATACATATTAAAGAGTGTCAAAGTGTAAGTGAACAAAGTGTCAAGTGTGATAGTGTCAACATAGTGTAAGGGGTACATGAGGTAATATTGGATTTGTGTTAACATAGAACATTACATCTCATTAACTTGTATATTGCATACATTACATCTATTATTACATTACATTCATGCTTGCATTCATTCATTATTCATTTATTCTCTTGCACTACTAGCTATATGTACCATACATTAGATACTATGGAACCTACATATTCATTACAAGCCATACTTATACATGCTTACATTAGATAGGATACTTACACCTCATACATCATTTATTTAAACATTTACTCATGCTTGAATTCTCTATTTAATTACATAATGTATATACATTAATATGGGTTAAAATCAAATAGAACATTATATTACACACAAGGGTGCACAAAATGCATATGCCGAATAGTAACTCCTACTAATAATCAATACTGTACCATCTCAGCATGAATAAAAATCTAAGATTAAAGTATGTTATAGATCTATGTGTTAGCTTTCCGAAACTTCAAACGGATCGCGTTTTCGTTTCCGGAAACTCCCGAAATCGCGAAAACACCGAGAACGCATTTGTCTTTCGTACAGCTGACACTCAAATAATTCTCCAGAAAGTTACGGAAAGAATTATGCCTATTAATACATGTTTTTGAAAAGCTAACTTCAATACGCTTCTTTTAAAAAAAATGGGAGATTAAACCGAGCTTTGAGCTAGAAGTTATGACATTTCTAAGTTAGGGCTGAAATTAAAAACGTGGATAAAAATCATGACGGATTTAGGTAGTTTGAGACAAAAGAACACAAGTATATAACATAATTTATCAAGAACTCACTCTCTACCCTAATATATATATGAGACACTATAGAACAATCTCTAATACAAAAATATGAGATTAAACATGTAATAATTTATTCATACATAACAACAACACATAGTGTGTCCAAATTTGGGATTTTCCCACATGGACACAACCACAACACAAAGGACACTCCTATGACCTCCAAATGGACACAAAATGGACAAATGGAGATACAACCATGGGGGTCATTCCTATGGGTTCAAAATAGACCTATATGCATGAGAAAATGAAAAGGAGAAGGGATTTATACCTTCCGGTAGATCGAATCGAAGAAAAGCCTTCCCGGAGCGACACCGACACGTAGAGATTCCAAAAGGACACGAACGAGCTCCGAATCCTCCCAAACTTGGGTAGCTTCCTCCTTGGCTAGAATGGAGAAGGAAAGAAGAAGATTTAGTGGTGAAATGGAAGGATTTGGTGGAGAAATTGCTAGGCATTGCTCTCTAGGAATTTGGGGAAGAACAAGAGAGAGAGTGTGGATGTGAATAATGAAATGAACTTGAGCCTATCCTCTCCCAAATTGGCTGGCCATATGGGGCTATTTGTCCTATTATGGTAAGGTCCAAAATGCCCCCACTAACCTATTCTATGAGTATTAGAAAAGGGCTAATTGGTTGGGGCTAAATTAGTCATTCTAAAGTCTCTAATCACACTAACCTTATCCATAATAATTAGTCTAACCTCTAACTAAAATATTTCTATATGGACTAAAATTAATATCATGTGGGCCATGCCAACTAGTGTGTGGGTCCCACCAGAGTCAAACTACCCTCGGGTCCCTGTTTCAAGTCGGATTGAGTTGAAATTCGAACCCGACTCAAATAACCCCAAAACAATATCATAAATAATAAAATAATATCAAAATAATTCAAAGAGGTCAAATACAAAAAATATCCTTAGGCCAAAAATGACATTAAAATATTATAATCACATGGTTAGACTCTAGGTCAAACAGTCTCTAGGGTTTCACTAGCAAAACGTCAAAACCATAAGTCATTGATTTAAATAATTTTAAAATGATTTAAAATCACCAAAAATCATATCATAAATTAAATATCATTATTAAAATAATTATAAACACAAAATTTCAAAATTACCCTCATTTGGTAAACTGGGTGCTACAACTCTACCCACCTTAGAAAAATTTCGTCCTCGAAATTTAAGATCGATAGTACTCCTTCTAGAGCCTCTAACCTACCCAATATATAAGGTAACACTTCCTAACACTGGAATAATAAACGGACATCTAAAAAGTGTCAATCTAGGAATACCTCCAATACTGCTCTGCTGTACGGCGGTAATGGAACTTCAATAGAATATGGACTGGAACTTATATCCAAGGGACTGGACCTATTTTAAAGTGGTCTTAACTAAGGATGAAAAGAAACTGATCATAGGCTATAGGTATGCTCAAACTATTATCTTCCTATTAACCATCTATTAATACATTCTATTACCATAGGAACGATGCATTACTAAGACATATAGGCCCCTATCTCTCATAACACATTTATACTCACCAAAAGACTAGTACATCCTATCAAGGCTGATACTATAATCTCTCCTAAATCTCCTAAGCTACATGTTTATAGACACACATCCCCACATCAAGGACTAACCCATATATATCTACAACTAATACTAATGGAGTGACGTCCCTATTTCCCAACAATCAAGGTCTAATTTTTTTTTATCTAAATCATGCAATTTGAAGGAATAGTATACAAGGTCAGGGCATACCGTAGCAGATAGAAGTCTCACCTAGGTACACTAATCATTCTAGGTCAAAACAGTACTATGGTATCAACACACAAACAATCTAGGGTGTCCTAATTGGAAAGGTAAGGGAACAACAATCATCAAGGTTGTAGGGCTGTCTACCATCCTATATGAAAATTGGTCATTAACAAGCAACTAAGAAATTATTAAAAGGTTACTATTCCATAAAATGGCAAAAATTGAAAATTTAGGCACAACAAATCACAAATAGATTTTTGTCTTGACACGATCTAAGTTGATCAATTTCGGGATAAAACGAGATTTGGACAAGAAGGGAAATCAATGAAATCAAAGTATGAGCACGAGCATCCAATGATGGAGGTTCAGGTCATGATTAAATTTAATTCGACTGAGTACGAATACGAGGTTCATAGGCGATGAAAAGATTTCAAGGAGAATTGTCAAGACTATCGTGAATGAGACTCTAGGGTCAAGTTTAACTATGTCTCCATTCTCGTAGATTGATACATGAAAAAGCGAACCAAAGTACAATAGGTTGATCAGACCATCATGTACCGGTTCTGATTAGACAATATGTTAGTGGATGGCCATCCAATAAAATATGACATGACCAAGCTCGAAAATAGATAAGCTTGCAAAACTAAGGCTAATTTAGCAGCACAAGATATAAGGGTGGTAATGATGAAAGAAATTACATAGTCCACGTTTCTTAACCAACGGGTCAAGTAATCAGATAAGGTACAAGGTTAAGCATCTAAGGAAACAAACAGAACACCATCACATGTCGGGTCGAAAGAATTGAGTCAATGCTGGATTTCTAATTGAAATAAGAAGAAATTTAGTATAATGGAAGAGGTTATAGTTTAGCCAGTTGACCAGAAAATCATATCAAGAAAATAGAGTACAAGAAGACGGGTTTTAGTGGGACATGATATACCTACACGAAGGTGAGCTCGTCTAGGTCTTGCATATAAGATTTGTTGGAGGGTAACAGCTAGTATTACATTCCGAATATCAAAGTCACGATAAGAAACGTCAATGATCTCAATTAGAAAGTGGGAGTTCAAGAGGTGGTAATTAATGCACAAAAATAATGAAGATCGAGTTAGTCATCTGATAACCAGTTACGTCTTCTCTGAGCTACATAATTTATGTCACTTACTTAGCCTTCCCCATGCAAAAGATACGAAGATTCAAGGGTTTTGAAGTGCATCTAGTAGGGACGACAAGATATGGGTAATTAATGTAATGAGACAGAGTTTAAGATAAGAGGTAAATAAGAATACAAGGGAATAATGGCGAAAAAGAATAATGAAGATATGTTCCTTCTCATCGGTTCAAACGAGAGGAACCCATCAAGCTTAAATTCAATAGCAAGGAATGAGGGTGAATCCAAACAAGAGGAAAAGGAATTCCAATTGAAGTTCAAAATGAGTTTCTCAGGGGTCGTCCCAGAAATCTCTCAAAGAATCCTAAGTGTGATTGAGTACCTTGGATTTAAAAATATTAATCTAAATACAAAATTAAATCAACAACTATAAAATTTTATCAAAATCATCAACTAATACCAGGATTCAAAGTTCTACAATGAATCCACAAAATTAAATTCAAATCAAGAAAAAAGGTGAATCAAAACAAGGAAAAGGAGTTTAAATCGGAATTCAAAATGAGATTCTCAAGGGCCATCCCAGGAATCTCTCAAGGAATCCTAACAGTGATTGAGTATCCTCTCATCCTAACATCTTAATTTATATATCCTATAGCAGGCTCGTAGTAGTACAACTAAGTCGTTGCGCTACTACGAAATTGCACTAATGCGAATCTCGACCTGCATGGGCCACCACTAAAAATGTGTCACGACCCGCACCCTAGAGTTAGGGCACGAGAACGTAACAATGCCCAGCCTACGCCGCAGTATTGGTGGTAGAACGCTATCCTAGGTCTCAATGCATCTAACAGTATAAGACTAAACAGTTTACACTCCCCGAATGGGGGTGACATAGCAGAATGTAAACTCAATCACATCTAAGGTAGAGCATAAAGGAAGATAGATAAAACATGAAATCGAAAAGAGATACAACAGATAGAAGTCTAAGTGTCTAAGATACAAACTCAGAATACATCTCAAAACTAAAATACTGTAATCCATAAATACAACTCAAGATGACTGAAAATAAACTATAAGCAAAAAACCTAGCTATCTATGCAACCTCTACTGTCTCCTCTAGACTAGCAGGCAACCTCCAGGCAATCTGTAAAATTTATCAACGGGTCCAGTCAGGACTGGAGCGAGCACAGTACATCTCAACAGATCATAGCAGGTTAGAAAATATAATCATGCAGTAAAGTAAGATACAGGATCTGAAGGAAATACAGTATGTAAACAGAGAAAGAGGACGGTAATAGAAATATCTACTATACATAGAGAACTAACAGTGATTAGTGAGTCAGAGTAAAATATAAACATGTGAATGGCATAGGAGATTCATGACTACAGCTAAGAGAGTGATTCATGACTACAGCTACTTGGATAATATTCACATGTCTATTTCTACTCCCTCATCCCCAATCAATACACAAGGATCTGTTCAAGTTATGTTAAGATTCGTGACACTTTACATGGCTCATAAAATGAGTGATACGTGAAGGTGATTCATGATGGCTCTGTGAACATGAGAGTACATGTGTCACAAGCGATTCGTGAATCAGAGGAAGCATAGAGATACGTGATGATTCGTGAAACGCACAAAACATGCAGTATCTGATGCTTCCGAGGGGGATAACATCTCATAAAAAGATCCATATAGTACCAATCCGTGTGACCAACGTGACAGTATCAAGTAAAGTAATTTAAAGCAGGAAAATAATTCTAAACAGGATATGAAATGATCAGAGAATGTACTCGCCTGATATCTGAATATCCAAGATAAAGATACTGTCCGAGGAGAGGTGTCTGGCTCCTAATTAGAACAGCACAAGTCACAATATGTCCAGAAGGGTAATATAAAGCACTACAATGCATTCTACATGAATCTAGGTCAAACTAGGCCAAAGTCAACCCTTGGTCAACTCTGGTCAACTGCACTAGTCAAACTAGGTCATGTCCTAACCCAGCAAGTCTTACTAGGCCTAACCAAGACTATCCTAGCAAGCACACATCAATACAAGGCTATACAAGCCAACATACACCCAACTCTATATAGCATGCAATTATTCAATACTCAAGTAGGCAAGAATTCACATTGGATATACACTAGGTAATCTATTACTTTAAGCTATATATGTCTACACATATATACACATGCATATATTGGTATTCAACATTAGGTCTATAATCATGGCATTTCAAATGGTTATATAAACTAATATATTACAACACAATATGTTAACATATATATAATATACATACATAGCTAAGTTAACTATATTCATAAATACTTATTTAAGAGGCTATATGTGTGTATGTGAACATAGAAAAGGGGCAAGTGAGGGTTAAATGGGCATACATAGTGTATACATATCAAAGAGTGTCAAAGTGTAAGTGAACAAAGTGTCAAGTGTGATAGTGTCAACATAGTGTAAGGGGTACATGAGGTAATATTGGATTTGTGTTAACATAGAACATTACATCTCATTAACTTGTATATTGCATACATTACATCTATTATTACATTACATTTATACTTGCATTCATTCATCATTCATTTATTCTCTTGCACTACTATATGCACCATACATTACATACTATGGAACCTACATATTCATTACAAGCCATACTTATACATGCTTACATTAGATAGGATACTTACACCTCATACATCATTTATTTAAACATTTACTCATGCTTGAATTCTCTATTTAATTACATAATGTATATACATTAACATGGGTTAAAATCAAATAGAACATTATATTACACACAAGGGTGCACAAAATGCATATGCCGAATAGTAACTCCTACTAATAATCAATACTATACCATCTCAGTATGAATTAAAATCTAAGATTAAAGTATGTTATAGATCTATGTGTTAGCTTTCCGAAACTTCAAACGGATCGCGTTTTTGTTTCCGGAAACTCCCGAAATCGCGAAAACACCGAGAACGCGTTTGTCTTTCGTACAGCTAACACTCAAATAATTCTCCAGAAAGTTACAGAAAGAATTAGGCCTACTAATACATGTTTTTGGAAAACTAACTTCAATACGCTTCTTTTAAAAAAAACGGGAGATTAAACCGAGCTTTGAGCTAGAAGTTATGACATTTCTAAGTTAGGGCTGAAATTAAAAACGTGGATAAAAATCATGACGGATTTAGGTAGTTTGAGACAAAAGAACACAAGTATATAACATAATATATCAAGAACTCACTCTCTACCCTAATATATATATATGAGACACTATAGAACAATCTCTAATACAAAAATATGAGATTAAACATGTAATAATTTATTCATACATAACAATAACACATAGTGTGTCCAAATTTGGGATTTTCCCACATGGACACAACCACAACACAAAGGACACTCCTATGACCTCCAAATGGACACGAAATGGACACAAATGGAGATGCAACCATGGGGGTCATTCCTATGGGTTCAAAATAGACCTATATGCATGAGAAAATGAAAAGGAGAAGGGATTTATACCTCCCTGTAGATCGAATCGAAGAAAAGCCTTCCCGGAGCGACACCGACACGTAGAGATTCCAAAAGGACATGAACGAGCTCCGAATCCTCCCAAACTTGGGTAGCTTCCTCCTTGGCTAGAATGGAGAAGGAAAGAAGAAGATTTGGTGGTGAAATGGAAGGATTTGGTGGAGAAATTGCTAGGCATTGCTCTCTAGGAATTTGGGGAAGAACAAGAGAGAGTGTGTGGATGAGAATAATGAAATGAACTTGAGCCTATCCTCTCCTAAATTGGCTGGCCATATGGGGCTATTTGTCCTATTATGGTAAGGTCCAAAATGCCCCCACTAACTTATTCTATGAGTATTAGGAAAGGGCTAATTGGTTGGGGCGAAATTAGTCATTCTAAAGTCTCTAATCACACTAACCTTATCCATAATAATTAGTCTAACCTCTAACTAAAATATTTCTATATGGACTAAAATTAATATCATGTGGGCCATGCCTAACTAGTGTGTGGGTCCCACCAGAGTCAAACTACCCCCGGATCCCTGTTTCAAGTCGGATTGAGTTGAAATTCGAACCCGACTCAAATAACCCCAAAACAATATCATAAATAATAAAATAATATCAAAATAATTCAAAGAGGTCAAATGGAAAAAATATCCTTAGGCCAAAAATGACATTAAAATATCATAATCACATGGTTAGGCTCTAGGTCAAACAGTCTCTAGGGTTTCACTAGCAAAACGTCAAAACCACAAGTCATTGATTTAAATAATTTTAAAATAATTTAAAATTACCAAAAATCATATCATAAATTAAATATCATTATTAAAATAATTATAAACACAAAATTTCAAAATTACCCTCATTTGGGAAACTGGGTGCTACAGTTGGGATGAAGAATCCAATGAATAAATCTTTTCTATAAATTTAAATTAAAAAAATTAAAAGAACTAGATTGAGAAAATCTTAATCTAATAATTGATCAAAATAATAATTTAAAATAATATCCAATATCATCAAATAATTTTCAAAGTATATTTCCATAAATACAAAATCTTATTTAAAAATAATTTGGCAAATCTATTTGTCATTCAAAAATACCTATGAATTTCTTTTATAAAAATTCAAATAAAATTTAGTTTCTAGCACAATGTTTAAAATGAAATTAAAATAAATAAAATTTAAATTTTTTTTTGAAAATAGGGTTTACATCCTCGCCAGGGACTTGCCTGGGATCGCATGAGCCCCCTGTAGCGCCACCACGCTGTGCTCTGTCGACGCGAACAGCTCAATAACACTATTCTCCGTCCTCCGGCTCCGAGTGGTGAGATTCATGATGTGGCGCTCGGGCGTATCAAATCTTTCAGTAATCGTCGGATCGTATGTCTGCAGCTAAGACTTGTCCTGCGCCTGAATCTTCTGCAGTATCTCGTCGCAAAGACACAACTTGACAAGCAAATCTTCTTGGCTCGGGCCGACTGTTGCGAGGGCTCTAGGGAACATATACTGGCAGTGGGGGCCCTAGAGGACTACGTTTTAACAAGGGCGTCGTAGGATCCCATACCGTAGTTCGTACTCCTCTAAAGACCACCAATGACGGTCATCCACCATTCGTCTGCCGACGGAGCTTGGGAGGGTGCGAGGAAGTACCAGCCTCTCCCGCGGAAGGTGCACTAACAGTCGTCCACTCACGGAGCCTAAGATACTTGTCTTAGAAGGAACACATATCTCGATAAGCGTACTTCTTACTAACTATGTGTCTAAGGTACTTATTACTAACTACGCGATATTTATTTGCATATTATCTAAATTATATTAAAGTGAACAAAACATAAAGTAATACTTGCATAGCTTTACATGGCCCTCTCATCGATGATGTTTTCGTCCTTCCGATGGGTGGTTAGGAAGAAGATCTCCATGTTAGCGTCCTCACTCCTCTGTACTTTTTAAAATCATATGTTTTGTATAAAATAATTGTAATAAAATACATACAAGACGACGAAAATATTTTGTCATAAGAATCGAGACACCACACCACTTTCCTGCCTTCGTCCTGGCCGCCTTTGCCTTCTCCGACCTTTCCTTGTACCTAGGATCTTCGAATCTAGCCTTCATGACAGTCTACTGCTCAGGCATGATACAACCTTGGATCGGTTTTCCAGAGCGATCATGACCCTTTTGGTCGTTGATCGCATCACAGATCAACTTGGCAATCACGACAGAAAACTGCTTCTCGATCTGCTTAGTCCCGTGTGGTGGATAAAAATATGTTCTCTACAAGAAGTAAAATAGTAATTTATATAATATGCCTGAATTAGATGATTCATATTAAAATCAAATATGCTTTTACCTTGAAGTGCGCAAACCAGAATGCCTTCCTCTAGTCCATGGCATATGAGTAGTTGATCCAAGGGCCACTATAGTTGTGCCTTAAAAAATGCCCAGTGATATCTGTACCGCCGAGGGATGATATCTATTCAAGGATAATTACGTTCATTAAAAAGTGAATAGATATATATATATATATATATATATATATATATATATATATATATATATATATATATATATATATATATATATATATATATATATAGCTTGTATATGCGCCTGACTCCTTGATTCTGATACAAATTTGTTATAATTTGCAGGAGACTCCCTAGATGACTCGAGCTCAGATGGAGCATGGAGGACATCAAAAAATGTTTTGTTCGACTCGAACAAACATATTATATGAAGGCCAATGCATAACATTATTCATAGTATGCACCTCGAGTGTAAATGAGGAAGCTAATGCGAGTAGTTGAGAAGTTTTGTAAGGATCATGATAATCCTTTTAGGAGGATAAAAGTGATTCATTCTCAACAATATGTCTTTGTATGTTGACTTATTATCTATTGCATACCTAGGACTAGGTATGGGTAATAAGTTGTAACAAATAACGACTGTTAGAGGTATTATGGACATGACAAAATACATCCACTGGGGTAATTTGTTGGACTTATTATCCACTGCATACCTAAAACTAGGTATAGCTAATAAGTTGAAACATAGAATGACTGTCAAAGGTATTATGGACATGACAAGTAGCTTTTAGTGGACATATTACTTATGATGTACAGGAACCGAGTAAAAGTAATAAGGTAGGATTAAGAAATATTATCAGAGGTGGTATGGATGTGAAAAATATTTCTTAGTATATTTGCTCAGAAGCAAGATAGACTTGTCAAATTTATGAAAACTCTGAAAAGAGTAGATTCTAACAGATTGTTCAGAGGTAATATAGGCATGAATACTCCTTTAGAATACATTAATTATTCTAATGCTACTATCTTTTGGTGGTCAACTTCCACTCCACCTATGGTGATAATATGACCTTAGTACGAAAAGCGATCAAGCCAAAATTCGTACTTACTGAACTTCGCGTACAACCGGTGCTCTCTGAGAATCTGAAGGACTACTCGGAGATGCTGCTCACACTCTGCTTCACTAATGCTATAGACTAAGATGTTGTCTATAAACACTATCATGAACTGATCCAGATAAGGCATGAATATGCGATTCATGAGATCCATGAATACTGCTGGCGCATTGATCGTCCCGAATGGCATAACGAGAAACTCCCAATGCCCATATCTAGATCTGAATGCCATCTTCGGGATGTCTTCCTTTCTGACTCTAATCTGATGGTACCCCGACCCCAAGTCAATCTTCGAGAATACTGCTACCCTACTGAGTTGATCAAACAAGTCATCTATCCTTGGTAGGGATATCTGTTCTTGATTATTACGAAATTTAAGGTACAATAATCAACACATAATCTTGACGTACCATCTTTTTTTTTCACAAGAAGCATCAGGGCTCCGTAAGGTGATCCGCTAGCACGAATGAATCCCTTGGTTCCGAGTTCTTCAATCATCTTGTACAGGATCGCCAGTTCTGATGGTGCTATTATGTTGACTCTCTCTGATATTGGTGCCGTCCCTGAAATCGAATCAATGGTGAACTCTATCTCTCTTTCTGGCGGCATGCCTGGAAGCTCTTCGGAAAATACATCAAGAAATTCTTCTACTACTCTGGGAAACTGAACTGCTTCTGCTACTGCCATCCGCAAGGCTGGTGGAGAATGTTCTACTTCGCCTCTGGAAAATAAAAACACTTCTTCGCCGGAAACACCAAAAATAATCCTGCCAACATGGCAGTCTATTATTGCATTTTGATCCTTCAACCAATCCATTCCTAGGACCACATCATAGTTGGCCATCGAAAATTCTATCAATCTAGCGGGAAACTGTCTACCGCTAACTACGATTCGACACGAAAAAAAGACTTTATCTATTCCCACAAGACCGTTACCAGTAAGTATATTAAGCCATATGATAATGACTTGGGCTCCAATCCTATCCGTGTCGCAAATCGTACAGACATAAATGAATACGATGCACCCGAATCAAATAATATTGATGCTAGAAAAGAGTTGACGAGAATGGTACCTGCCACCACCTCACCTGATGCTAATTCATCTGCTACCGTCAGAGCCATAGCTTGACCTTGTCCTCTTGGAGTTGGTCCCCTTTCCTGGTGACCTCTCGGCCTGTTCTGAATCTGAGCTTGGGCCTGAGGATATTGTTGCGGCCTCTGCTGCTGGAATGCTTGTGCCTGAGGCGATAATGGCCTCGGAGGCTGGTACTGCTGCTTCTGTTGTACTGGTGTTGGTCCCCTAACCGATGGATTGGTTAGGGTTGATAAAGATGAAATGGCTCTATGCAGACATGACCTTATCATGTGATCCGGTGCCCCACAGGCCAAGCACAATCCCTGTGCTCTACGACACTCTGAAACCATGTGCCCAGGCTTCCCATAATGAGTGCAGCCCATTGCGGAAGACTGCTTCTGCCTCTATTGCTAAGGGTACGTCGGTGTCGAGTGCTGAACCGAAAAAACTGTGGTCGCCCTCCTAGGAGCTCTAATAGTCAAAGCCCTAGCTGCCGGGGCTGGTGTTAATGACTGAGACAACTGACCATAAGGCCTCTTCCGTCCTCCGGTTCGATCTATTATCCGCTGGAAGGTATATTCATGCCTCCAAGCTGCTCGCAAAATAATATAAAATGTTTGATGCTCAAACTGCTCCAAAATTAGAATAATCTCTAGGTCAATTCCCTGCTGGAATCGTTGCGCTCATTCTAATTCGGTCGCCACCATGGTGGGAGCAAATCGACTAAGCCTCTAAAACTCGACCGCATATCCATCGACCGTCCTTTCCATCTACTTAAGATTGCTGAATCTGGTCTGCAGATCATACCGAGCTACTGCATCAAAATACTTCATCTGGAACTTGTCACTGAATACCGCCCACATGACAGGCGTCACCAAACCAACTGCTAGCATCGTCCACCAGCTGCGGGCTTAGTCCAATAACTGTAGGCATAAAATGGCCAACTTCTCTTCCTTTGGAATCTGAGCTGCCTCCAGAACAACCTCTACATCCCGTAGCCAAGCATCGACAACAATAGCATCTTTAGTGCCGCCAACGAAAGGAGGGTTCAGGCGCTTGAAGCTGTTAGCCGCATTGTTCCCTTGATAGCCAACTCTGCCCATAGCATCTTGTACTGTCTGCTGCAGGGTATCGCCCCGACGGTCTTGTGTTGTAAGCAAGTCCCTGATGAGTCCCATCAGGACTCTATTGTCAGACTTTGTAGACGGGGCTGGTTGAACTGGTGGCTATGGATCCCCGGAATGTATGACTCAGGATGCTGCTCCAGAGTGCTGGATTTGGTCCCCATATTGCTGCTAGCTCACTGAAGGTGCTCCACCCGGCTGATCGGTAGGATCAGGAACAGTGCTACTGAAGAAAATGACATGAGGAATAATAAGGAAGGACCAAGATTGATCAAAGATAGAAGCACTTTAACAGGTCAAGTTTTAGGAGGATTAGAAAACACGAGTAATGATCAAAGAAGAATGTTGATTGAGACATCTGGTGAGTGGGGGACAGACACAGCCAGCTATGTATATTAAAGTGCAACCCACCTCACAATACGGTCACGGTTGTCTAGATGCATGATGGTTTATCTACAAGCCAACAGTCTCTTATGGTCAATAACAAGCCTAGTGTCTTGATCTCAAGCAAGCAAATAAATGTTACAAGATGTTAGATCATCACACATACAAGGTAAGGCATCCCAAACATTATATATTTCGTTTATCATGAAGCTAGTCATACAAAATACGAAGACTAGCAAGACTTAAGTCATACATGATCAATCTTAGGATTTGCCAATCTTGTAACATCCCTTAGGCAGACAAAATTTAAGTTTTAACATGAGCTAACACTTGCTCGGCAGCTAAACGCCTCAAAAGAATAATTTACAGTTGAGTGAGAGAGCAAAATAAGAAAATTCACTCGTTGCCAGGGTTATACCTGGTGTTCACCATCTGGCTGGAAGACAGGTAGATCCTTGGGTGCTACTCCAAAATCTGGCCATAAAAAACCAGCTGGGTCAGACCCCAGAAAGAGCAAGTGCCACAAGGGAGGCTCCACTTAGGAACTAAAACCAACATAAATGAATAGAAAAACTGATAAAAGAATCATAATTAAATAAGATGAAGACATGCTTTAAAGAACGTACTAGCTGGTATTAAGAAAACAAGAGGTGGAATAATTCCCATGTTAATCATGAGACAGTCATTCAGGCACGGCCAATCAAGTCCTACGGCTTGCTATTATTAGCTAACTAGGGTTATCACAGGCCTATTTACTAACAAGATGCAATTGAGATATTTCCGCAGTCTCAAGTCCTACAGACTATCCAGGTTATACAGGCGAGGGTTACAAGAGTTATCAAGGCAAGTCAAGTACAGGGTACATACAAGGATCACAACATTACATTACTTCTAAGAACCACAAAGAATAATCATGGAAAAATAATAAGAAGTTCTTGGCGAGAAAATACACATGGGTCAAAGGCGCTAGGTGGCAAATGGTGCCAGGGGTCAAGTGGTGCCGGGCTAGGCTGCGCCAGACTAGGTTGCGCAAGGTTGCTTCAGAAACCAGGATGCGCCAGAAGCCTGAAGCCAGAAGCCAGGTTGCGCCAGAAACCAGGAGCCAGGTTGTGCCAGAAGCCTAAAGCCAGAAGCCAGGTTGCACCAGTTACCAGGAGCCAGGTTACGCCAGAAACTAGGAGCCAGGTTGCGCCAGAAGCGCCGGCTGAAAGGCGCGACGCTAAAGAGCGCATGCAACCGAGATGGCGCAGCGCTAAAAAGTGCGTGCACACTGTTCATCTTCCCCAACCAGCATAAAAATGCTTGGTTGAGCCCATAAACTTCAAAAGTCCATAACTTTCTTAAAACAAGTAAAATCTAACTTTTCAAAGGTCAAAATTGGGTAGAACGAAATTTTCTACAACATGAAGTAACTAGTTTTCGAAAATACCAAGTTTCAGTAGATCAAAACCAAGAAAAACAAGAAAAGATCAAAACTTAGATTTACAAAAATGTACCCAACAAAACCAAAAATACCAAGTTCTAAAGAGACATAGAATCTGGCAAAGAAGAGAATAGAATATTATAACTTCAGATCCATCATGAAGCAAGTTGTACTTGGCTAGGGCTTCTTTGATAGGTGGGAGAGTAAATAAAGAAGATAAAGAAGTAAATGAAAAGTAATGGAGAAGAGAGAGAATTTTGATATAAATACCAGACCTCTCCATCTCAAACCAAACCAAGCCAAGCCAAGCCAAGTTAAACCAAACCAAATCAAAATAAACCAAGTCAAGATTAAACTAAGACTAGGCTAAGCAAGACAAGTCAAAATACGGGTCACCTGACAAAAGTCAGAAATCTGTACACGTATACTGGAAATACGTATAACGGAAAACGGGAGTGACAACTCTACCCACCTTAAAAGAATTCTGTCCTCGAAATTTTATCAAGAGGCTAGAGGTGTCGGGGCAAGCTATACTAACTACAGGTAATCTACAACTAGCAATTAATCAAGCAATCATTCATACAAGCAAAAAATTAAAAACATAAGGCATAAGAAATACATTATACCCTATGAGTCAAACAGGTATGGATATCGCGATCGGATATCATCCTTACGTTCCTAAGTTGACTAATCCAAAGAGTGAATACCCCAAACAACATGGACTAAACTAATAGTCTTGTTCTTGAGTACCTTCTCCCTTCAGTCCAATATGGATACGGGCCTTTCCTTATACAAAATGTTGGTACCAACAACCAATTCTGAATGATCAAAGATATAGCTCAGGTCCAGAATGTACCGTCGTAATTGGGATATGTGGAATACATTATGTACCTCACGTAATGACGACGAAAGCGCGAGACGATAGGATACATCACCTACTCGCTCAAGAATATCAAACGACCCTATATACCTAGGACTAACCATTCTCCATACACCGAATTGAATGACGCCACGGGTAGAAGATCCTAAGGAATACGTGGTCGTCGATAGAAAACTTATGAGGATGCCGATGAGGATCGACCCAATGGCGATGACGATCTTGTGCAACTCGAAGATGATCTATGACTTGTCTGACCACCTCAATAGTCTGCGTAACCATCTCTGGACCAAGCATCTGCCTCTTGCCTAGATCATCCCAGGCTAAAGATGATCTGCACTTCCTTCCATACAATGCCTCAAATGGTGCCATCTGGATACTGGCCTGGAAACTTTTATTGTAGGAGAACTCCACTAGATGTAGGTGATCTTCCCACGAACCACCGAAGTCAAATGTACAGGATCATAACATATCTTTGAGAGTTTGAATCGTACATTTTGATAGGCTATCTGTCTGTGGATGATAAGATGAACTAAACATGAGATGAGTTCCCAAACTCTTTTGAAGACTCCGCCAAAAGTGTGATATAAATCTCGAATCTCTGTCTAACACGATACTGACTGGCACTATATGCAACCTGACTATCTGCCTGAGGAACATCTCTGCAAGCTGATCCGTTGACTGACCAATTCTGAAAGAAAGAAAATGAGCTACTTTCGTGAGTCGGTCAACTATAACCCATATAGCATCTCTCCCAGCTGGGGATTTAGGTAACCCAGTTACAAAATCCATAGTAATATGCTCCCATTTCCATTCTGGGATCGGTAAAGGTTGTAGAAGTCTAGTTGGCCTCTGATGTTCAGCTTTAACTTGTTGGCAAACTAAACAACGAAAGACAAACCGAGCTATCTCCCTCTTCATGCTATTCTACCAGAAATGCTGACGGCTATCACGATACATCTTCGTACCATCGGGATGAGTTGAATACTGTAAACTGTGAGCTTCTGCCATCATCTCTTATTCGATGTCACCACTGGGCACACAATGACGCCTTTCATTTCGGAGTGTGTCGTCGTCGTGAATGCATAAATCTGCTCTTCGTCCTGTTTTATATTCTGCTCTAAGCCGCTGAGGCTCAGAATCCGTTGATTGAGCTATCTTAATTCTCTCAACTATGCTGGACTGAACTTGTATACTGGCTATCAATGCCAAATTGGTAGAAAGAACTATCTCTATTCCCATCTTCTGAAGATCCGCTAATAGCTATGGCTGTGCTGTGAGGAAATAAGCTCCGGCTCTTTTACTTAACGCATCAACAACTACGTTTGCCTTTCCAGCATGATACTGCAGGTTGATATCATAATCCACTAGTAACTCTAGCCATCTTCTCTGACGTATGCTAAGATCCTTCTGGGTAAACACATACTTAAGACTCTTGTGGTCGGTGAAAATCTCTACCCAATCTCCATACAAATAATGCCTCCACAGCTTGAGTGTAAAAACTACCGCTGCTAACTCCAAGTCATGGGTTGGATAATTCCTCTCATGATTACGAAGCTGACGTGACGCATAAGCTACTACCTTGCTATATTGCATCAAGATGCATCATAATCCTCTGCCTAAAGCATCATAATAAACTAAAAATCCTTCTATCCCATCTGGAAGCATGAGAATGGGTGTCGTCATCAATCCTTGCTTCAACTTTTCGAATGAACTCTGACACTCAGTTGTCCAAATAAACTGCATATTCTTACAGGTCAACTGTGTCATGGGCGCTGAAATCTAAGCAAAATCTGATACAAATCGTAAGTAATAGACCGCCAATCTTAGAAAACTACAAACCTTTGCAATGTTATTGGGTACTGACCATGTCTCTATAGCTACTATCTTTTGCGGTCAACTTCCACTCCACCTCTGGTGATGATTTGACCTAAGTACAAAATGCGATCAAGCCAAAGTTCGCACTTACTGAACTTCGCGTAAAATTGGTGCTCTCTGAGAATCTGAAGGACTACATAGAGATGTTGCTCATCCTCTGCTTCACTCTTGCTATAGACTAAGATATCGTCTATAAACACTATCACGAACTGATCCAAATAAGGCATGAATATACGATTCATGAGATCCATGAATACTGCTGGCATATTGGTCACCCCGGATGGTATAACGAGAAACTCCCAATGCCCATATCTAGATCCGAATGTCGTCTTCAGGATGTCTTACTTTCTGACTCTGATCTGATGGTAACCCGACCGCAAGTCAATCTTCAAGAATACTACTACCCTACGAAGTTGATCGAACAAGTCATCTATCATTGGTAGGGGATATCTGTTCTTGATTGTTACGGAATTCAAGGTACGATAATCAACATATAATCTTGACATACCATCTTCCTTCTTCACAAGAAGTATAGGGGCTCCCCAAGATGATCCGCTAGCATGAATGAATCCCTTGGTTCTGAGTTCTTAAATCATCTTGTACAGGATCTCCAATTCTGATGGTGCCATTCTGTAGACTCTCTCTGATACTGGTGCCATCCTTGGAATCAAATTAATGGTGAACTCTTTCTCTCTTTTTGGCGGCATGCCTGGAAGCTCTTCGGGAAATACGTCAGGAAATTCTTCTACTACTCTGGAAAACTAAACTGCTTCTGCTACTGCCATCCGCCAGACTGGTGGAGAAGGTTCTACTTCGCCTTTGGAAAATAAAACTCTTCTTCGTCAGGAGCACCAAAAATAATCCTGCCAATATGTTAGTCTATTCTTGCATATTGATCCTTCAACCAATACATTCCTTAGACCACATCATAGTCGGCCATCAAAAATTCTATCAATCTAGTGGGAAACTCTCTACCGCTAACTACGATTTGACATGAGAAAAAGACTCCATCTACTCCCACAAGACCGTTACCAGTAAGTATATTGAGCCTTAATGATAATGACTCGAGCTCCAGTCCTATCCATGTCATGAATCGTGTAGACATAAATAAATATGATGTACCCAAATCAAATAATATTGATGCTGGAAAAGAGTTGACAAGAATTATACCTGCCACCACCTCACCTGATGCCAATTCTGCTGCTACCATCAGAGCCATAGCTTGACCTTATCCTCTTGGTGCTGGTCCCCTTTGCTGGTGACCTCTTGACCTGTTCTGAATCTGAGCTTCGGCTTGAACATACTGTTGTAGCTTCTGCTGCAGGAATGCTTGTGGCTGAGGCGACAATAGCCTCGGAGGCTGGTACTACTGTTGCTGGACCCCTAACCGATGGACTGGTTAAGGTTGATGAAGATGAACTGGCTCTATGCGGACAGGACCCTATCATGTGATCCGGTGCCCTACAGGCCAAGTACAATCTCTGTGCCCTGTGATACTCTGAAACTGCTGCCTAGGCTTTCCACAATGCGTGCAGCCAATTGTGGAAGACTGCTTCTGCCTCTGTTGCTGAGGGTATGTCGGTGTCGAGTGTTGAACCGACGAAACTGTGGTCGCCCTTCTAGGAGCTCTAATAGTCAAAGCCCTAGCTGTCGGGAATGCTGTTGATGACTGAGACAACTGACCATGAGGCCTCTTCCGTCCTCTGGTTCGATCTACTATCCTCTGGAAGGTATATTCATGCCTCCTAGCTGCTCGTAAAACAACATCAAATGTTTGGTGCTCAAACTGCTCCACAGCTAGAATAATCTCTAGGTGGAGTCCCTGCTGGAATTACTGCGCTCGGTCCAATTCGGTCGCCACCAAGGCGGGAGCAAACCGACTAAGTCATAAAAACTCGGTCGTATATCCATCGACCGTCCTTTCCATCTGCTTGAGATTGCTGAATCTGGTCTACAGATCATACCGAGCTACTGCATCAAAATACTTCGTTTGGAACTTGTCACTGAATACCGCCCACAGGACAGGCGTCAGCAAACCAAATGCTAGCATCGCCCACCAGCTGCAGGTTAAGTCCAATAACAATAGGCGTACAATGGCCACCTTCTCTTCCTCTGGAATTCGAGCTGCCTCCAGAACAACCTCTACATCATGTAGCCAAGCATCGGTAGCAATAGCATCTTTACTGCTGTCAAAGAAAAGAGGGTTCAGGCACTTGAAGCTGTTAGCCGCTTTGTTTCCTTGATAGCCAACTCTGCCTATAGCATCTTGTACTGTCTGCTGCAGGGCATTACCCCGACGGTCTGGTGATGTAAGTTAATCCCGGATGATTTCCATCAAGACTCTATTGTCAGACTTTGCAGGCGGGGTTGATTGAACTGGTGGCTCTGGATCCCCAGAATACATGACTCGGGATGCTGCTCTAGAGTGCTGGACTTAGTCCCCAGGTTGCTACTGGTTCACTGGATGTGCTCCACCCGGCGGATCGGTAGGATCAAAAATAATGCCACTGAAGAAAATTGTTAGGGTTATATACTAAAAGCATCACTTTTGTAGTAACCTTATTTTCTTAAATTTTGAATGAGAATCATATGGGCAATTATTTGCATATTCTATTTATTACAAGTGTTAGTGAAAATGTTTGATATTCTATATTGTAGATAATATGGTGTGTGGTGTCACACAGAAGATCATATTATCAGTTCCCTATGGAATATATAAATAGTTCACAACCTAGATGGACTTCGACAATCTATTGAAAATATTGTAGTATAATTTGGTATTAGTCTATCTTGACTATAGGTTTACAATAGTACACTTTGTGTATATTGAGCATGACCACTTGAGGTTGTTCTCTTTGTACTTGTAGAGCCCCGCTCCTCGCGGTCCACTATGTAATACCTAAGGCTTGCTGACTCAGTCTTAAACAGAGTATTTGGGGAAACCTTTGTCGGTATCAATTGATCACAGATGAAATACGATAAACCTTTCCAATAGATGGATTGGCTTCTATTGAAATGAATCTAAGAGTTTTGTTGGATGTTTTCTTTCGCTGCTTGGTTTTGATGAATGCGTTTTCGTGTTGGTTTTTGATGATTGGTTTTCATTGTTCGCTTTCATCGAATTGTGCATTCATTTCGAATCTTGAGAAAAAGAGACCAAAGTATGCTAATCAACTGTTGGTGCCAATGTAGGATACGTGAACTGTTCGTAAACGGCACGTGAAGTCCCTCCTTCTCTCAACTAAGATTCATCTCGGTGAGTTGCTTCAACCGAACCAACATTGATCTGTACACCTAATAAAATGATCTCTAGTCCACTCTATTGCCTCATCCCTATGATCAACGATACCACAACAACAAAAGATAAGAGAAGATAATTGAATTGAATCAAATGTAAGATCATGTATTGCTACTCTATCTGCTCCATAAGAATAGTCATCTGTTGGGTTACTAAGTATGCTTGAAAAATGTAGACATGTACAGACGAACTTGTACGTATTGAGATGAATAAGAAGGTACGAAATAAACATGTCGTACATCTGTTCATTACTTTGACTCATGAAAGAGTGAGATTCATTATGGGTTAACAACCTCTATGAATTGGGTAATAACATTGTATGTGTGATAGATTATTGATTATAAATGGAATCCATGTCCCGATACATCGGGTTGATGATGTCCCCTTAAGAAGCTCATAAGGATTGTCATGTAAACCCAGTAGGTGGATTATATCCGACATGACAAATAAAGTTGAGCGGTACTACTTAAGGATAAAAGATGTCAAATCAATGTAGTTGTCAGTAACTTAATTTGATCGACAGACATTCGATATCATAACATGGGAAGACAAACGAGCATATAATAAAAGAAGCCCATAAACATAATTTAGGATTATGGAGGTAGTGCAACAATAGCTCATTAGTGGATCGAGCTATTGTTAATGGGCCTGTATTATGTGTTCGGGCTGAACACGGGATATCCAGATCTGTTAGGAGGCCTAACCCTAATTTCTTCTCATGGTCTCTGCCGTAGCGTATATATATCATCTATTCTCTGGCCGCCAAATTACTGATAAAAAATCTGAAGCTTTCTTTAAATTCGTGATTTACGTAAGGAGAGAAAGAGAGGGCTGCCAAGGAGAAGAAAAGGTTGGGAGATCGTCGCCCATACGACGTCCAACTCGAAGAAGGAATACGTGCAGAAGATCTTGGGGTCGTCCGCTCGAGATTGCCAGAAACTACTTATCTTCTTCCCGCCGTATGTATAATTCATAAACCCTAGTTTTCGCCTATAAAGGGTTATAATGCGTATTAAATCTGTTTAACTGTCTATCGATCAATACGCACACTAAAGTAAGGGTCCTGGGAATCCCCAGTTCCATTAGAAAATGACATGAGGAACAATAAGGAAGGACCAAGATTGATCAAAGATAGAAGCAGTTTATCATGTCAGGTTTTAGGAGGATTAGAAAACATGAGTAGAGATCAAGAGAGAATGCTGATTAAGACATCTATTCAGTAAAACCCTCACACATCATGATTTACAATACCTCAATGGGCCACTACTTAAACCGTGTCACGCCCCAGAACCAGAATACTGGTGAACGGAGATAAACACAGCCAGCTACGTACATTGAAGTGCATCCCACCTCGCAATACGGTCACGGCTGTCTAGATGCATGAGGGTTTTTCTACAAGCCAACAGTCTCTTATGGTCAAGAACAAGCCTAGTGTCTCGATCTCAAGCAAACAAATAAATGTTACAAGATGTTCGATAATCACACATACAAAGTAAGGCGTCCCAAACATTACATATTCAGATGATCATGAAGCTAGTCATACAAAATACGAAGACTAGCAAGAGTTAAGTCATACATGATCAATCCTAGGATTTTCCAATTATGTAACATCCCTTAGGCAGACAAAATTTAAGTTTTAACACTAGCTAACACTTGTTCTGTGGCTAAACGCCTCAAAAGAATAATTTACAACTGAGTGGGAGAGTAAAATAAGAAAACCCACTCATTGCCAGGGTTACGCCTAGTGTTCACCATCTGGCTGGAAGGCGAGTACATCCTCGGGTGCTACTCCGAAATCTGGCAATAAAAAACTAGCTGGATCAGACCCCAGAAAAAGCAAGTGCCACAAGGGAGGCTCCACTTAGGAACTAAAACCAGCATAAATGAATAGAAGAACTGATAAAAGAATCATAATTAAATAACATGAAGACATGCTTTAAAGAACATACTAGCTGGTATTAAGAAAACAAGAGGTGGAATAATTCCCATGTTAATCATGAGACAGTCTTTCAGGCACGACCAATCAAGTCCTACGGCTTGCTATTATTAGCTAACTAAGGTTATCACAGGCCTAGTTACTAACAAGATGCAATTGAGATGTTCTCGCAGTCACAAGCCCTGCAGACTATCCAGGTTATCCAGACAAGGGTTACAAGAGTTACAAAAGTTATCAAGATTATTGGTGTACTTTAGTGCTTATGATTCAAGAAGTGCAACACATGAGAGTGTGCTAGAAATGTGCCCTACTCGTCGGCAGGCTACAAGTCCATAGGTGTTGCCGGGATAACGGACCGCCTGTAACTGGGAAATCTCTTTATATGAACTACTTGATCAATTTAGTCATTAACCTAGTCAGATTTATTAAGAATTCCTGACCGTGGTAACCAGGAATCCATGTCCTAGTCATGATGTACAGGCACAATCAGGAAAATCAACCACGGAGTCAAGATAAGAGTTATACTAGCAATACAGAATAGCTGTCGCAATAGCATCCAATGTTATATATGTCATATCAGGCTTACTTGTCACTTGTCAGGACTGAGACAACTGACCATGAGGCCTCTTCCGTCCTCTAGTTCGATCTACTATCCTCTGGGAGGTATATTCATGCCTCCTAGCTGCTCGTAATACAACATCAAATGTTTGGTGCTCAAACTGCTCCACAGCTAGAATAATCTCTAGGTGGAGTCCCTGCTGGAATTGCTGCGCTCAGTCCAATTCGGTCGCCACCAAGGCGGGAGCAAACCGACTAAGTCACAAAAACTCGGTCGTATATCCATCGACCGTCCTTTCCATCTGCTTGAGATTGCTGAATCTGGTCTACAGATCATACCGAGCTACTGCATCAAAATACTTCGTTTGGAACTTGTCACTGAATACCGCCCACAGGACAGGCGTCAGCAAACCAAATGCTAGCATCGCCCACCAGCTGCGCGTTAAATCCAATAACAATAGGCGTACAATGGCCACCTTCTCTTCCTCTGGAATTTGAGCTGCCTCCAGAACAACCTCTACATCATGTAGCCAAGCATCGGTAGCAATAGCATCTTTACTGCCGTCAAAGAAAGGAGGGTTCAGGCACTTGAAGCTGTTAGCCGTTTTGTTTCCTTGATAGCCAACTCTGCCTATAGCATCTTGTACTGTCTGCTGCAGGGCATTACCCTGACGGTCTTGTGATGTAAGTTAATCCCGGATGATTCCCATCAAGACTCTATTGTCAGACTTTGCAGGCAGGGTTGATTGAACTGGTGGCTCTGGATCCCCGGAATGCATGACTCGGGATGCTGCTCTAGAGTGTTGGACTTGGTCCCCAGGTTGCTACTGGTTCACTGGATGTGCTCCACCCGGCTGATCGGTAGGATCAGAAATAATGCCACTGAAGAAAATTGTTAGGGTTATATACTAAAAGCATCACTTTTGTAGTAACCTTATTTTCTTAAATTTTGAATGAGAATCATATGGGCAATTGTTTGCATATTCTATTTATTGCAAGTGTTAGTGAAAATGTTTGATATTCTATATTGTAGATAATATGGTATGTGGTGTCACACAGAAGATCATATTATCAGTTCCCTATGGAATATATAAATAGTTCACAACCTAGATGGACTTCGACAATCTATTGAAAATGTTGTAGTGTAATTTGGTATTAGTCTATCTTGACTATAGGTTTACAATAGTACACTTTGTGTATATTGAGCATGACCACTTGAGGTTGTTCTCCTTGTACTTGTAGAGCCCCGCTCCTCGCGGTCCACTATGTAATACCTAAGACTTGCTGACTCAGTCTTAAACAGAGTATTTGGGGAAACCTTTGCCGGTATCAATTGATCACAGATGAAATGCGATAAACCTTTCCAATTGATGGATTGGCTTCTATTGAAATGAATCTAAGAGTTTTGTTGGATGTTTTCTTTCGCTGCTTGGTTTTGATGAATGCGTTTTCGTGTTGGTTTTTGATGATTGGTTTTCATTGTTCGCTTTCATCGCATTGTGCATTCATTCCGAATCTTGAGAAAAAGTGACCAAAGTATGCTAATCAACTGTTGGTGCCAATGTAGGATACGTGAACTGTTCGTGAACGGCACGTGAAGTCCCTCCTTCTCTCAACTAAGATTCATCTCGGTGAGTTGCTTCAACCGAACAAACATTGAGCTGTACACCTAATAAAAATAATCTCTAGTCCATTCTATTGCCTCATCCCTATGATCAACGATACCACAACAACAAAAGATAAGAGAAGATAATTGAATTGAATCAAATACAAGATCATGTATTGCTACTCTATCTGCTCCATAAGAATAGTCATCTGTTGGGTTACTAAGTATGCTTGAAAAATGTCGACATGTACAGACGAACTTATACGTATTGAGATGAATAAGAAGGTACGAAATAAACATGTCGTATATCCGTGTATAAGTCCAAATCTATTATTGTGGATGCTTGTGCTCTTAATCTTCTTCCCGCCGTATGTATAATTCGTAAACCCTAGTTTCCGCCTATAAAGGGTTAGAATGCGTATTAAATCTGTTTAACTGTCTATCGATCAATACGCACACTAAAGTAAGGGTCCTGGGAATCTCCAGTTCCATCAGAAAATAACATGAGGAACAATAAGGAAGGACCAAGATTGATCAAAGATAGAAGCAGTTTATCATGTCAGGTTTTAGGAGGATTAGAAAACACGAGTAGAGATCAAGGGAGAATGCTTATTAAGACATCTATTCAGTAAAACCCTCACATATCATGATTTACAATACCTCAATGGGCCACTACTTAAACCGTGTCACGCCCCAGAACCAGAATACTGGTGAACGGAGATAAACACAGCCAGCTATGTACATTGAAGTGCAACCCACCTCACAATACGGTCACGACTGTCTAGATGCATGAGGGTTTTTCTATAAGCCAACAGTCTCTTATGGTCAAGAACAAGCCTAGTGTCTCGATCTCAAGCAAACAAATAAATGTTACAAGATGTTCGATAATCACACATACAAAGTAAGGCGTCCCAAACATTACATATTCAGATGATCATGAAGCTAGTCATATAAAATACGAAGACTAGCAAGAGTTAAGTCATACATGATCAATCCTAGGATTTTCCAATTATGTAACAGCCCTTAGGCAGACAAAATTTAAGTTTTAACACTAGCTAACACTTGTTCTGCGGCTAAACGCCTCAAAAGAATAATTTACAACTGAGTGGGAGAGCAAAATAAGAAAACCTACTCATTGCCAGGGTTACGCCTGGTGTTCACCATCTGGCTGGAAGGCGAGTACATCCTCGGGTGCTACTCCGAAATCTGGCAATAAAAAACCAGCTAGATCAGACCCCAGAAAAAGCAAGTGCCACAAGGGAGGCTCCACTTAGGAACTAAAACTAGCATAAATGAATAGAAGAACTGATAAAAGAATCATAATTAAATAACATGAAGACATGCTTTAAAGAACATACTAGCTGGTATTAAGAAAATAAGAGGTGGAATAATTTCCATGTTAATCATGAGACAGTCTTTCAGGCACGACCAATCAAGTCCTACGGCTTGATATTATTAGCTAACTAAGGTTATCACAGGCCTAGTTACTAACAAGATGCAATTGAGATGTTCTCGCAGTCACAAGCCCTACAGACTATCCAGGTTATCCAGATGAGGGTTACAAGAGTTACAAGAGTTATCAAGATTACTGGTGTACTTTAGTGCTTATGATTCAAGAAATGCAACACATGAGAGTGTGCTCGAAATGTGCCCTACTCGTCGGCAGGCTACAAGTCCATAGGTGTGGCCGGGATAACGGACCGCCTGTAACTGGGAAATCTCTCTATATGAACTACTTGATCAATTTAGTCATTAACCTAGTCAGATTTATTATGAATTCCTGACCGTGGTAACTAGGAATCCATGTCCTAGTCATGATGTACAGGCACAATCAGGAAAATCAACCACGGAGTCAAGATAAGAGTTATACTAGCAATACAGAGTAGCTGTCGCAACAGCATCCAATGTTATATATGTCATATCAGGTTTACTTGTCACTTGTCAGGAGTGCGCATCGATGGGCCACTATCAAGAATTACTAAGACAGGTCATATGCCATATCGAGTTCGTGTCAAGCCAAGTCCAGTCAAATCTTATCAAGCTCAAGCTCCATCATGCTCAACAAGTCATTAAGCTGGGTCATCAAAAGGCAAGTCAAGTACAGGGTACATGCAAGGATCACAACATTACATTATCTAAGAACCACACAGAACAATCATAGAAAAATAACAAGAAGTTCTTGGCGAGAAAAGCACATGGGCCAAAGGCGCTAGGTGGCAAATGGTGCCAGGGGACAAGTGGTGCTAGGGGTCAAGTAGTGCCAGGGGTCAAGTTGTGCCAGGATAGGTTGCGCCAGGCTAGATTGCGTAGGTTGCACCATAAACTAGGTTGCACTAGAAGACTGAAGCCAGAAGCCAGGTTGCGCCAGAAACCATGAGCCAGGTTGCGCCAGAAGCCAGGTTGTGCCAGAAACTATGAGCCAGGTTGCGCCAGAAGCCTGAATCCAGAATCCAGAAGCAAGAAGCCAGGTTGCGCTAGAAGCTAGGTTGTGCCAGAAACCAGGAGCTAGGTTACGCAAGAAGCCAGGTTATGCCAGAAGCAACGGCTGAAAGGCGCGAGGCTAAAGAGCGTGCGCAACCTAGATGGCACAGCGCTAGAAAGCGCGCGCGGACACTGTTCATCTTCCCCAACCAGCATAAAAATGCTTTGTTGAACCCATGAACTTTAAAGTCCATAACTTCCTCAAAACAAATTGAAATCTAACCTTTCAAAGGTCAAAATTGGGTAGAACGAAATTTTCTACAACATGAAGCAAATAGTTTTTGAAAATACCAAGTTTCAATAGATCAAAACAAAAAAAAAACGAAAAAAGATCAAAACTTAGATCTACACAAATGTACCCAACAAAACCAAAAATGCCAAGTTCTAAAGAGACTTAGAATCTTGCAAAGAAGAGAATAGAACATTAAAACTTGAGATCCATCATAAACAAGTTGCACTTGCCTAGGGCTTCTTGTAACCCCACCTTTCCAAATTTTGTCACATTTTCCCTAAAATTAAAGGATTTTTCTTAATTATTTTATAGTAATGAAAATTGGATACTATTGTTATAATTATTTTCTAAAGGCTTGGGCCTTCCTCATTGAGCTCATCATTGAAGCCCACTTCCTTGGCCTGGTTGCACTCACAAAAGGAGAATGCAGGTCAGCCATTTTTCTTCAAAGCTTATTAAAGACTCAGAGAAGATGGAATTCTAAGCTCAATAATTTTTGAAATTTTGGTTTAAGGATTTGGTTTGGGCGCCAAATCCCGGCTTGGATCTTAAGCTAACCAGCCCTATAAATCTTTCATTCCTTTCAATTCAGCATGTATTCTTTCCATAATTCCTCTTTCTTCCCTACTCCCCTTCTCTCCAAATTCAACCTTGAAGAACAGCAACAACAGCTATGGCCATGGTGAATATCAAGGCGAACAAGAATGACGAGGCTTGAGTTACGACGATGGCGACAGTGAAGCTCTGACACTCCTTCTTCATGGGATTCGACTTCTTCGATGCTGCCGAGTTCTTGCCATTCCTGACACCAATTCTCCATTGTTTCTTCATCAGAAATTTGTTGACGACGAATCAAGGTGTGTTTAAGTTCTTGATTGAGACTTATTCATCATGGATTACCAAATTGACTTGTGGATCAAGTTTTGTGATCCGATCTAGATCTGAACCTAGATCAACCCCTAGTGATGTTTTGCTCTATTTTGAATCAAGTGGTCTGTGTTCATACATGGTCCTCTCCGACGAGCAGATCGATTGATTCTCGAAGACTAGGTTCTGAAACCTCTCATTCGATCGATCAATTCCTTAGTGAGTTCTTTCCCAATCTTGTAATTACTGTTCGATCAAAATCAGTTGATATAGAGTTTTTAATTTCTGTTCTTTAAATTCATTTGTATTTTGAGTCGATGGAATTTGTGGATCAAGTAGAGGATGTTTCGGAGGAGATGTCTCCAATTTCCTTCTTATTCTGATTTCCTTTTGTTCGACGAAATATCACAGAGAACTCTGTTTGGTATCAGGACACAATCGTTCATACCAACATGCAGAATTATTTTCTTTTTGATCTTGAGTTCGTTTCAGGTAAATTCTTATCTCCTACTCATTTTGGCTTAATAGTTACTTTTAAGTTTTGTTCAGAAAGTCTTATTTCAGTCCTGTAGTGTATGCTCATTTCGTGTCCAGATTTTAGCCTATCTGTGTGTCCATTTTTAGAAGACTATGTCCGAGTTTGGGTTGCTATTTTGTGTCCTGTTGGGGTTGAGGGTGAATTTGGATGTTGAGTTCTCAGGTCAGGCTATTATTGGCAGTGCTAAGTCTGCAAAGTATATCAGAAAATTTTGTTGCATAGAAATTACATTGAGTGGATTAGGAGCTTGATGTGTGACTAAATTTATTCTATTAGAATCACTTAGCTTTGGTTAAGCAGCAAGTTACAAGATATTGTTAGCTCAGTGCAACTGATTGATGAAGCTTGTGGTGTTCTTAGTGATCTCAGTTCATAATCTAACTGAGCTTGGTTGATCGACTTTATGCATAGATGACAAGTGGAAGTTAAGACCTCTTTTGAATGTGCAGAAATTGAGTAAATATTGGTGAATAGTGGTTACCTGTTCCCTGTTATAACTGCCAGGTTAATTACCAATTTGGAGTAGGATATTTACCTTAGAGTTGAATGACATGTTGTACTTCAATCAGAATAGCATGTTAAATTTTAATGTTGTTCACTTCGATTTTGTCTAAACTCAATGCTCTGGTTAGGAAGGTTTTGTAGTAGAGTTCCTGTACTTCATGAGTTGATCAAGGATTACATGAGAGCTAAGGTTGGCTTCTAGACTGTTGATTTAAGTAACTTCCAATGATTACCTTATCAGTACATTTTTGGAATCTGATCTCAGTCAGTAACCTGATTTTGTAATCTGTTTTTAGTTGAGGTAACTGATTAGCTTGTTTACCTCATAAGTATTTATCTCTCGACTAAATAGGTTAGATTCAATATTTAACTGTGATGATATAGATAGTTGGGTTTTGCTTCTGAACCTAAGAGAGAGTTTTGCTATCACCTTGAGGTCATAAAATTAGGAATACTTGACACTTCGTGTAAGGGGATGCACAATAACCGGTACTAAGTTCCTGCAGCAGTATAATGCCGAGTTACAATCTAACCCTGTCTTGTTTTTCCAGATTAGTGTGTATAGACAATTCCTAAGCTAAATCAGTAACTGAAGAGTGTTTGATTGTGTTCTTCCTTTGTTTAAACTGATATGATAGTTAGGGTAATTGTACAGGTCCAGTATTTGTGTTATCAAACTGTTACTTCTTGAGAAGTCAACCTATCTATAGAGCTAATGCTTGTTGTAAGCTGGATATATATTAGTGAGGCAATAACTTAGCTAGATTAGGGTATAGCTAGTATATCTATGAATACTCTATAGTTATACATATTTAGATGAAATCACTAACTAAAACTTTATGGAAATTAATCACATTGTGCCTAATAATAACAGGAGGATACTCAGATCTACATCCCATTCTCGATCACCCAGAGCAAGGCAAGTATACTCCTCGGATCTGTCCATTACTTCATGTCTTGTGTTTTTCTATATACATGCTTGTACTTTTTCGTTGGACACGATATTGTACGGTCTTGTCTTGTATCTTGTTCCATGAGTTTGCTTGTGTCTGGAAGGGGAAATACTACAGATGTGTGATCAAACCTGAGTTACAATTCATGTGAATAGCTTAGGCCTCGTACTATTCATGTGGGCCCTAAGCCGTACCTTCATGCTTGTGCCATGTTCCATGTTCTTCCCAAGCCGATCACAATCTCTGGAAGTATTTCAATTATATCACACATGTCAGGTTCCTTGTATATTCATGTTTATATACCAGGTTATATTTCAGGTTCATTTTATACAGTCTTGTGTTTCATTTCAGCATGCTTGTTCTAGTCTTCTTGTTTAGAGATTCATTTGCTTGTTTATATTTTATTTTCATGTTGTTTTTGTTAATTACCCTAGATATACTTAGCTCCGCTCCTGACTAGGATATGTTGCAGGTGAGATAGAGGCTATTTATGACATTTACTATGGACAGGAGCTTGGAGGTACCTTTGAGCTAGCTGGTGTTGCTCTGGACTTAGAGGCTGAGGAGGCCTAGTACCTTCCCTTGTAGTATCATTTGGATTTTGTATTAGAGACTTTAGTTTTACATTTCATTGCTAGAAAATGTAATAATTCATAGTTGTACTTGATTCTGGGATTCAATATTATCGATGCTGTGGTTTATATTCATTCTTATCTGGACTTGTAGTTTCCCTAGAGATTGGTACATCTTACTTCATCGTGGCTAACGACGAAGGCTGGGCGTATCCGACTCGTGTCCGATTATTTGGGAGCGGGTCATGACATGTTTTTAGTGGTAGCCCATGTAGGTCAATCCTAATGGTACCTAGGTATTAGTGCACTATTAGGGGACTCGATAAAACTAGGAAAACATGATCACAATATAGGAAAATTAGAAAATAAGGGTATATCAGGTACATCAGGTACATTGATATTATAAAGACATTGTTTATTTTTAGGTTTTAGGGTTTTGTCAATCAATGAAGTTTTCTTTCTATTGTAGGAAGGCCACTACGAGGAAAACCGCGGATCAGCCCGGAGTTGCAGGCAGTTCGGGTCAGTCTGCACCAGACGTTCCGGAAGAGCAGCTTTCGCCACCTCCTCCTATCTTTCCTCCGTTGTCCCCGACGATGATATTCGATGGCGCCCAAGTGATGGCCATGTTTTAGCAGTTCATGGAGGCTCAGAATCACCAGGCCGTACAGTTCCGAGCGATAGTCGTAGATACACTCAGGACCCGAGAGCTCGCAGCACCAGCACCAGTAGCACCTCCAGCACCAGTAGCACCGAGATCGGGGACCGCCAGAAACTACCAGAACCTTTATCCGATGGATTTCTGGGGCCACGAGGGGACAGTATATGCGGATGAGTGGCTGGAAAATGCCGAGCGGCCGCTGAAGATGGCGAGGATCCCGGACGACCTGAAGGTGGAAGTTGCAAGCATGCGACTTTTTGATCTTGTCAGAGCCTAGTACCGAGAGGAGCCTCAGTTAGCTGTGCCCCAGATTCTCTGGACAGACTTTAAAACTCTGTTCAAAGAGAAGTTCTTCCCCAACATATAGCGAGATGAGCTTTGGATACAGTTCGAGGCACTGTAGTAGGGGAACATGACGGTGGCAGAGTATACGTCAGAGTTCACCCGTCAACAGGTTCACAAAGAACCTAGTCGGTACACCAGAGGAGAGGGCTTGGAGGTTCAATAAGGGCCTCACTAGAGACTTGTGGCATGCAGTGGCGATCAGCCAGGCGACGACTTATACGAGCTTTCTCAAGATTGCTCATGCTGTGGAGAAAGAGGTAGATCTGAAGCTGAAGAGGGACCGAAACATCGGTAGTAGCAGCTATCAGACACCGCTAAAGAGGACTCAGATTCAGACGAGGTCACCAGAGCCGGTAGCAGTTCAGCATCATTCTGCAAAGCTCCAGCAGTTCAGCATCAGAGACAGCAGGAGATCACTTGCACATACTATCATCGACCAGGACACCACATTGAGGTCTGTCGCAAGAGGCTCAGACTTTGCCTACTCTGCAGATCAGACGCTTATCAGATGAGAGACTGCCAGCAGGCCACAGCTAGACTAGCAGGAGGACCCCGAGGAGCTGGAGGACCACCACCTGTACCACCCAGAGCACTACCTGCTGTACCCTAGAGGGACCAGCTCTACCACCTCAGCAACAGAGATTTGTACAGCACCAGCAGCAGCAGAGAGGAGGACCACAGCAGGGATGTGCTTACGTTATCGCTGCATTTGAGGAGGATGTGGCAGCTCCAGATGTTATTATAGGTTCTATCAACTTATATTCACTTCCTGCCATTTGTAGGAGCATAAAAAGTACTTCATGGACCAAGTCAAAGAAGTTAAGAGCTTTACGCAAGTCAAACAGAGTCAGACTAAGACTTTATACAAAGATCAAATAAAGTAAAACTCTACGCGGGCTACTTTACGCGAGAGCCATCCTCAAAGCTTTTACGCGAGGGACAGACTATCAAATCATCGCATTTAATACGCGTGATACTGTTCTGACATAATAATTTTCTGACAGAGGATTATACAGAAGCCGAGAAGATTTGATTTACACCAAACCCAATATTTGTCGTTTAGTGTGAAGATGGGCTACTTTGCGCTCAAGAAATTGCTTCTTTTATGCACGAAAGCTATTCGAGCTTTTACGCTCAAGGCTTTTGTGCGCGTGAAGTTTATTTGTGCTAATTTTACGCTCAAGGCTATTTTTCAGCCACTTTACGCGAAAAGTTTATTTTGGGCTATTTTACGTCCAGTCTGCTACTTTACGCAGGAAGTATATTTTGGGTCATTTTTACGCCCGATCTTTTCTGGCTACATGAGAACGTGGTCGGCTTACGTGGCTTTCATGCCATACTTATCGAGGAACGTGTGTACGTGCTCTCCCCATTTTGTTGAAGTAGTGGGACACGTATCACCATGCGTAGAGATCAAAACTCTACATGGGATACGTGTCATCATGCGTAGAGGATGATTTTTATCGTGGGTGACAGTTACCCACGTAGAGACCCAACTTTGTTGTTTTTTACGCACAGAGGGTCTAGTCTATAAATAGACTTATTTTTAACACAGACATGATCAAGAGATATAGAGGAGAGGAGATTCTAAAAAAACTCATACTTTCAGAGTGATATTCCCAGAAGCATTTCTTCAACTTTTTCTCAAGAACAGGGTGAAGCAAAGCAGGAAAGCATTCGACTGTGCCATTAATGCCGTTGCTCGATACCTTTCTGGTGAATTAGTTCTTCCGATTATTCGTCTTCTTCAAGCAGTTTTCTTCATCATCATCGTATGGTCCAAGGAACAAAGTGATCGCTCTCAGATCAGACTTTCATAGCAATACTTCCCAGAACAATTTGTACTTTTATACTTTTTCTCATTTTCTTTCAAAAGCCAATTTTAGGCATTTTGTTAAGTGAAACAAAATGGCGACTCTGCTGGAGACGACCTTCTCCTCTGACCAGAAGGTAATTGCTCAATATGATGATGTGTCGGTCGGATCGACAAAGAAGACTCTGGTTGTTCACTTCGACCAGACTGCTTACGAAGAAATGCTCCGAACTGGGGGTAGTACACGCTACAACAATGTTCAAAAATCGCAGAAGGTGCGAAAAGTTTGGATTCCTAAGTCCAAAGCATCCTCGGATCTCCCTGCTGTCTCTGAAGGCAAAGGAATCCTTTCCACTCCTGTTGTGGATGCTCCCGTCTGTGATGAGGCGGTCTCTACTTCAGTGATACACCCCGGGCGTAAAAATCAGTCTCCCATCTGTGACGTGGCAGACTCTCAAGTTTTACGCTCTGTGCATAAAAATCAATTTTTACGCTTTGAGCATAAAAATCAGTCTCTCGTCTGTGACGTGGTAGACACCCAAGTTTTACGCTCTACGCGTAAAGGAAAATCTTCCGTCTGTGACATGGAAGATATTTATGTTTTGCGCTCTACGCGTAATGGTAAAATTCACAATGATTCCTCTGCATCTAAAGTGAATTTGCCTACATGCATGCAGCGTAAAAACAAGAATAATGTTGTTGGTAAAACTTCATTTTTTCACCAACAACCTTCTTATACTGCTTTACGCAAGGTACCAAACCTTCAGATTATGCGTAATGCTGATGGAGTCCTTTGTGCACAAAATTTCAGGATTTACGTACGCAACTCCAAGCGCATAAAAATATGCAGTTTGGTTCTGCTAATGCAGCCAGTAATCTTCTTTATACATAAGGGACTAAACGATTCTCTGTCCCGAATATAATAAAGAAGACTACTCCCTCCACTCCTTCTGATTTACCAGAGTTGCTTGTACAAAAGCGTAAAGACAAAAAAAATCTCCTGTGACACTCCCCAAAGAAAATTATCATTGTAAGTGTCATTAGATTGTAATCAAATGTTGCTGTTCTGCTTCTAAACGATCAGTTTTTGACCGATTAAGCTACAATGTGCCTCAGCAATCAGTTGATGACCAAGAACAGGAGTTGTCATATGCATCAGTTAATATGGCATCTCATACCAATAGAGGATGACGTCCAAGACGCAACTCGTCCCAGACTCCTGGTCAACAACAGTTCAATCGACTTCTTGATACCTTTGAAGGGGTATATCAGCATACCCAGTCAAGAAGTCAAAGACAGTTGCAATCTTCAGATTCAGAAGCTGGGGGTACCCAGTCTTTTGAGTCAGAAACTGATAGTGTTGATTCATACCTCTATACTAATCCCTCTGTATGTTCAAAGGAGGTTGAATCGTATGCTATCGGAGATGGACCGGAGACGTCAACTGCTAACACAGAACAACGTCTCTCTGCAGTTGAGCAATCACTGAAGGATATGCTTGCTATGATGCAAAGTATGCATCAAATAAAAATGACTCAACAAACTGTTCAGCCGACAGTAGTAACACCGGTGCAGGTAGTAGCACAAACTCAAGATAGTCAAGGGGTGGATATAACTTTGAATAATCTTAGTCAAGAGCCTACTATCAATCAAAATTTTGCATCTCCAAATTCTCTCATTCCAGAAGATGTACCACATCCGGTGGGGGTTACGGTACATCCAGCAACTATTCAATCCAATGTGCTTCCTCAAACTAGTGAAGCTATTCAAGCAGTGCGTGAGCTAAAAGCACAGTTTGAAGTTCTAAAGTACAAGGATCAGCTCCAGAGGTTAGGGATTAAGCAACCTTATCCTCCTCATTCGAATGATGTACCCTTTTCTCCAAAATTTAAGCCACAATCGATGGTGTTATTTGATGAAAAGGCTTCTCCCAGTCAATATATCAATTATTTTGATATTATGATTGTGCATCTGCAGAAGAATGATGCTCTTCTCATTCGAGTTTTTATTGGGTGCTTGACGGGTTTAACATATGACTGGTATCACAGTCTACCCGACAATTGCATATCGTCTTTTGACGAATTCAAAGCAATGTTTCTCTTCCGCTTCTATGAGGGAGGAATGGACATGAATATGCCCTCCTTGATAGAAATCAAACAAAAGGAGAAGGAAGATACCCGAACGTTCATCGAACGTTTTCGACAGGCAACTTTGAAAATGCCTCCTGGTATGCCAGATTCAGCATTGATTGATACATGCAAGATGAATCTGCGACCAACTATTGCTGTCTTTACGAGCTCTCAATTCACAGATTGGGTCTCGTTCATTATAGTAGCAGTTTCAGCCGAGACCAATTGTAGGTTGGCTCGTGAATACGAGATGATCTTTGCTTCAGAAGACAAAGGAAAGAAAGGCTCTTCTGGTAATAATTCTGGCAATCGCAATGGGAAAGGAAAGGAAACCCTAGTGGTTAATCTTTCAAAACCCAAAATGATACCAAATAATCCGGAGTCTTCCAAACCAAAAGAAGAGTACTCTTTTCTTGATAGTGATATCCCAGGGATATTCCAATGTCTTGTAAAGAGTGGCAAACTCCAGATTCCAGAGCCAAAAAGGCCTAATGAGGTGAATCTGACTGACAATCCCAAATATTGTATCTATCATAGATACATAAATCATCCTACCAAGGCTTGCTACGTCTTAAAGAAGAAAATCCAAGAGTTGAAAATGCTAATGCCATCGCTTTAACCAATGATGAGCATACAGTTACAACTAATATGATTTCTCTTCAATTTGGAGGTTTTCCTCCACAACAAGTTCCAGATGGGATTGTCCCAATTCCTAAGGCAATAATGAAAATTGTGAATCTTTTGCCTGCTAGAGAGCAAAGTGAAGGATTATTGCCTCTCATATTAAAAAATGGTGAAATTATGTGGGTACATCCTGACTTAGTACCTGAAATGGAAGATGAAGGTAAAACTTCAAAATCCAAGAAAGGTCGAAAAGTCAGAACCTGCAACATGATTTCTCATGTTGTTACTCCAGATTATGATGATTTGGATCATCTTTAGGACGACATTCCTTTGGAGGATAGGCTGAAGGGTTTGAATTTATGCCCTCCAAGTTTGGCTTCTCCTACCAAACTCAAACTTACTCATCATCAATGGTTAGCTATGAATAGTGTCCCCTTATACAGGGTACAACAAGTCTTTGCTGCTTATGAAAAAGTTCCTGTAGAGATTTTTCTTCTGTCCCGAGTATTCCTACTCCTATGGATATAGGGGTCTCTATTCCTCCTTCTTCTTTGGCTACAGAGGTCTCTGTTCCTTCATCCTCTGTTGAACCATCTATTGAAAGTCCACTACCCACTCACATGTATAGTCAACAATCAGTCCATCTCATAAAAAAGATGGGCTATGACTTTCAAAAGGCAGAAGGCTTGAATTATGATAAAGGAATGCGACTTTCTTTACAAATTCAAAGCCAAAAATCTACTGTTGGATTGGGTTTTGAAGTCCCTTATAAAAATTCTCGCAAGAAGAAGACTAAGGGAAAGAAGAACAAAACCTGTAATATGGTACTTCATTCTTCTGAGTCTGAAGAAGAAACCTTTGCTGGTACGAAATCTGGAAAAGAGTACCACAAAGATTATGAGGAAACTTCTAAAGAAGCGGAGGACGTTGCTGAAATACTACCTGCTCAACCATCTCCTGTTCCTACTGAGGCAAGATCTTCTAAACCATCTGTGGTTGAGAAAGGGAAACAGAAAGAAGTATGCTTTGACGTCCCATTGAAGTCTGCTTCAAATCAAAGGGTGGTGATGAAACCCTACAAGTTCGATATTCTAGCCCAACTAGCTAATACCCCGGCTAGACTTTTATCTTTGAGCTGCTTCGTCTTTCTAAAGAAAGCCGAGAAACTCTGAGCGAAGCTTTGCTACAAGAAGACTCATGCTTAGTTCAACTCAAAAGTCCAGACAATATACCAGTGTCGTGTCCACAATGTCATAGTGTGATGGAAGCAATTCCCAACATTATCTTCACACAAGAAGATATACTGTTGAAGCATAATAAGCAAGACAGGCCTCTGTGTTACACAGGGTATATTGAATCTACTAAAATTGACAGGATTTACATTGATCCTGGATCTTCTATTAGCATTATTCTTCAGAGTATGCTATGACCCTTGAGGATTCCTACTAGTGACTTGACTTACACTAGTACAACAATAGTTGGTTTCAACTCTGGAAAGAGTAAACCACTGGAGAAGATTCGTCTGAAGATTCAAATTGGTGATCTTCGAACTATGGCGACTTTTTATGTTATCAACTCAGATGTATCTTACAACATCCTCCTTGGAAGACCGTGGATACGTGAGCATAACATTGTGCCTTCAACTCTCCACCAGTGCTTCAAGTACGTGGATTCTCAAGGGATTGTGAAGACTGAATTCACTGATATCAATCCTTTTAAGGGTGTTGAAGCTTATTTCTCTGAGTCAATACTCTACAAACAGAAGCACATAAAGGAGATATCAGATATGGCCGAAGATTGATCACCTGCAGAAGATCAATCTGTCAATAAAGATCCTCCGGAAGAGCAACCTTTGAAGATTAAAGTCAAAGGTCGAATCCAATCCCAACCTGTCATTGACGAACCTCTGATGATCAAGGTTAAAAGAAGAACTCGAGCTTCGTCTGAGGAATCAGTGAGTATTCCAGCCAAGAGCCAAGTTCAACCTCTCATGATCAAAGTCAAGGGACGTACTTCTCGTACGAATGATCCAGAACCACTAATTATCAACCTTGGCAAGTCTACGCAGAAGACGGATGACGGTCCATTAATGATCAATCCGAAGCGTAGTAGTCAGTTTGTAAATGATGTAAATATTAATCATTCTGTACTTTCTAATATTAATGAAGATTTCTTTTTGGAGTACATGGTTGTCAAATTTATTGAAAGAATGACTTTATCTGCTGATAATCAAAGTCATCAACATAAAAATGACATAAATACAGAGGAAATCTTATACATTAATCATAAGGAAAATTCTTTTTCTCCTCATGTCGATGTTGGACCTTATGCTCAAAGGTTCTTAACATCTTCTCCATATCTTCTTTCTGTAACCTCATTATCATAAGCTTATGTAACTTATAGACGTCACAAAAAATCTTATTTTGTGATTTCGTCTAATAAGAAAAACAAGTGCCAAATTGTGTTCGGCCTGGCTAGAAATATTCCTGTTACTCAGACAGATGATCTCAGAGAAAAAGATAAAGGAAGAATTCGAATTGACAAATATAGTCAACAATCTCTTAAGATTATCCAGAATATGGGATATGATTTGAAGACTATACAAGGTCTCAATCAAGGCAAAGGTAGACGGTTACCATTATGTGGTGATCTATTTTACCAGAAAACCCGTCATGGGTTGGGATACGATCCATCCCACATGTTTAATAAAGATATACAAGAAGAATTTTCTTCCAATTTTTTACAATCCTTATATTCTGGAGGAGACTATTATGATAAATCTGAGTACGTCTTTTCAGTCAACATGGTTCAAATAGATGGTAAATCTGAGCCATTTGAAAATGACCCTTAGGCATAACAAATGGACACTCAATGGGAGCTTCATTTTGAACATCGACAACCACCTACAGAAGATGAAATTATCCAGATTGACGTTGGAGACGGAACTACGTCTAAGCCAATATTCATCAGTAAAAACCTTTCTGAAGATGAAAAGAAATAGTTGATAAAACTGATTAAAGAATATATTGATATCTTTGCATGGAGTTATGAGGATATGCTGGGTCTAGATCCTAAAGTAGCTACTCATAAACTCAATATTCTTCCTAATGCTAAGCCTGTAGAACAATAGCAGCGGCATTTTTGACCAGATATGATGGATGCAATTGAAGCAGAAGTCAAAAAGCTGATCACATGTGGCTTTGTTCGTGAAGAACAACACCCAGACTGGGTTGCCAATATTGTTCCTGTTATGAAGAAGAATGTAAAAGTTCGAGTTTGCATAGATTTTTGAGATCTTAATACAGCTTGTCCGAAAAAAGAATTTCTACTTCCGATTACCGATGTCATGATAGACAATACATGTGGTTTTGAACGCATGTCTTTCATGGACGGATTTTCAGGATACAATCAAATTAAGATGCATCCAGGAGATGAAAAGCACACTGCTTTCCGTACACCCCTTGGAGTTTATTGCTATACAGTTATGCCATTTGGTCTAAAAAATGTCGATGCTACGTATCAACGGGCCTTGAGCAGCATCTTTCAAAAATATCTACGGAAAATAGTTGAATGTTATGTAGATGATATTGCTGTCAAAAGTCGATCAGAAGATGATCATATTCAAGACTTGAAGACATTATTTGAGTTGATGCATCAATATCAACTGAAAATGAATCTTACTAAGTCTTTCTTAGGGATTTCCGGTGGAAAATTTTTGGGATTTGTCATCACTTCTCAAGATATCCATGTTGATCCTGATAAAATCAAAGCAATTCTTGAAATGCGTCCTCCATGTAATCTAAAAGAACTACGCGGCTTCCAAGGTCGCATTGCTTATATCAGAAGATTTATATCCAATCTTTCTGGAAGATGTCAACCTTTCTCCCGTCTATTAAAGAAAGGTGTATCATTTGTTTAGGATGAAGCATGTCAAAAAGTCTTCAATGACATCAAGCAATACCTTACAAATCCACCTGTTCTGGTACCTCCAGTGGTAGGAAGACCATTTTTGCTATACGTTTGAGCCTTAGATCATTCTCTTGGTTCTCTTCTTGCACAAAAAAGTGTTAAGGGTCATGAACAGGCAAATCTTAACCGAATGATGGTTGGAGCTGAACACTGGTATACTCCTGTGGAGAAAGAATGTCTGGCTTTAGTTTTTGCTGTCCAAAAGACACGACATTATGTGTCAGGACAAACTGTTCATGTAATATCTAGAATAAATCCTATTCAAGTATTGATGAGAAAACTGAGCATTCTTAACTCCAAGTTAGCCACCTGGACGATGTTGCTTACTACTTATGACATGGTCTATGTACCTCAAAAATCAGTGAAGGGTCAAGTATTAGCTGATTTCTTAGCTGCTCACCCTATACCTGAAACCTCTAAGTTATATGAGGACATTCCAGATGAAGTCGTGGATTGCAACATGACTTTGAAGAATAAAATTTGGCAACTATACTTTGATGGAGCATCATGGGTTAGATCTAAAGGCAATATTATCTCCGTAGTAGGCATCGTCTTGGTCTCTCCTGATAAAATGGTCATTTACCATGCTTATTCTCTTAATGAACCATGCTCCAACAATGTGGCGGAATATAAAGCTCTGCTAATTGGCCTTTAAGTAGCAAAACAATTAGACATTGAGTTTCTGGAAGCTTATGGAGATTCTTAACTGATTGTTAATCAAGTTAGATGGACATATGAAGTCAAAAATCCTGACCTCATTCCTTATCATCAAGTGGTAATCGAATTGGTCCTTTCATTCAAAGGGTTCTTTATCGAATTCATATCACGTTCTCAAAATTTGGAAGCTGATGCTCTTGCTAGTTTAGCTGTAGACTTTGTTTGCCATTGCTTGTAAAAGTGCAGAACAATTTTATAGGAGGACTGAACTTAGACTCACAATACAAACTCGTTCGTATAAAGAAAGCCTAGGAATGAAAAGCTAGGTACAGTAATCTAAGTACGATTGTTTATTTTTGATTCTGGAAGGTGACGATAGAGGTTCGGAAAAGCGACGACAGCTCTGCCTTACTCCTTGGACGATCGAACGTAGCCTTGGCTCCGATGAAGAAATGCTCTCTAAATGTGTGGGAAGACTCTTCTGTGCGTACCTTTGTTTCTCTGCGTGTCCAGCCGGGGTTCGGTCTCTCCTTTTTTTTGTGTGCAAGGGAATGGCACCTTGCTATTTATAGGAGTGGGGTGTGATCATTAGGGTTTGCAATGATTACCCTTTGAAAAGTCGGCAATTTGGAGATTAATTACCATTTTCCTTGATCCTGTCTTGTTGGCGATTAATGTGGGCCGTTAATCTTGATTGCAACAAATTTGGGCAAATAATATTGATTGTGCCAAATCTGTATGGGCAATTAATGTTGATTTCTACGAATCTTTATGATTTATTATAACGAGCTCGGATCTCTTGCCACGTGTTCAATCTGCTTGATTGCAATTAATCTGATTTGATCCGGATAATTATGATGATTGTACTAAATCTGGTTGTTGGGATTTGTTGATAAATCTTGATTGATTTGGTGACACGTGTCCAACCATGATTATGCTGCGAGCCGTAGGGACACGGAGGAAACTGATCTTCTGCCACGTGTCCTAACCGTGAGCCACAGGGACAGAGTGTCTTGACAGAGCCGCATGAGGGTGGCTTCTCAAGATTTGAACCGCATGAAGGTGGCAGCCGCATAGGAGTGGCCTCCAAAATCTGAGCCGTATGAGGGTGGTTTCCAACTGAATCGTATAAGGCTGGCCACGTGTCAACGTTGCATGGGTGTGGCCTCTCCGCATTTGAGCTGCATGGAGATGGTCCCCATGATCCGAGCCGTATGAGAGTAGCGGCCGCATGGGAGTGGCTTCTCAGGATTTGAGCCGCATGAAGATGGCCCCCATGATCCGAGCCGCATGGGGGTGGCCTCCACCTGAGCCGTATGCGGCTCGCCACGTGTCAAAGCCGTATGAAAGACTTTGGAATTTGATGGATCGTGCCAGCTATAGAGATTTTCTTCGTTTTTCTAGGAGCACGCCATTACGTCTGAGTCATCATTGCAGCTTTATGTCAGAGTTGTCAGTTCGCCTTTATGTTAGAGCTGCCTTGTTGTGTCAGAGCATTAAATGAGGCCGCTGCTTAATGGCCAGCTGTAGAGGCGAGCCGCATGAGGCCACGTGGCTTTTACTCGAGTCGCATGGCTATGTTGGCAAATTTTGAGCCGCATAAAGCTTTGAGCCGCATGAAGCTCCTTTGAACCGCATGAGACTCCCTATGTTTTGAGCCTCATAGATTTTTTTGTTCTTTTCCATGCTTCTACAAGACCCCCTTCAAAGTTTTCAATTTTTAAAATTGAAATACTTTGAATAAGAAGCATGGCTATGTCCACATAAGATCTTCTAGCTGCATAGGATGTTCTGGCCGCATGAACTTCTTAGCCGCATGGCCTTCCTGGCCGTATGGACTGCCTGGCCTCATGGACTTCCTAACCGCATGGATTGATCTGGCCGCACACTTTCTTTTCTACCACGTAGGCGTCATTAATTGCCCTTGATTCGTTTTTTGATTTAGAGCCGTCTTTTGGGGGAATCCCAAGAGTCGGTTAATTAAATATTTGGATTTTGTGCTTTGATGAATCTCCTTTATGAGAGGGGGCAAAATCCTAGGAGTCAGTTTTGCCTGTAGCACACGACCCGAAGTGTTCATTGGTCCACGTGCCCCCCCCTTTGTTCTCCTATAAATAAGAGTAATTTGGAGAAAGAAACTCTTTGCTCTCTTTCCCGATTTAAACTCTTCTTGCCCTAACTGTCGTCCTATTCTTCTTTTTCTTTGATACTTCGATGGCCCCCAAGACTTCCAAGGCTGTGGTGAAGGGAGTGGCTTCTACGTCGACTGCGGCGCCTGAAGTTCATCCCGACGTCCACCCCACAATTGCTGGTAAGGGTTTGGGAGGATCGTATGCTTCACAAACCCTAACAAATATGGCTCCGTTGCATGTTTTATGCACAAGCCTTTAATGCGTTCTTCGTCTTCATCGTACTATTTAAATTGTATGGGCCGTATGTACGTCCCATGTCCAAGTCGCATGATAGCCGTCTTGCGGCCGTATGAGCACTTTGCAATTTGAACCGCATAAAGGCCTGTTGAACGGAACCGCATAAGTCCCTCTGAGCTGAGCCGCATGAAGTCCCATTAAACAGGACCGCATAAGCCTCTGCATAAGCTCATCTAGACTGGGCCGCATAAGGCTCCGGCCATCTTCTAATTTCGTTTCTTTTATCTTTGATTCTTGCAGCATCCCTGCCGAAGGCTGAGATCATTGTGAAGGAAGAGCTGCTGCCTCCTTTCACCAAACCAGAGTCATCGCTCGTTAAGGAGGAGGTAATACCAAAAATGAAGGAACAAAAAGAAGAGCTGGCGTCTATAGGGGAGAGAAACACTCCCAATATTGAATTTGCTGTTTAGGAGGAGCCCCAGTCTGAAGGTGGTAGTGTTGGAAGTTCTGACCCTCCTGTTCCGGACGAGGATCTTACTCAAATAGATCCTTCATATGAAAAATGGTTGAAGGAATGGTATATGTACCCCCACAACTAGGATTCGTGGGATCCCATAAATGTCCGTCTTTGTCTTGATATTTTTTGTTTGTCTTTAGCTGTCGTTTGTGTTTTGCTTCTTTTGGACATCAATGTAATCTTTTTTCTTCTTTACTGAATGAAACGATGGAGATCTTTTCTGGCTTGCTCATGAGATGTAGTCATGTGAATGTAACTGATTTTGAATGAACGGAATACATTCGCTCTATTCTTTGAGAGACTTTTTGTGGACCTATTATCCTTGGCGTACCCTGGTTCTGGATACGGATAATAAGACGAGAGAGAGAACCAACATACTTACTTAGAGGTAAATGAGAATATGGTAAATATGAGGGTTCCTTCGATAGAGCCTTCCCACTCAGAGGTAATGAGAACATGGCAGGAGTGGGCTCTATGAAGGGTACATAGAACAACTCAGAGGTAATGAGGATGTAGAAGTTCTATGTGAGGGGCGGTTTGTTTTTGATGGAAGAGAAACAACTCAGAGGTAACATCGACGTGGTTGTTTCGGAGAATTTATGGATCTGTTACCCTTTTTGTGCACTGAAAAGTACGGGTATTGGATCATAAGAAGGGAGCTCTTTTAGGAAGAAAGTTCAGAGGTATAATCATACAAGACTTATTACCTAAAAGACGCGATATAGATTCATCTGTAGTGACCAGAGTGTAAGTTCAGCGATACCTGCGGGTACATAACTCGACAATCTGGGAGATTTGGGATCAGAATGTAAGTTCAGCGGTACTAGAGGGTACGTAACTCTTCATTCTGGGAAATTTAGAGTCAAAATATGAGTTCAGTAGTACCGGAGGGTACATAACCCAACAATCTGGAAGATTTGGAGTCAGAATGTAAGTTCAGCGGTACCAGAGGGTACATAACTCAACACTCTGGAGGATTTGGAGGATGTCGTTTCAGACGTAATACTTCTTCAAGAACTTGCCATTGATGGACAACATGAGCAAGTCTCTATTTTGTTTTGCGAGGCGGTATGCTCCATTGGAGAATACAGCATCGATGATGAACGAGCCTTCCCACTTTGGCTGGAACTTGCCGGCGGTTTTGTGAGTCATAACCATTGGCCTCCGAACTGCCAGAACGAGATTGCCTACGTGGAATGTTCTGATTTTAACCTTCTTGTTGAAGGCTCTGGAGATACGGGCTTGGTACAGCTCGATTCGTTGTTGAGCTAACAGGCGCTTCTCATCTAGGACCTCCAACTCTTGTAGTCGGCGATGGTGATTATCATCTGTCGTCAATCGGTAGGTGAGAGCGACACAGAGTGAAAGGATTTGAGTCTCCAGTGGGAGAACTGCCTCACTCCCATATACCAGAGAGAATGGTATATTCCTGGTGGCAGTCCGTACTATAGTTCGGTACGCACACAAGCATTCGCCAAGCTTTTCATTCCAATCGCGTTTGTTTGATGACATGAACTTCTTGAGAAGCTTGATGATTGTTTTATTGAACGCTTCAGCCAGACCATTAGCCGCCGAGTTGTACGGTGTTAAAGCAATATTCTGGATTCGGTGTTTGTCGCAAAACCGGTAGAAGACGTGGCTTACGAACTGTGGACCATTGTCGTGGATGATCCTTCGGGGCAGTCCAAAGCGACAGATAACGTGATGCTTGAGGAAGCTGATCACATTTGAAGTCTTCACTTCTGCTAGCGGAATAGCCTCCGTCCATTTGGAGAAGTAATCTGTGATTGCGAGTATGAAGCGATGTCCTCGGGATGAAGGCGGAGTGATTGGACCAATGATGTCCATTCCCTATGCTTCGAATGGCTAAGATGCTACCATCGGATATAGAAGCTCGGATGGCTGGTGGATGAAACCTGCATGGACTTGACAGGCTTTGCATTTTCATGCATAGTCTATTGCATCTGCACCCATCGTAGGCCAGTAATAGCCCATTCGGCGAAGGCGATCTTGTAATTTTGGGCCAGGCTAATGGGCCCCACAGATGCCATCATGAGCTTCACGTACGGCTTCTTTGGCTTCTGTATTTGATAGACATCGAAGCAGTAATCCATCGTTTGATCGCCGATATAGCATTTTCGTCTCTGTATCATAGAAGAATCTGAGGGAACGTCTTTTGATAGAAGTGGCTTCCTTCGGATTCTCTGGTAGGATCTCGTAAACTACAAAGTCAATGAATGGTTGTCTCCAGTCTGGTGCTTCGTCGATTGTCAGCACGGAGTAACTCTCAACACATTGAACATTATCCTTGGGACAGACCAATTTACGACCTATTATGTCAACCAAGTGGTGAGCATGATTCGATACTGCTAGGGAAGCGGCCAGGCCTGCTAGGGCATCGGCTTCAATATTCTGGAGCCTGGGAACGTATTCTATGAAGAACCCTTCCAAGGACGAGATGATGTCAATCGCTATTTGGTGATAGGGGATCATGTCTTTATGACGCACTTCGTATGAGCCCCGGATCTGGTTAACGATTAGCTGCGAATCGCCATATGCTTCAAGGTACTCTACCCCCAGCTCCTTGGCAAGTTAGAGGCCAATGACCAAAGCATTGTATTCGGCCACATTGTTTGAACAGGCTCCGTGAGGGAATAAGCCCGATTGATCACTAGCCCGGTGGAAGAAATCAGCACTACTCCGACTCCAGCGACGATGTTGCCCTTGGGCCCAGTTCTAGAAGTACCGTCGAAGAACATTCGCCATACGGTATCATGGGAGGCCACATTTGAATTGGCGCCCTCATCTGGAATCTCTTCGTCTATTCTAGTTGACTCCGATCCTGGATGAGCTGCTAAAAAGTCTGCCAGAGCTTGACCTTTAACAGCCTTCTGCGGGACGAAGATCATGTGGTAGGGGGACAATAAAATTGCCCAGGTAGCGAGGCGAGAGCTGAGTGCACCTGGCTTGGTCATGAGGACCCTGAGGGGGTTAACTCTTGATACGACATGAATCGTTTGTCCCATGACGTAGTATTGTGTCTTCTGAATGGCAAAAACTAGAGCAAGGCACTCTTTCTCCATGGCAGTGTATCGATGCTCCGGCCCCATCATCATCCGACTGAGGTAATATATAGCTTGCTCATGGCCTGCATCGTTGTTTTATGCTAGCAGAACACCGAAAGAATATTCCATCGCTCGTACATAGAGCAGGAATGGTCTTCCAGCAACCGGGGCTACCAGGACTGGAGGGTTTGTCAGATATTCTTTGATGCTGTCGAAGGTGCGCTGGCATTCTTCATCCCATACGAATGAAATGCCCTTCTTTATGAGGTGGTGATTGGCTGACATCGTCCGGAGAGGTTGGAGATAAACCTCCTGATGTAGGCTAGCCTCCTTTGAAGGCCTCGGAGTTCACGAAGATTTCTCTGGGGACCCATCTCCATGATTGCCTTCGTCTTCTCAGGGTCTATGTAGATACCCTGGGAAGTAATGATGAAACCCAAGAACTTTCTGCTGGATATGCCCAAGAAGGATTTTGTGGGATTCATCTTCAAATTGTGCGCTCGTATCAGGTTGAACACTGTCCTCAGATCATACAGATGATCTTTCTTAGAGCGGCTCTTGACGGCAATGTCGTCGACGTAGCATTCCACTGTCTTGCGCAGGTGGTCTCTAAAGATGATGCTCATAGCTCTTTAATAGGTGGCACTAGCGTTCCTTAAACCGAAAGGTATGACTGTGTAGCAGTATGTGCCAATCGGTGTTCGGAATGATGTATGCTTTTCGTCATCAGGGAATATCTTGATTTGGTTGTACCCCGAGAAACCATCCATGAATGACATACGCTCGAAGCCGCAGGTGTTGTCGATCATGATGTCTGTGATAGGAAGGGGGAACTCATCCTTAGGACATGCCTCATTTAGATTGCGAAAGTCGATGCAGATTCGAATCTTTCCATTCTTCTTGAGGACTGGTACTATGTTGGCGACCCAGTCTGGATGCTGTTCCTTACGGATGAAGCCGCTGTCTATCAGTTTGTTGACCTCAGGTTCAATGGCATTCATGACATCGGGGCAGAACCGTCGTCGCTGTTGCTTGACCGGTTTTACGTCCGAACGAATGTTGAGTTTATGAAGTGCAACTTCGGGGTTCAGTCCTGGCATGTCTTCATAGCTCCAGACGAACACGTCGATGTATTCTTTGACGAGTTGCAGTAGCGATTCTCGCTTTTCGTCTGTCAGATTCTTGCTGACGAAGATGGACTTTGGAGAAGACTCATCACCGAGATCGACTTGCACAACCTCATCTTCGGTGGGAGGCTCTCTTTGTTCGAACCGCTTCTCCTATTGCGCATCTAGCTGTTGTACCCACGGCTCTAAGAAGTTCAGGAATGTCTTCATCTTCTTCGTAGGCGTCGGCAAATGCCATATTGACGGACCAGACTTGCCTGAATACGTCTCCAATGCTGACATCCGAATCGAAAGTGGGTGATCCAGTTGAGTGTGAATGCCAGTCGTATTCCTCGTCTGAGCTTTCGGGGGTCGTTGCCGGTGTATCATAACCTAGTCCACATCTAGTTTTGTTGTCGTAGTCTCGTGGTTTTCCAGTCGGGACCGGCAATTGTAAGGGTACCCGCCGTCCAGTACCGTAGTTTAAGCCTGGTGTAGTTTCCAGATCATACCCTTGTTTTTGCATGAGGTACTTGGATTGGAAACTATACAGATAAAGGGGCAGTCTCCCGGTGTCGGGTTCGAGATTAATTTCTTCTACCCAAAAGGGTTGCGGATCATTCTTTCGGCCGAAGATGATTGGATGATCCTCTCTTTCGATCATGCGGTAAGCGTCTTCCACTGGAGTAAGTTGGTTTGCGGTGTAGACATTTGTTACCTGTGTGTGCAGGTGGGTGCCTATACCGTGTTCCATAGCATATATTGTACAAAGCTTATTAAGCTCGAGATAATTCAAAGATAGCCCTTTATTGATGAAGTAAGGTATCTTTTCTAGTGGGATTACATCATCTGTGGATGGAACATCGGTGTAAGCAGCCACATACTTGGCCAGTTCTGACTTTTCTTCAGCTATCCCCTGTGTAAATGAAGACTGAGAGGATGACTTGGGCAGCTTAATCATCAGGGGCTCCACGGGTGGAGCAGATCGTGGAGTCGTTGGCATACTAGCCGCCCCCAGTTTGGTGTTCGGTGCTGAGCGGGGAGTGGTTGGATGGCTAGCAGTCCCTGGCTTAGCGCTCGACTGTCGATTCATTCTGGAAAGACGAATCATCATCGGCTTGACATAGGGATTGAGCCCCTCTATTTGTTGCTGATTAGCTCTAGGCAGCCTGATTGTCAGTGGCTCTGTCGTGTGTCTTGGCATTTGGCCAGTCCTTGGTAGTTGGATTATCATCTGCTCCTCCTGTGCAGAGAGGCTGATTACATCCTTACGCAGAGTGGCTGTAAGGGGTACAGTTCTGCCAGGTTTGCGGGCTTGGAGGTGGATTGTCAATGGTTCTTTTGATCCAGCTGCCGCCTCTGTTTGAGCTTGAGTATCTCCTTCGGCAAGGTTCTTTTTTGACTTCTCATACAAGCATGAATCTGAGTAGTAGGATTCGACCCCTTTAAAGGGATCGATGTCGACAAATTCTGTCCTCACGAAGCCATGCTTGTCAACGTACTTGAAGTACTGGTGCAGCGTGGAGGGCACAATCATGTAATCGTGTATCCAAGGACTCCCCAGGAGAATGTTGTAGGAGGTGTCTGCATCTATGACATAACAGGTCACTTCTGATTGAAGGTCGTCGATTTGGCACTTCAGGCGAATCTTACCGACCAGATAGCTTCTACCTGAATTGAAACCACTGATGGCGGTACTTGTCGATGTCAGGCGATGCATCGTGATACGCAGATGGTGTAGTAGGCTCTTTGGGATGATGCTTATAGAAGAACCAGGATCAATATGCATCTGATCCACCTTGATATCGCCAATGTACCTAGTATAATACAGAGGGTGATCGTGCAGGTTGGTCTTGATAAGCATATCCTGCGGAGTAAAGACGATATTGGGCATTGTGCCTGTGCAAGTGCTATCCTGGAGATCTGCAGGCGAGCTTTCCCCAGTAAGATTGGACTGAGCCAGATATGTATCGGCGTTCTGGAGTGCCTCGCTCAGTGCGACGCGAACATCTTTGGAGAGTCTCAGGAGCTCGTATAGCGATAATTTAGTCGGTGTGTTAGCCAATTGCGCCAAGATGTCAAAGTTGTAGGGCCTCTCCAGCCCATGAGGTGCCTCTCTTCGGAGCAGCTTGTCAAAGTGAGTCTCCTTCGGCCTAGGCTTGTCGGTCATCGAAGGCTGCGAGGGTCCTGGAGCATCAGCAGATGTCGGCTGATAATCTTCAGCCTAGTTACCCGGTGTAGGTTGGGACTGTGCACCCGACCGGGTGACGACAACCGTAGCTTCCTCGACCTCCGCGAAGATTATACGACATGATTTGACTTTCCTATTCTTCTTCTTGCTGGTAGAGGGAGGTACGGACTGAGCCACTTCAGATACCAGTTCCGGATGGACCCACATGACCTCCCCTCGTGATGTAGTAAGGGGCACTAGGCCAGCATCCTGGTTTCGGGAAGGTGGAAGGGTAGCGACCTCTATCCTTGCTCTGGGGACGGGCACTACTCCATCTTGAGCCTTTGTCGGAGGGAAGCTACCGAATTGTACTGACACCATGTCGGCTGCTACGGTCACCTCTTCGAAATTAATGGCCAAGGCCTTAGAGTCGACGAGATGCTGGATGTATCGCTTCAGTTGGTAGCAGTCTTGTGTAGCATGGTGGAGATAGCGCTGGTAATAGCAGTACTTGGGGCTCTCCATCTCTGCAGGACGAGGTTCACGTCTTGGAGGAGGGAGCTGAATTCAACCTTCTTGTAAGAGCATGGGCTTGACATGGTCGTCCTCGAAGGAATAGGTCATTTGAGGCCACTGCTTCTCTGTCGGCTTTGACTCGGGCTTTGGGGCTGTATCGACCACCATAGCCTGTTTTTCCTTGTTGTCTCGATTGTTGGAGGGGTTACCACCATTGTTGCTGTTGGCGTTAGGGCATTTGCCCTTGTCCTCTCCTTCCGATACGTGCAATCCCAGTTGGCGAGCTTTCTTCAACTTGTCTTCTACGCTAGTGGCGCTGATAATAAAAGTCTTCTAATCCTTAAATTGACTTTCGCCCATCCAGAGGCTGATTAAGGAAAGCAGCCTCTTTTGGCAAATTTCAATTAAGGAGGAATCAGGATTACCAGAAGGCAACTTCATCGCGGTTTGACGAAACCGCTCGATATAGTTCCTTGTCAGCTCCTTTTCTCCCTGAACAACGTCCATGAGGGTGGATATTGTTACATCTTGTCCTACTTCATAGAACCTCTCCAGGAACATATGTTTGAAGCCGGCGAAGGAATGGATGCAGTTGTCCGGCAAGTTACGGAACCAGTCGAAGGCGACTCCCTCCAGTACCCCGATGAACAACCGCGTAAGGATGGCGTTGTCATGAGGCAGATGGTCGGTTGTGACTTCGAAGTAGGTGATGTACCTACTTGCAGATGCCTTCCCATCATACGAATTGATGTTGAATGGTTTATATCTTGGTGGGAAGGGAACATATCTCCACGCAGCAGGATACGGTTGTCGTATCCTGAGGACTTGGCAGTTTTCTCGGGCGTGGAACATGGCTCGGAGCTTTTGGACCTCTCTTCTTGCCTCCCTGGCCTCGTCTGCAGCGGTGGGGGCCGATATTTTAGGAGGATTATCACCCGAGTTTGGTACGGCTGAGTTCGAGTCCGCATTGACTACGGGTCCCACGTTTGTTTGGCCAAATATTCTTCCTTGCAGAGTTAGAAGGGCCGCTTTGATCTTGTCTATGGACTTGACCAAGGTATGCAGTATAGCCTCCAGAGTGTCGATGCGTTGGCGATCACTGGGACCATCTTGGTTGCTGTCTATCATGAACACCGTCCTTACATGAGGAGAGATAGAAGGAACGATGGAGGATACGCCTTCTGAGTCATACCCTTGTACAGAAAGTCATCAGGGTATGTGGGAATGTTTTTCTCTCGTTCGGACTCAGAAGGAGTGATACCCCCATCTTCAGAGCTTGCCTCGTCTTGGGAGTTGTGGACGTCCTCAGGGACATCGGGATCTGCTGCATCTGTTGGGTGAACCGTTTCCCCTGGATTATCATCTTGGAATACCGGATTGTCGTAGATATTTGGAGGAGTGCTACCCCCGGCTCCAGTGCCTCCCAGAGATGTGGACAACGAATCTCCAAGTGTGGCAGATTTTGTCTTTGAGCGAGTACCCTGGAAAACTCCTCCCGTTACGGTCATGGACAACTGCTTAGAAGAGAGTTTCTTAGTTGAGATTTTTGGGCTGGAGACGTTTGTTTTCTTCCCTCTCCGGCTGCCAGGGATCTTGTGAGCAGAATTGTAGGAGGCGACGAGAAGCGCCTCGTCTTTTGAGCTTGGGTGTTGCGGCCGTTGGAAGACGGACCGTCGGTCTTCTTGTACTGCCGCCTTGTTGCAGCAACAGTTGACAATGACTTGGGTGAATTGTTGTCCCTGACAGGACTCTCTGCACACCAAATCTTCGTCTCTTTTCTTGCGTTTGTGAAGAATCACGTTGCGCAAGTCACCCTTTCTGTGGGACCAGAAATTCTGAGCACATGAGTATGTTGGCATCCTGCCTGCTCCCTGATATGGAGATAGTACGAGTACTTGTCCCTGATCATTGTTGGGAGATCCTTGATAACTATCCCGTTCGTTGGCCGTCGGGGACTGGACACGGGTAGTTCTGTACAACTTTCCATCAGGGGCCCGCATAATAGTAAGCGGGACGCCCTGATAGTCAAAAATTGGGACAGCCGAGTGAGCTCGACGAGCCCGTGCTGACCGAGACTTCTTTTCTTTAGCAACCGAGAGTGCATAATAGGAAGAGTCCAAGTTGGTCATAACAGAGTCTGGCATATACTCCAGAGAGCCTCCAAGGTCAGGACCGCATGAGAGGTGGTCAAAGACTGACCGTGAGCTGCATGGGACAGATGGTATGCAGCCGGGATCGGTGGCCGTATAGGCTGTCTGCATGCGGCTGTCTTTTGTGGCCGCATAAACCTTCTGTATGCGGCTAGAAGCGGTGGCCGTATGAACCTTCGAGATGCGGTCGAAAGTCGTGACCGTGTAGGCTGCCTGCATGCGGCTGGCAGTTTTGGCCGCATGGGCTTTCTGCATGTGGCTGACTTCTGTGGCCGCATGAGTCTTCTCCATACGGCTGGAGGTTGCGACCGCATGAGCCTTCTCCATGCGGCTGGCGCCCTTATGCGGCTTGGACTGCATAGAGTTCCTCTTTGCCCCTGCAAGTCCAGCATCATAGTGTTTTCTTCTGCCGGACTTGGGGACAGCAGAGTCCTCTATGGTCTGAAGTGGGGCCGCAAGCGAGACTTTTCTGCTGTCTCGGGCAACAGAGAGTACTTCTTCGAGAGCTTGGGGAGGAGCGAATGATTTGGGTCTCTACTCCCTGCGGGCCTTCTTCGTGCGGCTCGCCACTGGACCGGGCCAGCGCTCCGGTCGGAGAGAATTTCTTCAAACGTCTGCTGGTCGAACCGGGCGACCAGCATCTGTTGAGTGGAGCCAAGTTTGGCTACGTCCGATTGCGTCACCAACTCCTCAGTCGTGGAGAAGTTAGTCCCCAGCAGAGTCGCCATCGTGTTTGCCATTGATTGTAAAAGTACAGAACAATTTAATAGGAGGACTAAACTTAGACTCACGATACAAACTCGCTCATACAAAGAAAGCCTAGGAATGAAAATCTAGGTACAACAATCTAAGTACGATTGTTTATTTTTGATTCTGGGGGGTGACGATAAAGGCTCGGGAAAGCGACGGCAGCTTTGCCTTACTCCTTGGACGATCGAACATAGCCTTGGCTCCGATGAAGAAATGCTCTCAAAATGTGTGGGAAGACTCTTCTGTGCGTGCCTTTATATCTCTGTGTGTCCAGCCGGGGTTCGGTCTCTCCTTTTTTTGTGTGCAAGGGAATGGCACCTTGCTATTTATAGGAGTGGGGTGTGATCAACAGGGTTTACAATGATTACCCTTTGAAAAGTCGGCAGTTTGGGGATTAATTACCATTTTCCTTGATCCTATCTTGTTGGCGATTAATCTGGGCCGTTAATCTTGATTGCAATAAATTTGGGCAGTTAATGTTGATTGTGCCAAATTCGTATGGGCAATTAATGTTGATTGCCACGAATCTTCATGATTTATTATAACGAGATCGGATCTCCTGCCACGTGTTCAATCTGCTTGATTGCAATTAATCTGATTTGATCCGGATAATTATGATGATTGTACTAAATCTGGTTGTTGGGATTTGTTGATAAATCTTGATTGATTTGGTGCCACGTGTCCAACCATCATTATGCTGCAAGCCGTAGAGACACGGGGGAAACTGATCTTCTGCCACGTGTCCTAACCGCGAGCCACAGGGATAGAGTGTCTTGACAGAGCCGCATGAGGGTGGCTTCACAAGATTTGAACTGCATGAAGGTGGCAGCCGCATAGGTGTGGCCTCCGAAATCTGAGCTGCATGAGGGTGGTTTCCAACTGAACCGCATAAGGCTGGCCACGTGTCAAGGCTGCATTGGCGTGGCCTTTCCGTATTTGAGCCGCATGAAGATAGTCCCCATGATCCGAGCCGCATGAGAGTAGCGGCCGCATGGGGGTGGCTTCTCAGGATTTGAGCCGCATGAAGATGGCCCCTATGATCCGAGCCGCATGAGAGTAACAGCCGCATGGGGGTAGCAGCCGCATGGGGGTGGCCTCCACCTGAGCCGCATGCGGCTGGCCACGTGTCAAAGCCGTATGGAAGACTTTGGAATTTGATGGATCATGCCAGCTATATAGATTTTATTCGTTTCCCTAGGAGCACGCCATTACGTCAGAGTCATCATTGCAGCTTTATGTCAGAGCTGTCAGTTCGCCTTTATGTCAGAGTTGCCTTGTTATGTCAGAGCATTAAATAAGGCCGCTGCTTAATGGCCCGCTGTAGAGGCGAGCCGCATGAGGCCACGTGGCTTTTACTCGAGCCGTATGGCTATGTTGGCAAATTTTAAGCCGCATAAAGCTCTTGAGCTGCATGAAGCTCCTTTGAACCGCATGAGACTCCTTCTGTTTTGAGCCGCATGGATTTTTCTGTTCTTTTCCATGCTTCTACAGACTTAGCTGTTCCAATTAGAATACAAAATACCATTACTTTGTTGGATCGAGACTTATTCTGTGTCAAGAAGAATTTGCATATCGAACAGAATTATACTACAGGATCAAGTTCCCAGCAAAAGGATTGGAGAAGTCCATTCATTGATTATGCGGTTCATGGGATTTTACCTGAAGATCCAAAAGAAGCTGCATCAATCAAGAGATGATCATTTTGATTCTACTACGATTCTTCCTTGCATATGTTATATCGTCGTTCATATGATGGACTTTTGCTGCGTTGTCTCTCTGAGAGTGAAGCTAAGCAAACACTCCGTAAAGCTCATGACGGTGTCTGCGGTGCCCATCAACCAGGTCCAAAATTGCAGGACTGTATTCGAAGAATTGTGTATTATTGGCCTTCCATGATGGCAGATGCTGTGGATTATATCAGAAGGTGTAAAGCATGTCAGATTCATGCTAATTTTATTCATCAACCATCTGAATTTTTACATCCTACAGCAGCTTCTTGGCCCTTCGAAGCTTGGGGCATGGATATTATTTGTCCGATTAACCCTCCTTCTGTCAAGGGACATCGGTTTATACTGGCTATAATCGATTACTTTTCTAAATGGGCAGAAGCGGTCCCCCTTGTTGAAGTGAAAACATCTAATGTGATTAGCTTCTTTAAACACCATGTCATTTATCGTTTTGGGATTCCCCGACGGATAATCCATGACAATGAACCACAATTTGCCAGTCAGGCATTTTATCGATTCTGCGATAAGAATCGGATCCAAAATCTGTCTACGGCTTATAATCCAGCTGCTAATGGTTTGGCCGAAGCTTTTAACAAGACAATCATTAAACTTCTCAAAAAGTTTATCTCTTCTAATAAACTTGATTGGAATGAGAAACTTGGAGAATGTTTATAGGCTTACCGAACAACAGTTCGAACTCCTACTGGTTTTACACCATTCTCATTGGTCTACAGATGTGAGGCTGTTATTCCACTGGAAATCCAGATTCTATCTCTTAGAATAGCCATTGCTAATGAGCTAACTACAGAGAATAATGATTGGTTGAGACTTCAAGAACTTGAAGGATTGGACGAGAAGCGTCTTCAAGCGCAACAGCACATCGAGTTATATCAAGCCCGCATATCTCTAGCTTTCAATCGTAAAGTTAAAGAGAGGGTATTTAAAGTCGGTGAGCTAGTTCTAGCTGTCCGAAGACCGATGATGGTGACTCATAAGAGCAAAGAGAAATTCTAAGCAAAATGGGAAGGTCCTTATGTAGTCGAGACCGTATTCTCTAATGGTGCCTATAGGTTGTCTAAACCTAATGGAGATTTGCTCATGATGCCAATTAATGGCAAATTCTTGAAGAAGTATTATGTCTGAATTTCTTCTTTATTCCCCAGCTACCAATGTTTGGTTAAGCTGATTATTTGTTCTCCTAAAAGAAATTTTTGATCTTCTGTTTTACCAGCTGATTAAAAAAAGGGGGATTTATTATTTATCATGTTCTCATGACCTCTGAATAAATATTAAGTCTACTTCTTTTCTTATCTATCATGTCCCTATGGCCTCTGAATAGATATTAATCTATTTTTCTTTGAGTCGTTACGATCTGTCACGTTCATATTACCTCTGATTGTATTGTACACTCTAAAAAGAAAAACAAGATTCATTATCTATCACATCCACATTACCTCTGGATAGATATAATTTATTGTGTCTAGAAGACTTGTCATGTCCATATTACCTCTGATAAGTATTTTCTATCTTATACTTAATGTTTAACTGTAAAATAAATGATAGGGAAAACAAATATTTCATTCATTTCTTGAAAATATTACAGAATATAAAAGATAGAAGAACACAAAATTCTGTATTAAATACAAAAATGCCTAAGGTGGAGCAGATACATCTTCGAGCAATTTTTGCAGCTCTGCTAGACGCTTCTCGCGAGAGTTCCGCACAGTTGTAGTAGCTAGAGTACGTCGAGCTTCTGGAGTACAAATATGGGAGAATTCGGCGAAAGTAGCTATCATCTTATCCTTGGCTTCGTCGAAGGTTTTGATGGTAGCTTCAGCACCGAAGACTTGTTCCTCCAAAATTGAGCTCTGCGTTAGATGCTGGTCTCGAGCTGTGATCAACTGCTCCTTCTCCGCCTTCAAGTGAGCCAATTCTGCCTCAACTTCATGAATTCTATCATTCTGTTGATAAATTCTCATATTTGAAGTTTCATAGGCTTCTCTCTGGATATCCAGCTGGGGCTTAGCTTCAGCCAAAAAGGCTTTTTCTTTAGCGACCTTGCTGCTGTACTCTTGGAGAGATTCATTAAAAGTTGTCTCCCGAGCGGTGTATTCAGCTGATAAAGTGTCATACTCGTCTTGGATGAGACTTTCAATAGTTTCACTTAACAGCCTTATATATTCTCTAATGGGCTGTTCAAGTTCCTCCACGACCTTCTCCAATGCCGCTGCTCTCGCTGTATCATTGAACATGGCGAAATTTCTGATCATAAGAGCAGTAACAGCCTTCAAGCTTTCATAATTAAGGCCCTTCTTCAGGACCATTTTGATTAGAGCCGCTAGCGTTTTGTAGAAAGTCTCAGTATGAATCTCAACTAAGAGATTCATTTCTGCATTTGAGCTTGGTGTTGCGGCTATGTCTACCAAGTCCCGTTTCTGAAGACTAGGAGCAGATGTTTTTACTTTGGTAGCAGATTGAGATGGAGTCAATGTTGTCGCTGCTACCATGGTTAACTGATCCTCAGGAGCTTCAGGGACAATGTCTTTAACACTCTTTTGGATCATTACTCCAGCCGCTTCTGGAGTTGAAACTACTTGAGTTTCATTGGCGGTGATGGTTGTGGGAGAAATAGTAATCATCGTAGCTGACTCCGGTTTAGACACCGTCTTCTCAGGAGGATCAGTAGCAATAACAGAGGATGCTATTACAACGTCTCCAGCTTCAGTTGATGAGTTGACCATATCCTCATCACCTTCATTGGCTACCGGCTCTTCAAGCTCTGCGAATACTTCAGTTGCAGTTGTTTCTCCTGCAACTGTTTCTTCATTGAAATCTGTTTCTTCTTCAGCAGCTGCTTCTTCATCTGCAGTTGGTTCTTCTGTAGTTTATTTTTTTCTCCTTCCTTAGCAAGAGAAGGCAATTTTGGCTGGGCCTCTACGGGAAGCTCTTGTTGTACCTCCATTGATGGAGGACATTCTTCTTGAGCAGAGTCTTCTTTTGAAGAAGAATCCTATTCATTAGACTCCATGTTTTCCTCATAAATAGTTTCTTGAGGAGGAGGAGCCACAGTCTTTGTTGCAATGATAACACCTACAAAAAATTAAGCAAAATAAGTTAATATACAAAATCATAATACATAATTTTGTATAGATTTTGTGTAATTTATATTTACCTGGAGTAGGTACAGGACGTACCAAGTTCGAGTCATAGTCCCCATCCCAGTCATCATCATCGAAGGCAAGAGCCGGTTCATCTGATGGGATGAGCTTTGGATTAACAGTATGTGTCCTAGCAGCATCCTCAATAGCTTGTGCCTTTTGTGGCAAAGTCAGATGAAGTGATGAGCTGAGACGTCCGGGAGATAGGACTCCCGCAGCTTCGGTTGATGCTGCTGGTTGGGATGCCGAAGATCCTTCTCCAGGATGAGCTGAAAAAGATGCAATGGGTTGAGGCTCCTCGACTGGAGTGTCGCTCTCTGGGGTAGCGTCTCTCTGTTTAGAAGGCCCTTTGACGGTAACCTTCTTCTTCTTCTCTGGGAGAGTCTTCTCTGGCAGGGTGATAGCTGCACCTGATTTCGGTTTCTGGGTCTTGCTGATAACAATTGGTCCTACAGCTATTTCTCCAGCTCCTGCAGGGATTACTTCCAGATACTCATCTGGAACAGCAGCATCATCGGGTATGTCTGGAAGTACCCTGACTGGTTCTTCGACGTTCCCTTCCTTGGGCCATCAAACACTCCCCTTCATATTGTAGCCATGGACGAAGTAGATAATGGATGCATAAAAGCGAGCATACGTGTGAAGTATTCGTAGCTCGGTTGTACTTGTAGCAGTGGATACTCGGAACTTAGCACCGGTACAAGCAGTGCTAAAGTATCTCCAAGCTCTTGCACCATCAATTAGCTTCCCATAATGGTAGAAGCTGGTGGAGGGATTACCAACATGAAGTTGGTCATATCCAAACTGGCGAGTGAACCGACTTGGTAGATATGGTTCGAACGCACAGTTGTCTTCATTCCTGTACATCAGATGTGAAAGTCTGATGCACATTAGCCATTTGAAAACTGGCACAGGCAATGAAGTCCTCCCTTCCCCTCTATCTTCAAATTGTACTCCGAGGCAGTCGACTGGAACTTGTGGCCTTGTACAGAAGAAGTTCCATCCATGGGAGTAGTTCAGTACTGCTCGGGTGTCTGCCACTGTAGTTGCAGTCCATGTGGCTTTATTGAATTTTTGGAGGAAGACCTCCGCATTATCTCTACGGCCCGGTGGCAACAAACTGCAGTTATGATGCAGTAGCCAGCCCATCAGATAAGTATAGGACATCTCCACCCTTGGGAATTCTTTTCGGTGAGGAGCATTGTTGATTAGTTCCTCACCAAAGGTCCGCAAACCTGCATTTATTCGACACACCATTGCCGATAGCAGGTTGATTCTGACCTTGAACACCAAACGTACTACCGGCCATAATACGTTTCGGTGAATTCTGTCTACTGTGCTGATCCCTGGCACAACCCATCTCCGTAGCCATAGAGAAAGAAAGCCTGTTAGCAAGGCTTCTCTTGAGATCTTCTGACTGCCACGCCTCAGGCACCTTAAGGTTTTAGTCCCCGCAGGGATGTCTCCAGTCTTAATGGGCAGATGCTGGTCCAGAGACTTATATGAGATCATCAAACTGTGGATCAGATCTGAAGGGATTATTGAATAAGGGTTGATGGTTGGAGCCTTGTTTTCTTGAAATCTCCCCTTCTCGTTCTTGGGTATCCTATTCTCATGATAGAATAGATAGGTTGTCCATTTATTAGTATATGCCAAGTACGACTCACTATCATACATAGATGTGCAAATTAAGTAATGGCACATCAGTTCTTGGTAGACCTTAACTAATTGAAGATTTTTCTCTCTGATTTCTGCTAGTTCCCGGTTGGAGAGAACATACTCTTTATAGGGAGCTTCACCCATCGGCAGCTTAGAGATGAATTGTATCTCGTGCAGAGCAAGACACATCTCACCTAGTAGGGTTGCAAAAGTTCCTGTTGAACTCATATACAACTCCATCAAAGCCAAGAACAGGTTAATGTTCGTCGGTATACCCTGGCTCGTAGAGGCTACCGCTTCATAAAGGCCGATGGCTTCCAGGTCCGTCTTGAAGTTCTTCATAATCCAGGCACTAAGCTGAATCCAGTTCTGGTTATAAGGAGTCAACCACCCTGGTAGCCTAGGGTTGGCCTGAGGATATAATACTGCAGCCCTTATGAACTTGTTAATAAACATTGGGGTCTGCACTGTTGGATTAGAGCCGAATCTTTCCTCGGTGTAAATCCAGGCAATAGACCGAAGAAAGGGACGATACCACCACTGGGAGTGCTGATGTGGTAGCCCTTTTCATTGGCTCTATCCCTCTTAAAAATGATTCTGCCCGGCCTACCATGACTGCTGGGAGTCTGGTTCCATAGCATCTATCGGGGATGGGTGGCATGGACGAATGCGGATAAGGGATAATCTCTGGCCATGTCGAGGAGATACATTGCCCTCTCTCCAAATTTAAACACCCAAGCCTCCTTATTGGGGCGTGTTTGTGATTGGAAGTCTATCGCATCCCCGAACAAGAAAGCTGGCTTCAAAAATTGTTGGTCATCTAGCGATACCAACAATTCTCCATTTATCATGAACAATAGCATTCTATCCCCCTGAGCAGCTATTAGCTGTTGTCTTCCTTCAGGGTATTCTGGATTTGACTGAGGGAACTCCATATGGGACAAATTCTCTAAGTAATTTGAGCCCACCATACCAGCTGGCGAGCCGAATATTTTTGCAAACGGATGAATTTGCAAGTCTACTGCCAAAAGAAAAAGAAAAATCAAGTTAGTAAAAATCTAATTTGAAATTTTTATGCAGATGACTTAGTTAAAGACTCTGTACTAGAGAATTTGACTCTGCAAAACTTTACGCTTATGCGCAGAAATTAAAGATTTTTAAAGTGTAAAAGTTCTTTGTTTTACGCAAAGTCTTTCACATGTGAAATTTACGCTGATACGTATTGACGTGAGCGTATTATGAATTTTACGCTGGCACGTATTGACGTAAGTGTATTTTGATTTTTATGCTGGCACATATTGACGTGAACGTATTTTGATTTTTACGCTGGCACATATTGATGTGAGCGTATTTTGACTTTACGCTGGCGCGTATTGTCGTGAGCGTATTTTGAATTTTATGCTGGCACGTGTTGACGTGAGCGTATTTTAATTTTTACGCTAGCACATATTGATGTGAGTGTATTTTGATTTTTACGATGGCACGTATAGACGTGGGCGTATATTTTTATTTTTACGCTGACACGTATAATGTGGACGTATTTTGTTTCAATTTCTACGTTGACACGTATAAACGAGGGCGTGAAGTTTTCGAATCTTTTTCTCCGGCGAATTCACGGCCGAAATTTAGTGCTATTCCTTTCATGGCCGGAGCCATAGCGGGGTTGATCTGTCGGGGTGCTGCCGATGATGGGATGTTGGTTTCCGTGCGGTCGGCCGTCGACGAAGCAATGGCGGGCTTCTTGCCCTTGCTGCCGGCGGCGATTTTGCTCTTGGGGGCCATCGATTCGAACTGAGAGTATGAAGAGGAAGAGAATAAAGAGATATTGAAATTTCGAGAATGAGTAAAGTTCTCTCTCTATCGGCAAGGCTCTATTTATAAAGAAGTTTGAAATCGGTTCAAATTCTCGAAATTTACGCTGACTGTTGGGTATCCCAAATTTTACGCGGACTGTTGAGTATCCCGAACTCTATGCAGATGACCGTTGGGTATCCCGAATTCTACGTGGACTGTTGAATTTCTTGGATTTTACGCTTCTATTCAAAGTATTTCAAATTTTGAAACAATTTGAAAACTTTGAAGGGGGTCTTCTAGGAGCGTAAAAAGTACTTTATAGACCAAGTCAAAGAAGTTAAAAGCTTTACGCAAGTCAAACAGAGTCAGACTAAGACTTTATGCAAGTCAAACAGAGTCAGACTAAGACTTTACGCAGAGATCGAATAAAGTAAAACTCCACGCGAGCTACTTTATGCGAGAGCCATCCTCAAAGCTTTTACGCGAGGGACAGACTGTCAAATCATCGCATTTAATGCGCGTGATACTGTTCTGACATAATGATTTTCTGACAGAGGATTACACAGAAGCCGAAAAGATTTGATTTACACCAAACCCAACACTTGTCGTTTAGTGTGCAGATGGGCTACTTTACGCTCAAGAAATTGCTTCTTTTACGCACGAAAGCTATTCGAGCTTTTACGCTCAAGGCTTTTGTGCGCGTAAAGTTTATTTGAGCTAATTTTACGCTCAAGGCTATTTTTCAGCCACTTTACGCAAAAAGTTTATTTTGGGCTATTTTATGCCCAGTCTGCTACTTTACGCAGGAAGTATATTTTGGGTCATTTTTACGCCCGATCTTTTCTGGCTACATGAGAACGTGGTCTGCTTACGTGGCTTTCATGCCACACTTATCGAAGAATGTGTGTACGTGCTCTCCCCATTTTGTTAAAGTAGTGGGACACGTGTCACCATGCGTAGAGATTAAAACTCTACATGGGACACGTGTCATCATGCTGTCACTACCACATTTCTAGTTTGAGGGTATTTTTGTTATTTTGAATTATTTGAATTTAATATATTTTATTAGGAATTGAAAATAATTTATTTGAATGGTGTGATTTAAATACTAGTTAATTAATTTTCATGTGGTTTAGATTAGCCTAACCTAGATTGGACCTAACCTAGATTAGTCATAACTAGTCTAGTTAGCCACATTGAGAATTAGTTAGTATTGGAGAATGGTTTGAGTCATGATTAGCTAAGTGAGTGGTTTGCAACTTAATTAGGAAAGAGCTCTAGATTCTAGGCCACTCATTAGACTTGATTCATTGCTTGCCCTTAGATGCATCCTAAAAACCCTAACCCTAGCTAAAGTGGCCAGCCAAGACCCCCCTTGCATATATAATATCTCCTTAGAAATTTGTGCCTCTTTTCAATACTCTATCATTCTTCCTAAGAACTAGGTGAGCCTCCATTCTATTTTCTTCATAGTTTAATCAATAAAGCTCCATTTTTATTGAGATTTCTTCCATAGTGTTCTAATCACTGTTCTCCTACTGTTTGTGGAGTCACATCTCAGATTTGAAGTAATTTGGAGATTTTGGGTGGCTTTGGAGAGCTCCTTTGAAGAGGCTTTTTGTGTTAAAGAAGCACATAGGTAAAATCCTATTCATCTATTAAAATTAGGTTTTCTTTGCATAAACACCAAGCCCTAGGTGTCCTTGTGTTGTAGGAATAGGGTTTGCTCGATTTCGTGTCCTGTACGTGTCCGTATCGGACACGTATCAATAACCAGCGTAGGTGTTCGACGAAATGCCACAGAGGGCATTTCGATCGAGATTTTGAAATATTTTTGAATAGGAAATTAGGTTTTTATATGGCTTATTGTTTTCCCATTGACTGAGCTGGATTCGAGTCCAGTTCATTCGATACTGGACTCGTGGACACGCGCGCGCGCGCAGCGTGCTGCGTCCCCTGCTACCAGCGTGCTCGTGCTCAGTACACAGAGCACGTGGACACGTGTGGTTGGACATGGAGTAAGGGGAAATGACTTTCGTGTCATCCCTAAAATTTTGTGTCCAATGGCTACGTGTCGAGAGTGCTAGGACTCGTGCACTGGTCGCATGGTCTGTGTCAGTCGTGTGTATTATGTTTTGTGTGGTCTTGGACACATTCATGTCCTATTTTTGGACACCACATTAACTGTGTGACACGTGCCTATATGGTACATTAACTAACTACCTAGGTTTCATCATTTGATTCTAAATTTAATGAGAAATGGGAAAAATTCGTAAACTGACTGATACTGCATGTATCAGTATAGCCTATTCTTCACTTTCCTGTTTCCTTAATGATTAATAATATTGTTAGCTAGAGTTTAATTGCTAAATTATGTCCTAACATATTCCCCAAATCTCTGTTAGTGTAAATTAATTATTAGAATGGGATAATCAATGTGGAGTTGGGTTCGAAATGTTAAACTTGTATTGTTCAAACTGTCAAATTCCTGAGAATTAAACCATTATCCATTCACTTATTCACTGATTGTTTCCCTTCACTGATATTCCAGTTAATGCCATGTATTAGTTGTATTTTAATTTGTTGAACACTAGACATCATGTTTTGGATTCAACCTTCAGTTTGGTAACCACGAAATGGTTCCTATTTCCTGACACCATGTAGTATCAGAACTTATCATTAGTTCGAATGTTTGATTTCCAGTTCAATGATAGCTTACACATATGTAGCATGTTATGTAGGAGTTTATGGATGAGGGAGGTTGGTTTCATGTGGGGGAGTTAACTGGAAATCGAACAACATGAGTTGTCCTTTTTACAGTGATTGGTTTCCTTTTCCATTTCTTTAAACTGTTAACTGTTAAGTCTTTGTAGTATAGCTAAGCTGTTGTAATGTTTGGATTACTTCACTGTTCCTTATGTGAACTGTCATTAGAAATTCTCAAAAACTAAGAATTGACTTCATCCCAAAAACCTGACATTGATTTCCCTTCCTTAGCTAAATTCAAATAGGTTAGTTGGCTGTCATGGTTAGCTATTAGTTGATGGGTTGGTTTACTATATTTCTGTCAATGTATATCCAGGATACTACTCCCTGTTTTCCAGGTTAACACACACACAAGCTATATCATGATAACACTCTATTTGACACTCACACATACACACACTCTTGTCACTCATACACACACATGCTCTCATGCTCTTAACACACACACACTGAACACAGGTACACTAATTAGGCATACCACACTGTTCCTGTTTGGGTTCCTGTGAGCACTCATACACACACAGCTCACATATTTTCTACACACACACATGTTCCTCATTAACACACACACATGTTCCTCACATTGCCATGTATCATATATACACACAATCTCATAGTTCACACACACTGTTTATTTTTCCTGTCACATATTCAGTGCACTCACACACCCACAATCTCTTGTAAACTAACACAAATGCCTATAGTTATATATATAAGTCTAACCCAACGTGATTGTGTGAATGGTAGAGTAGGATATGGAAATTTCTATATGTGTGATAGCTAATGTGCTAGGCATATTCTATTTTGTATATATATATATATATATGTATATATATATATATATATATATATTTTTAAGAAAACCCCCTCTTTTATTAATCAAGGCTCAAAATGCAGAAGCCTGACACGTAAACAGGACAAAATCCTAAAAAGGGATGCCAAAAAGAAAATACAGGGAGAGGGGGAAGAGCGACCGTATCCTCCAAAATAACGAGGGTTACGGTTACCAAAAAGACGAAGGGCTGTGAGAACAAAGAGAACTCCTTTTGCGACATTGCCGGTGAATTTCCCGGATCAGCTGATCGGCAGAGAGTTGGTGTTCCTCGTATCTCGCTTTGTTGCGATTTTTCCAAATTACCCGGGTGGCAGCCGCCGCAACGATCTGATGGCCGTGGGACGCGGCTCCCCAGTGTGCCAGAAGATCGATAAAGCGCCCGTCTCCTGGGGTGTCTTTGTAGGTGTGATTGAGGGAGCTCCAAATTTTGTCAGGGATCCGACCGTCCCGAAATATGTGATCAATGGTCTCCGTCTGACGCTCGCTGCAGCAATTGCAAGCAGACGCCAGGCTAATGCCGATAGAGTTAATGATGTCGTCAGTAGGCAGTTTTTTTCTCATGACTCTCCACAGGAGGAAAGACCATTTCTTGGGGATGCAGGAATGCCAGTATCGCGCGATGAAGCACTCTTGACCGTCCTCTTGAATCGTGAGTCTCGCCGAACGAACCGAGAAAGCGCCAGCACTATCCAGCGACCACCACAGCTTGTCTGCATCGGGTCTAAGAGTGGGTCCTAGCTGACGAATGAGGTCGACCGTATCGTTGCCGGACCAATCACGGATCTTGTCCCAATTCCAATCGTTGATAGTGCGATTCCACAGGTCGCTGATCTTGCTATTTCTGGGGGAATCGGAGATGTTTGGGATAAGGCTGTCTCCGATCCATCTCTCCAGGAAGGGGTTGGCCTCGCCTGAACCCAGGTGAAGTCTGATCGCGGGTTCTGCTAGGTCCCGTCCCCATAAAATACGGTGCCAAGCCGCTGAGGATCTGCTGTTGGCTGTGGCTATCGCTGGGTGAATGTGTTTGAAGTACCTGGCCTTCATAAACCTGGTCCACAGGTTTTGGCTAGTTCGTAATTTCTACCACAGTTTCATCGAGAACGCTTTGACAATGTGGTCGAGTTTGGTGAATCCGAGCCCGCCTTGCTCGGTAGGGGTAGCCATATTCTTCCAGCTGGCCCAGTGGTGCCTATCTTGCCCCTTGTTGTGCCCCCAGAAGAAATTGCAAAATAACTGTTCAATCGATGCGATGACCTTCTTGGTCGGGGAACAGGCGGTAAGGGTGTGGATGGGGACGGAATTGAGAACATGCTTTATGAGAATAATTTTGCCTCCTGGGGATAGGGTGGCATTGTGCCATCCTGCGATCTTGTTCCTGATTTTGTTGATCAAGTTCTCGAATATGCTGGCGTTAGATTAGCCGTACACCAGTGGACAACCAAGGTAGTTGAAAGGAGGGTGTACCACTGTGAAGGAAGTTAGTTGGATGAGTCTGGTAGCGTTCTCGGCTTTGATGCTTCGGTGGGCGTAGATGACACTCTTGGATTGGTTAATCTTCTGGCCTGAGCATCTGGAATACCGCTCCAGGGTGTTATGAACCACCTCCATCGATCCAACATCACCGGATGAGAAAATGAGTAAGTCATCAGCAAAGGCCAGGTGGGTGATGCTGGGGCATCCGCTGGCCGTGTGGCATTGCTGGAAATTAGGAGTGTTGACCATGTTGTTGAGGTTCCTGCTTAAGGCGTCAGCAGCAATGATAAATACCGTGGATGAAAGAGGGTCTCCCTGTCTGACTCCGCGGCTAGATTTGAAGAATCCCTCTGATTGGCCATTAATGACTGTGGAGAACCATGAGTTGCTGACGGCTCTCCACACTATATTGGTCTAGTTCTCTGAGAATCCGAAAGCTCTGAAGACCCAGATCATGAACTACCAATCGAGTCTGTCATAAGCTTTTTCTATGTCAATTTTAATGGCGATGTTGCCCCCTCTTGCCGGAAACTTCATACAGGTGATTAGTTCTTGAGCCAGCATGATGTTGTCCTGAATATTTCTTCCGCGGACGAATCCGCTTTGCTCCTCCGAGATGATCTTGGGGAGAGTTTCTGACATTCTAGTAGCTATGATCTTGGAAATGATTTTGTTGGTGAATGTGCAGAGACTGATGGGTCTGAAATCTCGAAAGGAGTTTGGGTTGTCTTTTTTCGGGATGAGGATGATGTTGGCACTGGAGATAGCTTTGGGGAAGTGAGCTCCTTCAAGGAAGGCAATAGCCGCTTCGGTGATGTCCCGCTTGATAATATCCCAGCAGATGCGAAAGAAGGTGCCAGAAAAGCCGTCTGGGCCGGGGGCGCTATGAGCGTTCAAGGCCCACACCGCATCTTTCACTTCTTGCTCCGACAGAGGGTGCTCCAATCGAGCGTTGTCGGCGTCGTTGATGATAGTAGGGATCTGGTCAAGGATAGAAGTGCCCATGTGGACCCTCTCCTTCGAGAATAATTTGGTGTAGTAATCAGCAGCCGCCTCTTGGATCTCCTTATGGTCTGTTCTGATAATGCCTTGTTCGTCAGCAATTTGGTGAATGGAGAGTTTGTGTCTTTTGCCATTGACGCAGTCGTGGAAGTATTTGGAGTTTTTGTCCCCGTCGCTGTCCCATTTCAATCTGGCTTTCTGCTTCCAGAAGTCGGTCTCGACTTTAAGCCTGAATTTGAGCATCGCCTTGGTCAGGTTCAAGGCTCTCCTGGCTGCAGGGGATTGGTCGAAAAGGAATAAGGCCTCTGCTCGGGTCACATCGTCTTCAGCGATGCGGATTGCTTGGAATATGTCCCCGAAGGCTAGTTTGCTCCACTGGACAGAGCTTTCCTGGTGGCTTTGAGCTTGTTGCTGACCCGAGTGAGAGGGTTGGAGGAGTCCTGACTGTTCCACGCCTCCGCAACGATGCTCAAGAACTGCGGGTGATCGGACCAAAAATCGAGGAATTGGAAGTTCTTTTTGGGTTGGTAGTTGTTGTTTTTGATTTCCACCAGGATAGGGGCGTGGTCGGATTCTGTTGAATTGAGGATGAGACAGGGTGGAGCTGATCCTCATGCCGTGCCAGTAAGCGTTGGTGAGGGCTCTGTCCAGACGGGAGTATTGACGGCGTTCGCCTTCCTGCATGTTACGCCATGTGAATTCGCTGCCTTTGAACTGGAGAGGAGTAAGGTGAGCATTGAATATGAAGTCGTTGAAGTCCTGCATGGCTGATAGGGGCGGAGGACGTCCTTCGATCTTCTCGTCTCTGCAGGTGATGGCGTTGAAGTCCCCGATACAAAGCCAGGGGGAGTTGGGATTGTGGAGATAGGTGTCGAGGAGGTCCTTCCAGAGGTGTTTACGTTTCGCGATGACACAGCTGCCGTGGACCGCTGAAAGAATGGCCCGTTCCGGGAGGGTGGGGTGAGTGACCCAGCAGGAGAGGGCTTGTTGTGAGTCCTGGATGATTTTGAGTTTAATGTCCTTCGATCCGAGAATCCAAATGTCATGCCTGCCGGCAATCGCTGTGGGGCCTAGAGCTAACTGGGTAGATTTAAGACGTTTGGAGGGGATTTTGGGTTCAATGATGATGAAGATGTCAATCTTGTGAATTTTCCGAAGGCTGGAAATTCTTCTTAATGTCGGTTTGTTTGCCAGACCTCGAATATTCCAAGAAATGATGTTAAGCATTTGTTTGGTTATGGGGGTGTTTTTTGTTCTGCCTTGCGGCGGATCTGGTTTGGATGTTGGCAGTTTTGACGGTGCCTGATTCACTCCGTTGGGAGTTCGATGGTTCCGCATTCAAAGTAGTGGGAGGATTGGGGTTGAGGCACTCGAGCGGGCCTGATGAGGGGCCTATCAGGTCACCAGCTGAGTCGATTATCGGGACCTCCGTGGGGATGGTTAGGGAGTCGTGCTCATTCTCGATCAACATTTGCTGAAGGGGAAATCCTGCGGCTAGGACTTGCAGGCCTCTTCTCGCTTGGTCGGGGCCGAGGATGGCAAGGGCGTCTACAACCGTTTCCGATCTGGAGGATTGGTGAGCTTCGTCGTTGAGGGGGGATGTAGGGGGGGCGTTTCCTTGACCTGTGGAGAGGTTCTGGGATCTGCGCTACCCGGGTCGAAAGTTTCTACCAATTGCGAGGAGTTGGGAGAGAGAGGCGTTTGCTTGGGACTGCTGGAGCCTTCCGGAGGGTCTGCGGAGTCTGGATTCTCCGATTGAAGGATGGCGAATTGGTTGGAGATCTCTATTTGTTGGGGATGAAAGGGATCAGGGCCCTGCTTGGTTGATCGACGGGTTCGGGTGCTCCGTTACTGGAGTCGAATCGAATATGGGAGTTCGGAAGAGGGAGGATGGGTGGCTTGGGGGATTGTCCGGTAGGTAGGTCGGAGTCTTTCTTGGATGGCTTCTTTTTAAGCTCCGGGTGAAGGCGGTGACAGTACTTGGGTTGGTGGCCTCTTAGGTGGCAATGCTTGCAGTACAATATGTGATTGTCGTAGAGGATTTGTTGAGTGTGGGAGCGGTTGCCTAGCTCGATAGTGATGAAGTTGGGTGGATCTGAAGTGAGATCTAGCTCGACACAGATTTTGGCGTAGTGGGCTTTAGTGAGGTTGCTCGTCTCGGGTGCCGTAGCCACGTACGTCCCGAAGGAGTTGGCGATGCGCCTTAGCGCCGCTGGGACAAAGCAAATGAGAGGGAGGTTTGGAGAGTAACCCAAGCAGCAACTGTGGCTGAGTCTTCTTTAGTGTTGAACCCTGGGGACCACTTTGATCTTCATCTGGAAGGTGTCAATCTTGTAAGTGCCCTTGGACCACACAGTTCTATGGTGTCGCTTTCTGACGACAGGTGAAGGAGAATGTATCTGGGATCGAGGGGAGCACTCGATATTCGGAAGCGAGATTCCATTTGGCGATAGCTTCCTGCACCTTGGAAAGTTTGGGACAACCGATGGAAAATTTCAGGACGAATGTGTGAGGAAGGTCCGGACAGGAGACGATTTCTATTCTTTGTCAGAGAAGGAGATGACTGGGGCGATGTTTCTTGGGGTAGTCAATGTCCGGCAGATGGACATCTGGGATAATGGTTCCCTTCGGGGAATGAGATCCGGACGAAGCTGGCGAAAGAGGGTTGGGACGGACCGGGGGCCGAAGGTCCCGAGGGGCGGAACGGCAAGCGAGGGCCACCCTGGGGGAGGGTGATCTCG